>JAHRHZ010000026.1:32692688-32755782 GCA_024137785.1 Ginglymostoma cirratum
CATTTCTGATGAAGGGTTTAGGCCCGAAACGTCAAGTTTTCCTGCTCCTATGATGCTGCCTGACCTGCTGTGTTCATCCAGCCCCATGCTTGTTATCTCGGATTCTCCAGCATCTGCAGTACCTTTTATCTCTCTCAAACATTGTCGTTTCCTGGAGATCTGCCCCAATTTTCCCTTTGTTGTTTGGCCTGTTCCATGCCAATCATGACCTGCTATAGTGATAGATTTTTTTGGCCTGTATAAGATCTGAAGTGGTACTGTCAATTACGCCAATTATCTGGTCACAGACTAATTCATCTGTTACATTTCCATTGCTACACTTATTAGCAAGCCCATGGCAATTGCTGGTGGAGATTGCATTCTGTCTACTCAATTATTCCACAGATGGGTCAGGTATGAAATTATTATTAGTTAATCTGTAGAGCTCCTTTATATGCAAATCAGCAGATTCATCTGCTTTCTGTCTCATTTGGCTAAACAACGTTCACTCCATTGTTACATTTTTCTTCAGACTAAAGGAAGTGTCAGATGCTTTTAACATCTCATCAAATGATACTCCTTGTTGTGCTTGGATATCACAAACTATTAATCCGATTGCACAAAAAAACTTACCAACCTGGCGCTTCTCAGCTTTTGCCTGAAATCCTGGGGCACTTCCAAGTCACACAAACTATCATCTTTAGAGCTCCCATCTCTGTTTTTGGTGCAGACCCTCAGTGTTTCGAAGATACCAGGGTAGTAGTAATGATCACCACGTGGGGGTTGCAATGCTGTTCTTGCTACATTGTTCCACTTCCAAAGACCTTTCTCTTTTCTTTAAAGTTTACCTGGTCTCAAAGTCTTCCTTGCTTCTTAAGTCTTTAACTGCTAATGGCCCGTCTTCTCTTCAAGCTCGGTACCATTTTATCCTTCCTTTCTGGATACTTGGAACTCATTAAATGTGGCCTTTCTTATCGTTGGCACCTGTCACTTCTAACTGCATCCTGCTGAGCTGCTATAGAGTAATAGAGTCACACAACACGGGAAGAGACCCTTTGGTCCAACTTGTCCTTGTTGACCAAGTTTCCCAAACTAAACTAGTCCCACTTGCCTGCATTTGGTCCATAACCCTCCAAGTCTTTCCTATTCATGTACCTAGCTTTTAAATGTTGGAACTGTAGACCTACACCTACGTCTTCCCCTGGTGGTTCATTCCACATATAAACCATCTTCTGTGTGAAAATGTTGCCCCTCAGATTCCTTTTAAATCTTTCTCCTCTCACCTTAAAAAGATGCCCCCCAGTTTTGCCCTGCATGATTTTACAAACCTCAATGAGGTCATGTTCAACCTCCTACATCACAGTGAAAAATGTCCCAGCCTATCCAGCCCCTCCTTATATCTTAAACTCTCTAGTCCACGGAACATCCTGATAAATCTTTTCTGAACCTTCTCCAGTTTAATAATATTTTTCCTAATGCAGCGCAACTGGAACTGTGCACAGTAATTCAAAAGTGGCCTCACCAACGTCTTGTACAACCTCAGCATGACTCTCCAACTCCTATACTCAGAGGTCTGAGCAATGAAGGCAAGCATGCTAAATGCCTTCTTAACCACCCTGTCTACCCGTGATGCAACTTTCACAGAACTATATACCTGAACCCTTCTGTTCAACAACATTAACCAAGGCCAAACCATTAACTGTATAAATCCTGCCCTTGTTTGCTTTACCAAAATGTTCTATGTTCTTTGTTCTTTGTAATAGCTCACATTTATCCAAATTAAACTCCATATTCCACTCCTCAGCCCAATTGATCAAGATCTCTATGTAATCTTAGCTAACATTCACTGTCCATTCTATCACCAATTTTGGTGTAATCCACAAACTGACGAAACATTTCCCATGAATTCTCATCTAAATCGTTTATATAAATGCCACTGCAGTTTGAGATGGAGTTGGCCATGAAGTGAAAGTCTGCGTCATGGACTGATCTATCTTGATTCTAGGGCTCAGTCTGCTACAGTGCCTTATACTGTTGAACTGATTGGATGTTCTTATCTGCTGTCCCAAATGAGCACTGTAAATATTAGTGCAGGCTTATACAGGTTACTGCTTCCCCATCAGTCCCCAGGTTAGACTCCATCTCTGACCGCTCTTTGTCTTAATCTTCAGTCACATGACGTTACGTTAACACCTTAATCCATATGATCAACAAAACATGTGGTGAACAAGCAAGACAAAAAATACCCACTGTGACCATGATCTTTTCCATCAGGCCACCTACGGCCTGGGAATGGGTTTAGTCAAGTTCAAAGGGAAGATCTTGCGTATTGTTATCACTTACCATTTGGTAAATCACTACACAATGTTACAACAGACGAAGTAATAGAATCACTCATTTCCCTTGTATAGTTCATGGTTGTTTCAAGTTTTGTATCGTTTTCAAAATTTTAAACTGATGGATTTTTCAAATCTTCCTTTGATCTGTCAATGCTGAAAACAAGGAGTGATGTCATCAGTCAGCCCTCTGAGGTGGAAGTATATGATTTCAATACAAAATCTTTGATCTCCAGATTTCTCTAACCAATTATCTGGAAATTTGCAAAGAAAGTGGCATGATTCGAAAAGTTTAAACAGAATATTGTCTTTTGCATCAAATCACTTGGAAAACTAAAGCATGCTTAAATTAAAAAGATTGTCTCATGCCAAAGTGTTATAGTGCTGAGGAACTTCATTTACTTGGATAAATTTAAGAAGCTGCTGTTTATCTCTCTAGGGAAGACCATGTTGAGATGATATTTGATGGAGGTTTCCAAATTCATGAGCGCTCTGGACAGAGGGGATCGAGGGAAACTGTTTCCATTGGTAGGAGGGTCAAAAACCAAAGCAGATACATTTAAAATGTGAGGGAAAAGAACGAAAAGGCCATGTGAGGAAAACTTTCTTTTACAGAGTAGTGGTTGGGATTTGGAATGCACTGCCTGAGAACGTGATGGACACAGATTCAATCATCTCTTTCAAATGAGAATTGGAAAAACAATTGAACTGAAGAAAACAGTAAATTCACAGGGCTACAGAGAAAGAGCAGAGGAGTAGAATTAGCTAAGGTGCTCTTCCAAGGAGCAAATATGAGCTCAATGGACCAAATGGCTTCTTCCAAGCTCTGTGCATTCTATGATTCGTACAGAGATTTGTTAAGACCTCAGTTGGAGCTCTGCATTCAGATTTAGCTATAATCTTAGGAATGTCTGGAAGAGGGTGCAGTATAGATTCGCCAGATGGCTGAAACATTTGGATAACTTTAACTTATTTTGATTCTTGGTGATCAGTTGGGGTAGGGCATTGATTGAAATATTTTACATTCTAAGGTAAGGTTTTGGACCGGGTTGATATGGAACAATGATTGCTTCTGGTGGTGGATTCAAACAGCAGGCAATACAATCCTAAAATTAGAGCTCAGTCATTCAAGAGGAAGCCTTTCCTTTTCATGCTAAGCTGAAAAGTAATACATTTCTGCTGAGAATGAGGGTGTGTGCTGGAGCAAAAGAACGCTCAAGAGTTGCATTGATTTTCTTTTTGTTAAGTATCAAACAATATTGAACAAAGATTGAAGAAGACATAGTAGAGATGGAGATCAGTCGTGAGCTAATTGAATACTGAAGGAGATTTGAGGGGCTGAATAGCCTCCTGTTGTTTCTAAGTATCTAGAAGTGAGGCTGTAGGATGAGAACATACCTGATGTCTTTTTCCCTGTCATTCTTTGTCTTCTATGTGCGTGGCTATCTCCTTTGGCAATGTGTGGAATTCTGTCATGACTTTGTTGGACACATTCCCATTTAGCTACAGCTGATTGTGTTATCACAGTGTTTTTGCAACAATCCATTTGACTTCATGCAATCTGAAATGCTTCTTTGCATTTTCATTTCCCTTCAGTATTTCTCAATAACAAACTGGCTTTGTCAGTAAATAAAGATGTGGTTTCTCTCATCTGTCTGCATTTTACTAATGTCTATCTCCCACCTCACATTGAAGTGAGAATTTATTTAGTCGGCGTGTGTAATCAGATTACAAATTGATCTGTGAGAATCTCTCTTCTCACTATTTCTTGAGAAGTTGCAAAAGTTGGGTCCATTATCTAGTGTCAATTTTTTCACTTCCCCATAAACATGCTCACTGTTTGTATTCAAGGAACTATCCAGGGTCCTCTTGAATGTTTCAATTGAGCCTGCCTCCACCATATTTCCAGACAATGCATTCTATACCATAACAACTTGCTGTACGAATAATATTTTGTACTCATATCACCCTTCCTTCATTTGCACATCACTTTTAATCTCGATGCCTTGATGTCAACAAAGGTCTTTGTCATTAAGGCTGTTGTGTTGATAAACCCCTCTATTTCAGTGAAATATGAATTGTGAAGGTGAGCTTTTTTACTACAAAGATTAGAAAGTCATTTTTGGCAGTGAACTATAAAACAGTTTTTCAAATAAAGCATGTAATTTAAGTTAAATGACTTAATCAGCTACTTAAGGATAATAGTTGCTAAATGGTAACAAAGTTGAGTTCTATGAAAAAGCACCAGATGCTCAGGGGTCCCTAGTCCATTGAGTTCAGAACAAGAGAAGTCATCATCAGAGTGGGGAAGGTTTATGATTGATAGAAATGTCCAGGCTCAAGACCATCAGAGCTGGAAAGAAGTCTTTCGGTAATCAGAGCTGAAAAGAAGTCTTAAGCTGCTCAGCAGAATGAGGAGAAGAGCTGGAAAGCCTTTTGACTTAATCAATCAGAGGACATGGGCACCGCTGACCGGCAGGCATTTATTGCCCATCTCTAGTTGCTCTAGAAGGTTATAATAAGCTGCCTTCATGAGCCATATGTTACAGGTAGAACCACATTCTGGAATTAATCATCTAATGTTGAATCCATTGTCGATTGTCGGAAAAACCCATCTGGTTCACTAATGTCCTTCAGGGAAGAAAACGGCCATCCTTACCTGGTCTGGTCTGCATGTAACTCCAGACCCACAGCAATGTGGTTGACTCTTAACCACCCTCTGGGCAATTAGGGATGGACAATAAATGCTGCCTAGCCAGTGATGCCCTCAACCCATGAATGAATAAAAAAAGTGCCGTTAGGGAGGGAGTTCAGGATTTTCACCCAGTGACACTGAAGACACAGCAATATATTTCTAATTCAGGATGGTGAATGGCTTGGAGGGGAACTTGAAGGTGGTGGTGTCCCCATGTACCTGCTGCACTTATCTTTCAAGATGGAAGTAGTCGTGGGTTTGAATGATGATGTCTGAGGAAATTGGTGAAATTTTGGTGAAAGTCTGCAATATGTCTTGTAGATGGTACACACTGCTGCTGCTGAGCATTGGTGTTGGAGGGAGTTGATGTCGTGGCAATTAAGGGGCTGCTGGTGTCAAGCTTCTTGAATGTTTTCGGAGCTGCACTCATTCAGGCATATAGGGAATATTCCTTCACAATGCTGACTAATGGCTGGGAGATGACGGATAGACTTTGGGGAGTCAATGGGTATGTTACTTTTAATGGTATTCCTAGCCCTTGAACTACTATTGTGGCCATTATATTTATCTGACTAGTTCAGTTCTGTTTCTGGACAATGGCAAGGATGTTGATAATGGAAGATTCAGTGATGGTAATGCCATTGAATGTCAAGCAACAGTGGCTAGATACTTCAAATTGGAGATGGCATTTGTGCAGTGTGAATGTTACTTAAATGTTACTCTGAGTAAGAAATTAAAGAGTTAAGATAAGAGCGACACTTTCCTGGGATTGAATGACTATCAAGGAGTATGCTGAGAAGGTGGTTAAAATCTCTCTTTTTGCTGTCTCTGTTAAGATATTTCCAATTGTCATGCTTTTGCTTCTTTTGTGTAATAAAGTTGTGTTCTTTTGTTTAAACAGCATTGGCAACCTTGTGTGAATGTATTCAGTTACTAAACACTACTCTAACGAAACCACAAAATAAAATTTATGATCTCTCAAGCCAGGTTTCACTCTGTGATCTGACTTTTCCTGTATTACCATCTACTGGGAGCACAAATGCAAGAGGATGTAATAGTGACTGGAGTCACAGCAATGAGAATTTGTGAGGGATTAGAGGGCTGGAGGCACTTAGAGAGGAGGAATAGAATCAGGCAGTTTTATCGGAGGATTGAGACTAATGTATACGTCTGAAACAGGAGTAAAGGCGATGACTGAGCATCTTCATGCAAGGTAGGCTATGAAATGCAGAGTTTTGACTGAACTGATGTTTATACATGTCAAAGATAAGAAGCCAAAACAAAAAAGCATTGAAATAGGCATGTTGGGAGGTAACAAAGCCACGAATCAGAATTTCAACAGCACAAGGGCTGAGGTAAGCAGGAGTGTCAGATATTCTGGTCGCTCTGAAGAAGCTGGACCAGTGTCAAGTACTATACATGTATAAATAAAGGGTGACTTGGTGATGGAATACCAGCCTCTGTGAAGTTATTTCATTTACAACACTTACTCACTTGGAACAGAAATGAAGAATGACCACTGTGAATCATGGTCCAATGAACGAAGCACCCAAAAGTACCCACAATTCCTTAGCCTTGTTCCACCATTGCTTTTTAGACATCATTTTAATTGCTTCTTACGCTGTCACTATTATCTTAAGTGAGCAGTCAGGGCTTAATTTCAACAAATCGATTTCTTTCTGGGGTATTGTTGTTTCCCTAATATTGAGAGGAGATGATTAGATGTAAAATCGGATTGCTTGCAACCATTGGGTTTAACAACTTGACGCATTACTTTGTAGAATGGCATTTAACTTCCTTATTGGGAGTCAAATAATTTTCAACCTACCAGTTCCCAATGCCACACTAAATTACTTTCATATATCTCACCAGTTCCTTCAGCTTTTCAACTGTTAGAAGTACATTTGAAGGAAATGGAAGAACTTAAATTAATTTCCAAGCAGACAATCAGCCATACTTAACAGAGTTGAATGGAAATTAGAAAGAAGTGGTGACAAGGATAAATCACAAGAGACAAAATCTCAAGTGGAATCCCATCCACATCTTGAATAAAAACTGTTGCTTGTAGTGGCCAGCACAGTTTGAAAACCCTTTGTATAGGAATTGGCTGTTTTGCTATATTTTTTCAAATTCCCAGAGGTAAAGTATTCCATAGAGATTTACAACACAAAGATAATCATTTCATCTATTGTGTCTGCATTTGTTCCTTCCTAAAACAGTGTAAATTGAATGTCATTGTGATCGTGATTTATTTGGTAAACTTAGGGTCTACTGTGAGCTAAGTTGAAAGGCTGTGTTTTGATCAGCGATTTTCATGGTCTAGAAAATGATAAAAATGACTAAGTTAACTCAGCTTAGCTAGGTTGGAGGGACAGTGAGGGTGGGAATTTGTCTACAATTGGCATTAGAAATTCTGAAGTCAGAAGTAGGAATTGAGGAACGAGACCAACCAGCAATCTTGGTTCATGAGCACTGTCTTGGCCAGCAGCTTTTTGCCTAGGAGCAGAATCTTGATTGGCCACTGAACCTTATTCCTTCTCCATCATCAGCCATCGCATGGTGGCTTAGTGGTTAGCCCTGCTGCCTCACAGCACCAGGGACCTGGGTTCAATCCCAGATTTGGGTGATTGCGTGGTGTTTGCACATTCCCCCCATGTCTGTAAGGGTTTCCTCTGGGTGCTCTGGTTTCCTCCCTTACGTGGAACAGCCAAGCTAAATTGTCCTAAGTGGATTAGCCATGGGAAATGCAGGGTTACAGGAATGTGGTGGGTTTGGGTGGGATGCTCTTTAGATGGCTGGTGTGGGCTGCATGGCCTGCTTCCACACTGCAGGGATTCTATTGTCAGTGCATATAAAATGGAATTGGGCACTGATAATTCCTAATGTGAGTCACATTGTGTAGTTGCAGCTGTGGCTCAGTATGTGTCAGTAACTGCCAGGAAAATTAAAGGTTAGCCATTTTTTTCTAATTACTGCTCTTTGTGTTAAATATAACATTCTTGAAAGCTTGAGTTAAGTTATGAAAATCGATCATACACTGTCGGAGCCAAGCATCACCAGATTTTGGATGCTCTTCCCTCTATCACATGATCTTTCAGACATGGTTACAGATTCAGTCAAGTTCTGGAAAACAATATGTGCTAATTGGAAAATGAGAAGAGTAAATATGCACTGAGCAGATAATTCAACAGGAAATCAGATGGTTATGATCAGAAGAATTAAAGATATTTTACATGTGGGATATGAAGTAGAACATTCAAAGTAACAAAGAGTTATTCTGTCTGTGCAGACAGGTCAATGAGGGAAACAATGCAATTCTGTAAATGTAAAAACAATGTAGAATTAATGTGTCTTTGAGGAATCAACACTTCTAAAAGATTAAGGCCAGTTATCTTTACCTGGAAGGTCCATGTCCACTGAAGAAGAAAATAAAATATGGTAGATGAGAGATTAGCTGCTGAATTAATGATAATGTGAAACACTGGATAGGGAATGTAAATTGGTCCATCAATACAATTCATGCACAACAATCATTTTTTAACCACCTGTACCTTTCATTTTTAAATGATGTTAGATATAGTTTCAATGCATGAAGAAATTCAGTTAATTTCAGATTTGCTAACAGAGAAATATACTGCAGAATACTTACAAGCATCAGAGTTTTGTATGGTGGTCTATTTTTAACATAACCCTTTAATAACTGGTGAACGTATGTGTTTTTAACCCCTACAAACATGGCAAAAACTGTACAGCAAATTTTGGCTTTTATTAGTTTAAAGTGAGAAAATCAAAG
Source organism: Ginglymostoma cirratum (assembly GCA_024137785.1). Taxonomy (NCBI): domain Eukaryota; kingdom Metazoa; phylum Chordata; class Chondrichthyes; order Orectolobiformes; family Ginglymostomatidae; genus Ginglymostoma; species Ginglymostoma cirratum. Next base: position 32,701,492 of record JAHRHZ010000026.1, read on the forward strand.
CTTATCCAGGTGTTTTATCAGTATCAGATGTCAAACCACCATCCCGGTCATTGGTATCATTTTTATAAATCTAACATTTTTATGCAAACACCTGAGTGTAAAAGAGATGTTTTAAATCTACTCATGGGATGTGGAAATCATTAGTAAGGTCAGACTCCTTATACAGCTGAGTGTCATTTTCAAAGGACCGTTAAGAGTCACATGTAGTTCAGTCTGGGTTAACTCGGCAGATTTCCTTTCCTAATCAGAGATGGTAAGAACTGCTGATGCTGGAGTCTGACATAACACAGTGTGGAGCTAGAGGAACACATCAGGTCAGTCAACCTCAGACGAACAGGAAAGCTGACGTTTTGGGTCGGGACCCTTCCTCAGAAATCTTTTCCTAATCAGATGTGCTTTGTTCCAAACTGGTAATTCCATGGTCAACGTTACTGACAATAGTTTTACAATGCAGATTTATTTAATGAACAGAAAATATAAAGTTCCCTAGTTAATGCAGTGGGATATGAACTTGTGGCTCAGTAATCAGGCAACCAGTCCAGGAACATAACCACTGAGCTACTGCACCTATATAGTAAAAATATTGAAGATTAATGTACAGCGCTTTATGAACTTTCAACTCGTGCACATACGTTCTTCGCACTCTTAAGACTTAAATATCATTTCTCACAGTTGTCCAATCCCAAACCATGGATCAATACTCTGTTACAGCCAATGGGTGAGTTCTAAACCATGGCTCATTGTACAAATACAGAAACAAATATAGAGCAGAGAACTGAATGGGCTTCTGAAACAACATCGCTCATTCCATATTGCTGCTGAAGAAAATTGAATTTCCATTTCTCCATCATAATTATCCATCTGTGCACATTTCATGACCACATTTATTACCCATTCCAGACCCTAAACGTCATTCATATAAATGAGAGAGATATTAGAAACACAAACCATCATCCAAACCCATTCTTGTAGTGAAAATCAACTTCAGTAAGGGACAAAATGGATGCTAATGGACCAGCCAGAATGGAGCAACTCTGCCAAATTTTCCTTTGTGTTACCATCAGATAACACAGTTACATCTGCATGATGAGTGTCATCTGTCACAACATTTGGAGAACTCTAGAACACAGATAGAGTTTCATGAATGTTCGCTTGAACTTGAGAACTGCGATTGAGCATCACTGAGCGAATGTCTAATGACTCTTGTGCATAGTGTGAAATGCGAGTTAGGCTTTGTCCAATCCTAACTATTATCCTGTAAACTACTGAAAGGCTTGTCGTCATACAATTACATTGTCTGAAATTGGTTTCTATATAAAATAGTCCATGCCTCTTTTTAAAAAGGAGTGCAGTTAATGCATATGGCCATATTAAATCTTCATGCAATAACATCACTCACAATTATATCCAGGCTCATATTATTATCATTTAGAATCTAGGTGAGGTGATGTGAAGATTTCTATCTTCACCGCTTGGGTAGGGTACATTTTCCACCCTTTATAGAACCTGCTTTATTTTTGTTACAGGTTTCAATTAGCATCCAATCTGTTATCAGTTGATAGAAATATAATGATTAATTTAAATATTAAGTTTGAAAAAGAAACCTAGAATACTGTGGATGCTGGAAATCAGAAACTAAAACAGGAATTGCTGTAAAAACTCTGTAGGTCTGGCAGCGTCAGTACAGAGAAAGCAGAGTCAACGTTTCGGGTCCAACATCGCTCCTTGGACCTGGATCTGAAACAATGAACTCTCTCCATAGATGCTGTTGAACTTTTCCAGCAATTTCTGGTTTGATATTAATTCTGCAGTTCAGTTCTTAATCATTAGGAAAGAATTGCTTCATAGCATTCCATAGTTTCCCTCTTAGTTTCCCAGCTATCAACTCTACTGCTCACATCGTTCATTATCAAATCCAAAACTCCCCACCCCACAAGTTCAGCTGAATTAGTTATCAGGCAGTCTAAATATCCCATTCAAAATGCCAGGCTGACTGCTGTTCGAGACAAATCACCACATATAGTTAACTGCTGCTGCAGCAAAGAATGGTGCCCCAAAGACACAAATAAAGATGCTTTCAATGCAAAGAGATGATGAATGGACAAAAGCTAAGAAACCAGATTTTCCTTGTGCTACCAAATATCACAGGTTTGATGAAATGCAAGAAATGAAATCACTCATTTACACGGAGATATCCAGCAGCGGTACACAGAAAGTAAAATGCTTGATAAATGATATGCATCTCATCTCTAATCTTTAACTTCCAATAACACTCTCTCTTGCTTCCCCACATTCTATTAATATTATTTTTATTACTGTTATTATTATTATTAATAATATTATTATTGCCTTTCTAAACTTTCCTCTTTATTTTCTTTCTAAACATTAAGGTAACATTTCCCCTCCCCTTTTCTTTCATTAATGTTAAGACTGACCAAACCAGCTCCCACCAGAATGTTCTGTATTCCAGGGTGCAAATTTAGTTTTGTTTGCCTTCTCCACTTTGCTTTTCCATCATGATCTATAATTTTTTAATACTCAGGCTTGGCATTAACTAACTACTATTTCATAATTTGTCCGTCTTCTCTCAGCTTTCAACATTGATGTGATTCTAGACCAATGAAGGGAGGAAAACCTCACAATGGATAGGTTATTAAAAAATAGTGATCATACAGGACTAATTTCAATATAATGACCCCAACTGTCTGTCTGGGTGGCAATTGTGACTCGCTTTTGCACTTTCTGTCATTCAAACATTTGATTAAATTACAGCTTGTAATCACTCCTGGCCATTCCATTATTTTACATGCAAACCACCTGAAAGTCTATTAGATTACAACCCACAAATTACTTCTTGACAAGATTTATGTGCCCAATAATTTCTACTTACAAAGGCTTTCAGGAACATGCATTACACGCATCAAAAGGCAGGTGAAATGTTTAAAAAAGTGATTTCCCCCCACAAAGCGTAGCAAAAATTAATTCTTGACATACTTCATTCTCAAGGCAATGTATTATTTAGCGCTGCGCTATAATTGGCTCTAATCTACCTTGAATCAAAGCGTTTTTGACTTGGATCTTGATGTGGAGGTGCTGGTGTTGAACTGGGGTGGACAAGGTCAGAAGCCACATGACACCAAGTTATAGTCTAACGGGTTTATTTGAAATTTCAAGCATCCAAAAGCTTGCGATTTCAAATAAATCTGTTGAATTATAACCTGGTGTTGTGAGACTTCTGCTTTAGATCTTAGCAGCTAAACTGATCTCATTTGTGGGCAACTTTTCTCACTGATAACAGGGGCTACTACAGTCTTACTTCCAACCAGTGCTACTGACATACTGCCAGAGACAAAGTAAAGCAGTCATCAATTTGTTGAAAGTGTATTCTGCTTCAGAGAATGCCTCAGCAACGGGACAATATGATTCATTGAAGACACAGGTCTGTGTCCATGATTCTTGGCTCTGTACATTCCTGATTTCTATCACAAAATAAGAGGCATTGTCAAATAAAAAGCAAACAGCCTCCTGCCTCCTACCGGAAGCAGGAAATATAAAGGGTGGTCTTGGAGTTTTGCCAACCAGTGAGGGGACACGAGATGCTGTAACTATGTGCACTTCGATATGCATGTTCTAGCCTGGAGCTATGGATAGTGATGGTAGAGGGTCTAATTTTCTTTCTATTACGTGGATGACAAGACTCTTTCACATTTTTGCCACCTGCCTTTTGCATATATTGAAAGGACTTGCAGGTTTATATCCCACCTGTTTCATTGCATTATGAACCTTCCTCAGCCATCACATCCTGGAACTTCTGGTTCTAATGCAAAAACACATCATATTGAGTTATCCTGCTACTGTTTTCTATCATCTAAGAAATCTCATATCTAATCAATAATTTGCCTTCATTTCCATGTGTTAATTATAACTTACAATCTTTTATGTGGAACCTTATCGAACACTTTCTGAAGTCTATATCAACTCCATCCACCAATGCTGTCCTGTCAAAAACTTTAGTTGTCCCCTCAAAAAAGTTTAAGTTGGTTTGGTATACATAACTCACAAATCCATATTGGCTTTTTCTGTTCAGCTAAAATTATTCCAAGTGCTCAGTCACTCTGTCCTTAACTATAGATTTCAATAATTTGCTATTTATAACATGCACAACTGAAATTCTTCAAAATTCCTCAGACAACACTGTTCAAACCATGACAAGTACCATCTAGACGGACAAGGGCAGCAGAAACATGGGAACATCACCACCTGCTAGTTTGCCTCCAAGCCATTCACCAGGTTGGAAATACACCACCGTACCTTCGGTGTCTCTGGATCAAAATTCTGGAAGACACTCCCATGTTTAGAGCAGGTAATCAGGAAGGCTAATGGAATGTTGACCCTTATTTTAAGTAGGTTGTATATAAGCAAGAATAAGCAAGACTAACTGCAACTGTACAAGGTGCTGGTGAGACCACATCTAAAGTACTGTGAACAGTTTTGGTCCCCTTATTTAAAGAAAGATGTCATTTCACTGGAGGCAGTTGAGAGAATGTTCACTAAGATGATCCCTGGAACGGAGGGATTGTCTTATGAGCAAAGATTAAACAAATTGGGACTTTACTCACTGTGGTTTAGAAGAATGAGTGGTGATCTCATTGAATCATTGAAGTTTCTTCAAGATGCTTGTTAGAGTAAATGCTGGGAGGATGTTTCACCTCATGGAAGAATCCAGGGGAAAGGGCGTTGTATCAGTGTAAAGGGGTGCCAAGTGAAGACTGAGGTGAAGAGGAATTTCTTCTCTCAGTGGGTTGTGATCCTTTAGAACTCTTTGCCACAGTGTGATGTGGGGGCATAGTCTTTATGATTATATAAGGCTGAGATAGATAGATTCTTGATCAGTGGGAAAATCAAGGGTTATGGGGAAAGGACAGGAAAGTGGAAATGAGGAATGTTGAATCATCTACGACCCTATTGAATGGTGGAGGAGGCTCAATGCGTTGAACCATCTACGCCTGCTCCGATTTCTTATGGTCTTAGGCTTTTATGGAAAGATTGTGGCTAAAGCAAGAGGAAGTATGCAATAAGGAATGACCCACATACTGCACAAAGACACAGGCATAGCTGAGGCTCATGTGGACACGCATAAGCACACCTTCGACTTGGAGAAAATGAGATGTGTTAAGAGAGAGGTTTTCAAAGTAAGAACAAGCTCGGTCAGGTTAAAGAGGGTGGTGGTGGATGGGGACTGTTCAGGAAGATGCAGGAGAACTCTGAGAGCATTCCTGATAGGGGATGGATGTGTACAGGGATTGAGCACCCATGGTCAAGAGGAAGTGGTTAGGACCAGAAAACTGGAACTTGTGTAACCGACATAAAACATCAAAAGAATCATGAACGTAAGCAGGAAGAGACTGAACAAGGGGAATAACACAGAGTGAAGATAGAAACAATTTCAATGGAGCTGGAATAGACTGAAATAATGGGCCTCCTTTATTCATTCATAGGATGAGGGTGTCACTGTCCAGGCCGCATTTATTGCCCATCTCTAAATCCCCAGAGGGCAGTTAAGAGTCAGCCACATTGCTGGGGGTTTGGAGTCACACGTAGGCCAGGCAAGGATGGCCGCTTCCTTCCCTAAAGGACATTAGAGAACCAGATGGGTTTTTCCCCAGCAATCGACAATGGATTCACAGTCATCAGTAGACGCTTAAATCCAGATATTTAAGGAGTTCAACTTCCACCGTCTGCTGTAGCAGGATTTGAACCCGGGTCCCCAGAACATTATCTGGGTCTCTAGATTAGCAGTCCAGCGATAATAGGCCATTGCCTCCCCTCTGCAAAGACAGTTCAGCTTGTAGATTTTGGGAAGGAGGTAGAAATGGGTTGTGCAGTGTTGGGGAACTAGCACCTCTAACAGTGAACAGTATTACACAGGTGTATTAACCCTAACTTTTTGTGACTCAGAGGACGAGAATACCAAAAAGCCAATAATAAGTTAAATCAAGGAATGGAATTGTATTGCCAACTGTGAAGCCATCAATTTGAGGTGCAAGGGTGATCTGGTCGAAATATTTCCTAAATGGGTTGGCAACTATAGACAAGCAAAACCACCTATGGATACATGTCACCATAAGCTAATGAGCAGGCAAGAGATTAACAAAAAACTGAATTGAATATTAGCCATTAACACAAGTGGTTTGTAAATGCAATTCAATGGAAGTTATGATTCAGCATTGAGACTCGGATTCACCTTGACCATTGCTCTCATTTCTGGGCACTGCCCTTCAACAAAGGTGCATTGACTTTGAAGGGTTAAAACATGGTTTCATCTGAATGATAAAGTCTTTCATGCTGGGGACTTTTTGGAATAGTAATGACATGCAGGGATATCGGAAAAAGGCAAGAGATGGGTGCTAGATAATAGAGCAAACTTGATAATGAAGCCTGTACAGATATAGCGGACCAAATAGCCTCTGTTTACATCACAATAAATCTGTAATTCTGTTTGATTGGTAGGACAGACTGCACAAAGTCAGCTTGCATTCACTTTAGCTTCAAAGTTTGAGGGATGATCTAATTGAGGCTTTTAAAGTAGTAGAAATATTATAGGACGAATGAAGAGGAATAATTCCATCTGGATTGGATTTTGGAACAGGGGACCAGGGTGTTAAAATTAGAAGCAATTTTTCAAGCAAAGTGTAGTGGAATTCTGAAACTTTATTCCCAAATTCTTCTGGCATCACCAAGATGTTTGAGCTGGCATACCACCTTGCGCACTATTTATCCCAGTCTCAAATTAAATGGTTCTTCAAGGGACGAGGAGAAAGGGGTTGGGCTAAAGGTAAGAAAATGAGGCAGCACCAGTTAATTACATTCTCCTTTAATCCAGAAATCTTTCAAACAATAGTTTCAGTTTCCTTGACATCCGTACTGAGATTGGTTCACTCAGAGCAGTCCTGGAATCTGGCCAAATCAGTTTTGTACAAGGTAACAGTTCTGAAAGAGTTAACAATGAAGTTTCATTGACTCCATTCTTTCTATGGATATCATACACGGTATGCAGGTAGAAATAATGAGTTCTACTCTTGTATTTGTAGCGAGCAGATGGAGTCTCTAAAGCTCTGAGAGTCCTAGTGATTAGGACTGACTTGTAGTTGTATTTATTGCCATCAAACAATAAAGTGTTTTGTTAAATAAGAAGAGTTCCTCTGTAATGACTCTACAGTGATGAATCTACCACCACTAACCATTGGATAAGCTCTGGACAATATACAGACAAAGAACAATTGTTGGCAGCAAACTCTCTCAAACACAATGCACTGAGTCACATTCTGGCAGGGAGCATGAGGCACCTGTAGTGGCAGTCAGGGTAAAATCACAGTAAAGAAAATGGGATCACAGCTGCAGATGTACAAGGACAGATGTGCAGTCTGTATTAAGTGACTTCCCAAGTTATAGAGTGCAGTGAATGCACTAATGATAGTGGATTCGCACAGTCAATTACAAAAAATTTACATCTAAATGGGCCTGATTTCAACATTAGACTGCTCGATTAAATTCTAATCAATTCTAAGCCTTTTTTATTGTTGCAGACGAAGAGCTTTGCTTCTCTGATGAGGTTTTCTGTTATAATTTGTCACTGAAATGTACCAACCCTTTTTTTTTCAAGTGTGTAACAAAATCTACTGCATCTGAATCCCTCTGACAGATGCGGGTTCCAGACGCATGAAGATCAATTAATGTTCCAGTCAAAGTATAGAGGTTTTAAAATGAGCACAGCAATTGTAGCCCAGGGTCCTCAGGCAATATGTCAGTAGAACATCACAACCTGCCACCAACTTCTTCCTGACCCTGCACCAACCTTACGATGCCTGCCTGTGGAATATCTCCATGAGAAATGGTTGTTTCTGCTGGTTTTATTGGGAAATTAGGAAAATCTTGTTAACATTCCTCCTTGAACTCACAGCTCCCAAAAGGAACAGAGGTAATACTGACGGCTGGTGCCAACCACCCCACCATCTGTCCTACCAACAGGAATCCGATCAGAAAATAAATGGAAAGGTAATGGTCTAGTGGTATTATCGCTGGACTGTTAATCCAGAGACCCAGGTAATGTTCTAGGGAGCCCAGCTGAAATCCCCAATGGCAGATGCTGGAATTTAAATTTAATCAGTATCTAGAATTAGAGAGTCTAATGATGACCACAAATCCATTGCTGATTGTTGGAAAAACCCACCTGGTTCACTAATGTCCTTGAGGGAAGGAAACTGCCATCTTTACTTGGTCTGGCCTACATGTGACTCCAGACCCACAGCAATGTGATTGACTTTTAACTGCCGTCTGGGAAATTAGGATGGGTAATAAATGGCTGGTCTAGTCAGTGATGCCCTCATCTCAAGAATGAATAAAAAAAGTTGTATTTTGTGTTATTATAAAGAGGCGAATGCTGGGAGACCACTGTGCATTATCAAATATTTATACATCAATCGATTTTATAACAATTTACGTTGCATATACTTTCTTCAGTCACTATTGGGGACCTTTGACACATTTTTTTCATGGAAAGAAATAGGAAACATTTGTCTTAAAATCTTTTTTTAAAGTCAAAACTGTTGCATGTGGGTACGGAAGGGTCAATAGCAAAGTGTGCCATAAGCACCATGCACTGTGATGATGGCATGTGGACTTGTGGTCAGATAAGCTTAGGATGTCAAAGTCCTACCATCTGGTCCTCCTCCAAGTCTCCACAATAATTTATATCGTCTCGCTATAACTTGTGACGAGTTGCCAACATGCAACAAACTAGAGCTCATGAACTACAAATCAGTCTTCGATATATACCAGGCAATGTATTTCCTCTATCACACTAGACCAAGCAGGCCCTTTAGCTTCCTACGCTTAAAGACCCATCATCAGCATTGCCAGCAGCTCATGCAACACAGTGAGCTGGCATGGCCATACAACATGGCCCACGCTGTAGGTTCGATTTGACTGAGCAGAGGTGGTGAGATTGTCAAACTCAGTTTTAAATTATCTGCTCATACAGCGCAATTAGCAGCAGGAAACAGTTGAAGATCTCAGAAACCTATGGAAGAGACCCCCTCCCCCTTCCCATCCCACCCTATGGCAATCCTCAGCAAGGAATAACACTTCAGTAAGTATTAAAGGTGTTTCAGACCTGGCACAAGTCTCAATGTAACAGGAGAGTCCACAACTCTCTGGAGAAGGAGGATTAGCATCTTAGAAAGGACCGTGCCTTTTCATTATGCAGTTTTTAATAATGGGAAACTGAAATGAGAATGTGCTTCTTTAAAAAAACATGTTTAAAAGGGTGCCTGCAGTTTTGAAAGCAAGTAACCTGACACCCATTGCAAACTCTACCGTTTAGAGTCATAGAGGTCTACAACATGGAAACAGGCCTTTCGGCCTAACTTGTCCATGCTGCCCAGTTCTCACAAATATACTAGTGCCATCTGCCTGCATTTGGTCCGTATCCTTCCATACTTACTCCATCCATGTGACTGTCCAAATGTTTCTTAAATGAGGAAATTGTACTTGTCTCCACCAGTACCTCTTGCAGCCTTTTTCAGACACTCATCACCCTCAGTGTGAAAAGGTTGCCTCTCTGGAACCTTCTGTATCTCTCCCTCTCACTTTAAACCTATGCCCTTTAGTTTTAGACTCTCCTACCATGGGGAAAACCTGTTGGCTATCTGTGCCTGTCATGCCTTTATAGACCCCTATAAGGTCATCCCTCTGCCTCTTATATGCTCCAGGGTAAAATGTCCCAGCCTATCCAGCATCTCCTTATAACTCAAACCTTTCAATCCAGGTAGCATCCTAGTAAATCTTTTCTGCTCTCTTTCTAATTCATTAATATCATTTCGTTAGCAGGGCGACCATGACTGCATACAGTGCACCAACTGTGGTCTTATGAACTTCTTGTATAGTTGCAACCAGACTTCTCAATTCCTATACACAATGCTCTGACCAATGCCGAAAGTTTTCTTCACCACCCTGTCTACCTGTGACTCCACATTCAAGGAGCTACGAACTTGTACCCCTCGATCTTTGTTCTATAACACTGCCCAGGGCCCTCACTGACTGTGTTAGTCCTGCCCTGGTTTGACCTACCAAAATGTAACATCTTGCATTTATCTAAATTAAACTCCGTCTGTCATTCTTCAGCCTACTGGTCCAGTTGATCAAGATCTCGCTGTATTCCCAGATAATCATCTTCACTGTCCGCTGTATCATCAATCTTGGTGTCATCTGCAAACTTACCAACCATACCTCTTAAATTCTTATCCAAATCAGGAACTGCAGGAAAGCGGTGTCTTGGCAGTTAAGGTCAAATGTAACAAGGAACAAACAAAATTTTTTTCTGATAAGAAGGCAAGCTGCAAGCATGCAATAATTTGGATGAAAGAATTTAAAGAATTATCAATAATGACCTGAAAGACAAAAACATGTGTAAGAATCGAACACCAGAACTCCACCTTTAGCAGAACATCAAAGAACAACATTGTATAAAGATCGAACCCTGGACACTTTGGTCAGATTCCACCATTAATAGGGTAATAGCCAAGTTGGGTTGTGAGGCTTAACTTGTTTATTTGAGGAGTTGTATTTTGGTTGCTACACACAATCATTGTTTCAGTATTTGATTGCGAGACTTTTTAATAAGTAACTGAACTTAAGGTAACTTGTGACGATACAGTTGCAACACCATTTAGCCCTGTCTGTTTGTCTGCATTCAAGGGACTGTTTATAAATTTTAATTAGTAGTATTACATATAGATGAGTTATATCTGCTCACCTATTGTTAGAGTCTGATGACTTATAATAAATAGTGTTTCTTGTTCAGAACAGACATCTGGTTGCTCTTTCTATCAATCTGGGCCTGAAAGTTAGGTAAATTGGGGAACTTCACATACTTTTTAGAATCTTTAACTTTTTGTGATGCCACTGAAAATGTTGGCCTTATTTTCCAGCACACAAGCCCAGTGAGTCAGGACAAAATTCAAAATAAATACAGGCTAACGCTGTTGCTTGTGGGAGTGGTCTTGGGTCAGAGTTTAGCGATGAGTGGCTCCATGAGTAAAACTTAAAATCCCGCATGAAGTAGGCGGAAGTTTAAAACAGCACAGTAATACAGGTTAGAAACGTGAGGAGCTGAAATATTACTGACAGCACAGATTGAGCATTCCTGTCTTAGGAAGCAGGCACCATGAGGCTTGGCTGGAGAAATAGAAATAAAGAGCAACTAAAGACGTATTAATTCCAAGGCGCAGATCTGGGGACATTGCAAAACCAGTAATTAAAGAAATACTGTTGGACAGCTTAAAAGCCTGACCAGACTTGTTCTAAGGGGACAGAAAATTTAGGAGAATGCCTTAAAGCTTGGGAATAGATATGAGATTTCGCTCATAAAAATAAAACTCATTTATTTAAACTACAAAGAGTAAGAATCATTCAGTAAAACATTGATAAAAATGGGAATTGTTTGTTAAAGCAGCAGATAGCAGGATTCATACAATGAAGCCATGAAAAAGGTGGGAATCATCCATTTAGGCACGCGAATTCAAGAATCTTCTGTTTTAACTGGAAACGTGGGAAACCTCCCTAGTGCAGCAGCAAAGAGCTTCAGAGCTGCAATTGCTGCAAAATTAAATGTCTTATAAGCAAGAAAAATATGTAATTGCATTAGGTAGACACAGCATCAGAATAATATTGTCAGGGAGTCTTAATTTTAGAAAGGCACCAAACACAATATGTCATTGAAAATCTTGGAGAAAATAATTTCTGAGATACAGAACAACAACTGTTTGAGAAAAGTAAGAAATCAAATAGCTATCCGTGCAAAGACATTAATGAAGTAGAACAGTCTACAACAGAAGAAACCTAAAGTGTCCATCAGAAAAATAGATGATCCACACTTTATATTTTGGCTTGCTGATATTTATGTCAATGATCATCTCATGAATTCCATGTTAGATGTTGAGCCAGTGTTGCTAAAGTATTAAATAGTGATAGTTAAGAAAACACTATCTACAGCCAACAACAGTGCAGTTACATGGTCCAGGAGGCATAGTAATTAAAATTAAACATGTGCTGCCAGCAACTCTAATTTATGAGACACCAAATAGTAGACACCCCAAACACACTTTACAATCAATAACATTCACTCTTGAATAGGAATGCATGTCTTAACCTCAATCTTTTTCAAATGGTGGGAGGAATTAAAATTTGTAAAGTTAAAGAACAGCAAATCACGGAACAGATAGCTGAGGAACAATTGGTTGAATGCAGACAATGGGAGGTTTCCTTGGACCTCCTCAACTCCTAATGGAACCTAAATAATAAATAAATCAGATCATATCAGTATGCTGGTAGAAGATATATGGTTCATAGTGTCAATGAGATGGGATCCTGTTATAAAACTGGGTTTGTACAGATATTTTCCACTGTTATCAACACTGATAAGTGTTTAGAGTGTAAAAACCTGTGAATGATGGCTCAGTGGTTAGCTCTGCTGTCTCACAGCACAATGGACCTGGGCTTGAATCCACCCTTGGACGACTGTCTGTGTGGAGTTTGCACATTCTCCATGTGTCTGTGTGGGTTTCCTCCAAGTGCTCTGGTTTCCTCTCACAGTCCAAAGATGCGCAGGTGAGGTGGATTGGCCATGCTAAATTGCCTGAAGTGTCCAGGGATGTGTAGCCTTAGGTGGATTAGCCACAGGAAATGCAGGGTTACAGGGATAAAGTAGGGGGTTGGATCTGGGTGGGATGCTGTTCAGGAGGGCAGTGTGGACTCGATGGGCCAAGTGGCCTGTTTCCATACTGTAGGGATTCTATGATTTGCAAGGAAAAACAAGCAATGAACTGGTCTCTTGAGCCAATCGATACATTTATAACTGCTATAACTGCTGGGGTACAGCACAGCTTGGAAACCTAATAGCTAGGACTGAATCACATGAGACATTAGATGCTGAAGTAAATGAGATGAAATGGTTCAAGAAGAATATTCAACATTCTATGTTTCCAGGAAGAATCCTCTCAAATTGTAACAGAGATCACACCAAGCCAAGTCAGTCCTCAAGGTAGCAGAACTGAGAAAGTGGACATACCAAGGTGTGGAGCTGGATGAACACAGCAGGCCAAGCAGCATCATAGGAGCTGCTCCTATGATGCTGCTTGGCCTGCTGTGTTCATCCAGTGCCACACCTTGTTATCTTGGATTCTCCAGCATCTGCAGTTCCTATTATCTCTGAGAAAGTGGACATGTTGTTTTTACCAATTATGCAATCTCTGAGGGCAAATGCAACACTCTAAGCCCGTCAATATGCTGAAGTAAACAGTTTACGTGCTCCAACACAAGTCTGCAGGTGGCTGGAATATAAAAACCTGCTGATACAGGTCATAGATGTCATGCACACAACGCCACAGTAGCCATCTCTGAGAAAGGATGATCAACATCCCAAAGTTTAAGATTTTGGAAATAAAACATTGCTTCTTTCAGCAGGGAAGACTTCCTCTGTGAAGAAAATCCCAAGAATGAAACTTTTGCCAGTTTAAATGGACAGCTGGAATACTGTGGGCACTTTTGTGTCCCTGACCTAAGGAAAAATGTACTGGCACTAGGTATTCCAAAGAAGGTTCACTAGGCTGATATTAGATATGGAAGAGCTGTCTTATGAGCAGAGATTGGGCTTATACCTGGTGAAATATAAAAGAACGAGAAGCAACCTTATTACAATGTATAAGATTGTTAGACGACTTGACAGGGTAAATGTGGAAAGGTTATTTCCCCTTGTGGGAGAGATTCAGAACAGAGGGCATAATCTCAAAGTTAGAGATCTCATATTTAAGGCAGAGATAAGGAGGAATTTCTTCTCTCAGACGATAGTGAATCTATGAAATTCTTCACCGCAGAGGGCTGTTCAGGTTATGCTGTTATGTATATTCAAAGCTGGGATAGACTGATGTTTGATTAGTAAAGGAATCAAGGGTTATGGGTAAAAGGCGGAGAATTGGAGCTGAGGATTATCAAATCAGCCATGATTGCATTGAATGGTGGAACAGACTTGATGGGCTGAATGACCAACTTCTGCTCCCATATTTTAAGGTCTTCTGGACCTACAGACCTCATTGTCTGGAAGAGAATCAAAGGTAATGGTCTCCAATCCAAATGACTGATCCTCCAAGTCCAAAGAGAGAAATTCCAGAAGAATAGTGAAATCTCTAAAACACCTGAGTTTGTAAAAGCATAGATTTAGGGGAGATGACATAACATATATATCAGTAAATTAAAAAAAGACTGTGGTCTAAAAGAGTTGATACTGAAAATTGCCATTACCATCACTCACTAAATTGATGTCATATGGAGTTTTCGGTAGAACAACTTTGGCACATGAGGAAGTGAAATATAACACCAGATCCTCCTCAAAATCACTGTAACAACATCTACAACATTAATGTAACCTGTAACTAGTTGCTAACTTGCAATAAACTGTATCTTGTTGACTGTAAGATACCCTTCTAGTTAGACCAGAAAGTGGTCTTCTTCGACCACATCAAACCAGCAGGTCCTGTTGTTTCCTTTGAGAGACAGTTGGAGTTTAATTTAGATAAATGTGAGGTGCTACATTTTGGTAGGGCAAGCCAGGGCAGGACTTATGCTCTTAATGGGAGGGTCGTGGGGAGTGTTGCTGAACAAAGAGATCTTGGAGTGCAGTCTCACAGTTCTTTGAAATTGGAGTCACAGTTGTACAGGGTAACAAAGAAGGCATTTGGATATTTGACTTTAATGGTCAGTGCATTGAGTATAGGAGTTGGGATATAAAGTTGTGGCTATACTGAACATTGGTTAAGCCACTTTCAGAACATTACATCCTATTCTGCTTTCAGAAAGATATTCTGAAACTTCAAAGGGTTCAGAAAAGATTTACAAGGATGAGGTTGTTGACTTGCTCGTCGAGCTGGCTTGTTTTTGTTCAGACTTTTCATCACCATGCTAGGTAACGTCATCAGTGAGGCCTCCGACGAAGCGATGTTGTTCCGCTCTGCTTGGAATTTATACTGTCCGGCCTGTTATGGTGAGTAGTGTGATTTCTGGTTTTGATCAGTATGGGTTTTTTATATGGGGTCCAATTCTATATGTTTGTTGATTGCATTATGGGTTGAGAACCATGCCTCTAGGAATTCCCGTGCGTGTCTATTTTTGGTTTGGGCTACTGTGGATATGTTGTCTCAATTAAACCGATGGCCTTAATTGTCGGGGTTTACTGATATTAGGGAAAGTTCATTGTGTCATTTTGCTGCTAGTTGATGATGGTGTATTCTAATGGCTAGTTTCCTCCCTGTCTGTCTGTTGTAATGCTTGTGGCAGTCATTGCATGGTATTTTGTAAACCACGTTGGTTCTGCATGTTGTGGGAATGGGGTCTTTAATCCTTGTGAGTGTTTGTCGTAGAGTGGCTGTGGGCTGTGTGCTACCATGATTCCTAGTGGTCTTAGGAGTATCGTTGTCAATCCTGATATGTTCTTGATGTATGATAGTGTGGCCAGTGTGTTAGGGTGTACTGTCCTTTTCTTGTTGTCTATTTAGCAGGCACTTGTGGATGAAGTTGCAGGGATTTGTGCAGAGAGTTGATTGACCATACCAGTCCAATGGTTCTGTCCTCTGGTCCCAGATGTTCCTTCATTGTAGATCTATCATTTTTTTGTCTGATCATAAATTAATCAGTTGACAGTCATCACCTATTTCCCTTCTAACCTTAACTATGTCTCATTTGAAAAAGAGTGACTGGAAGAAATGAACTTGAAAGAGCCTTGAAGGTAATTGAAAATTTGGAAGAATGTAGAAGTCCAGGAGCTTGTTTCCCGTCAAGAAGGACCCTACTGCACATGAATCTTTAGGATTAATGGAGTACTGTGGCTCATTTGGAGCTCTCAGTTCACTGCTCCAATCTCTCAGATTTCAAATCTCTGTTTCTCTGTAGTTTATATTCTCACATTGTCATTCTCTTGCCTTCTCTCAGGCTCCTCATCATCAAATGCCCACACACTCTTTTGGACTCTCAAATTACTATTTTATTTCTAAGGGAAGTTGGGTGGCATTGTAGACAGTGCAGATTTAGCATAAATTGTAAAGGGATATTGATAAACGAAGCGAATGGGCAAAACTGTGACAGATGAAGTTCAATGGAACTGGGAAATGATAGAACTGTGTACTTTCTGAATGGTATGAAGTTAAATACAGTGGATGTTCAGAAAACTTGCTAATTCAAGTACATTGATCTTTAAAATGTAACAAGCAGGCGCAGAAAATAAATTTCACAAACAGGTGCAGAAAGAAAGCTAATGGAAGGTTGGTCTTTGTATTTAGAGAAAACTAGTACAACAATAAAGAAGTTAAAACCATCTTACATACATACAAAACTCTGTGCTTGGACCTCATTTGGAGTACTGTGAGCAGACGTGGGCACCAGACCTTAGGAAGGATATGGAGGGAGTACAACATAGGTTTACGAGAATGATAGGTGGACTTCAGGGGTTAAGGTATGAGGAGGGATTGTAGAAATTAGGCCTGTTTTCTCTAGAATTTAGGAGGTTAAGGGGTGACCTGATCAAAGTCTTCAAGATAATAACAGGAAAAGACAGGGCATATAAAGATAAGTTGTTTCCACCGGTTGAGAAATCTATGGCTAGGGGGATTGATCTGAGAATTAATGCCAGACCATTCACAACAGACATCAGAAAGTACTCTTACACACAAAGGGTGGTAAATATTTGAAACTCTCTTCCACTAATGGCTGTGAATGTTGGATCATCTGTTGATTTTAAGTCTGAGCTATATCACTTTTTGTTAAGCAATGGTTTTAAAGGATATGGGCCAAAGGCAAGTATATGGATAAGGTCAGAAGTCACATGACACCAGTTTATAGTCCAACAGGTTTATTTGACATCACAAGCTTACACAGTGGTGCTCCAACCCTGTCCACACCACACCAGCCCAACACCGGCACCTCCATGTCAAGTATATAGAGTGAGGCCACAGATCATTGAATGGTGGACAGGCTGAAAAGCAGAATGGCCTACTCATTTTCTTATATTCCTGAAATATTTACTGCCAAGGGTGGGATACTGTTTCCCATGATCCCTTGACTACGCACTACGCCTGATTCCACCATCCCCCAAATCTCTTAACCCCATTTACCCACGCCTGACTACTTCTCCCGAATCTACCCCTCCCATCCTGATTCAACTATTCCCCTGATCAACCGGGTGCACCTAGATCTCACCCAGCACATCACTTAGCTACGAACTTCATCCACTGACTGTCTTTGTACACCCTTCCCATTGTTATCATTTATCGATTCCCCAATGGTCAGCTTGCCATTTACACTTTACACACAGTAGCTCGTGCTGTGAAAAGGAGCTATATCTGCTTTACCCCCCAATTCTATTGCAATCTGATACAGATGGATCACTCTGCATTCCTCGGACTACAGCGGAATGGAACACCTTGGAATCCTGATTGAGCAGCCTGACAATCCTGCAACGGTTGCAATTCCTTGGAGCATATCTGGGCCGTTGCTGTGTAGATCAGAGACCATGCTTATTACTGGTATGGAAGATTAAAGTTTAACAAAAAGATATGATAAATGCACATATCTGAACAGTGTAAACTATCTAAACCGTGTTATTAGAACACCAATATATAAATGCAGCTGTTTAGTTTCACCCACAGAGACCACAGCATCAAGAGGTCAACAGTAGGTTTGAAAGAACCATTTAATATAAAACTACTAATTCAGGTGATCCACTTCTAAAATCATAGCTTCCAGTTTAAAAAGAAATTAGAAACATGAGCCAAGTACAAGATTCTAGTCCCTTCAATCCTCAAATACAGAGCTTATAACTTGAATGTACACTGGCTGAACTGCACTATGCAGAAAATGTGAAGGCTGAACAAGGACTATGTGAGATTAAGAACACGAGGTAAGAGTGCATGCAGCCAGAGTTTCCAGGGGTCATGGGGTTTGGGAGCATGGAGAAGGAAGCTAAGATCACAATTTTAACGAAACAAATTGCAGTCACTGGCAGTTTGCAAAACAGGTTGGGAACCCAATGCTTTGTCAATAGGCTTTGTTGTCATTCATTAACTTAACCACAGTGTTTACTTCCTGTATTCAGGTTTCTCAGTCATAACAATGATGATTCTCAAACACGTGATGCTGTGCTAATTTAGCTAAGGGACTGAATAATGATGGAAGGGTCTCAAGCATGGGCCAGAGTGGCTGAATTGCACATTATAGTTCCTGTGTCTTTAGTGACCACTACAAGCAGGAGGAAATCTCGAAAGGCTGCTCTCCATGGTGCTGGATCTCTCCCACTTATGTGAAAGTCCTGCTGCTGAATCTGCTGAACTGAGGTCAGGCAATGGGGAAGGAAATAGCCAGGATCTCAAAATGAGCATGTTTCAATGGAAATGGCCAAAGAGGTCAGCAACAGGAGTGTGCTCATTCCAATGTAAAGACAGTACAACAGAATGATGCAGAGGATCAGGAAGGTGAAAGAGTGGTTGGCAAAACATGTCAAGCATTCCACTCTCACATACCAAACTTTCTCCTGCACTACACTCCTCTAATCTACACACGTCACAGTTCCACTCATTCTCCTCTTTCCAGGCATATCCTTGTATCCCCAATTCAACAAACACTTGCTGTGGTGCCATCTTATATCCATGTCTCATAATCATCTTCTACATATGTTGTCCTCTCTCCCTCCCAGCTCTCCATTGGGTTCCTCTCTCACCAGCAAACCCAGCCAGGTTAAAAAAAGAAGTGAGTGGGATCAAGTTTGCTTCCTGATCCAAAGCCAATTTTCAGGGCTCTAACTCTCTGCCTGCACTCAAACCCAGCCAACTCATGTGGAGTCTCAGGATGCACTTTGATATTGATAATTACAACACTCATGTAGTAAATCAGGTAAATAAAAATTAAATGCTTTATGAATGACATGAAAAGCTCATCAAAGATATTGGTTGGTTAAAAGATCCAAGAATGATTGGAGCAAAATGTTGTATCTGGATCAGTAAGAGACATTGTATGAGATCATTAAATATTTTACAAGGATCTTACTGGCTGTTTATGTTCACTACAATTTGGTGCCAGTTTCTGCAATTTTCCATAAAAAGTGCCAGGAGTGGTAAATGAAGCTCATTAGTGCAAGATTCCAAGTGATCATTGGTTGCCATGGTATTGGTCTCAATGGCTGCTCAAATAACACTCCAACATTAAGTGACGTGTTCCAGCAGTAGCTTTGCACAAATATTTCTTACTATTGGCTCAGTGTAACATCTCTTTTGTTTATTGTCCAGATGCAGCTTTTGAACAAGGATCAGGAGACTAATTAAAATTGCTTCTGATATTCCACTGATAATCTAGATGATGATGAATGCCAAGAACTCAGTCTGCTGATCCTTGTACCTCATTCACTGAATTTTATTGTCAGTGAGGGCTGTCCTGCCCCAAGTGTGGAGTCTTTGAAGATAGAAGTAGGGATTGCTTAGTACACACTGCAGAAAAAGGCCATTCTGTCTAAACAATCCATGCTCATGTTTACTCTCATATCAATAGCCTCCTAAAGTTCTGTCTCAATACTCTGCTCCAAAGAAATTATAAGTGGTTAGTTAGCCATAACAGAACAGCCACCATCACAAAATCTCACAAAACTAAATGTTTAATAACATCGGCCCTCAACCTTTTCTCACTTTAAGTTGCTGACTAGCCCTTTCCTTGGCTTTGTTGTGGGTCGCTGAGTCCAACCATTTTGAGTTCAGGCATGTTACTACTGTGGGCTTGGCTTTGCTTGAAAATTTGGTGCAGCTACATTGCATTGACATGAGTCTCATTTTTAAAAATAAAATGTTAAGCGATAGCTTGAGCATTTTTTCATTGAAAAAAAAACTTCTAACAATGTACAGCTGGAAATTCTGGCCAACATTTCACCCTTAGCCAATGTTCTGAAAAAAAAAATGTATTTATTATTCATTCATAGGATAAGGGTTGGCCAGCATTTGTTGCACAGCTTTATCCAGAGGGCTGTTAAGAGTCAACCACATTGCTGCAGGTAGGCAGTGATATGTAGGCCAAACCAGGTGAGGATCATCCTTCCCTAAAGGAAGGTAAATGAACCAAATATATTTTTTTTCCTGACAATCAACAAGGGTTTCATGGTCAACATGTAGACTCATAATTCCAGACTTTTGTTGAATTCAAATTCCGCCATTTGCCATGGTAGTATTCAAACACAAGCCCGACAATATGATCTGGGTCAACAGTCCATTGATAATACCACCAGCCCACCAACTCCCCATTAATTGATCATTGCACTGATTGACTGCTTCATCCAAATAACAAACAAAGACTGCACTTCAGAATGTAATTTGTTGGTGATAAAGAAATTGGACGTGGCCCAAGAATGTTGCTGCACAAAAGCACATTCTTTCTTTACATTCTTGGTTTCCTTACGTTCTTCCACATCACACTGTTCTTTGGAGTTCCACCTAAGGAAGGCCAACCCGCAGAATGGGACTCCAGGCTATTCAACTTGGTGGCGCATCACCTTTGAGCCTCATCTTATTCGCAGGTGGAGTTCACCACTGTCCAGTCTTCAGCAGGAGTTGATGGTAACGAATGAACAAATGAACCAGGCTGATTTCAACCTCTCCCATTGTCCTCACCACTTCGGCTTCACATTTTCTAGCTGTTAGACATTGAAGCTAATTGTAATCATTCTAGCACCATCTAAAGTTCAATCAGTTAACTTAGTGCAAACCCATGACCCATGCTGGGTCCTTTTGTTCAGTAGTCACTTTGGATTGTGTTTAACTGGGGCACTTGCACTGTGCACTATGAATCAATCGCGGCTTTACCTCTTTATATGAATTTGGCTCTTTATTGGCTCTCATGAGCCTGCACTACATGAATTCAGCTACAAATGGTAGCACCAGCCTAATTACCATTACGACCAAATAAAATGTCAAACCAGGGACATGTGAAAGGAAAAGCTGAATTAAAATGTCACCTGTTATTCCAGACATTGCCATGCACTCCATGTTGTCTGAATGAATTCATTGTAGCACTTTAAAGTTACTAACTCTCCAGCCTATAATTTATTGTGTTCTTCTACATTGCTGCAGACAAATAGTAAATGAGGGGGACATAATCAGTAATTAGAGTTGATACGTAATGTTAGAAATAAAGCAACTGTGACAATCCTTGTGTGGGTGGTAGGTAATAATGTACTGCCATGTCTCAGATTGCTGGGAGACAGAAACACTAGCTGGAAGGTGAAAAGCATTGCTGTCCCAGAGCATTGCAGATCCATGTGTCCACAGCGCATCAGGGAAAGTCATTCTGGAGGCTGCCTTAGGATTAAACTTGCACACCCACCAAAACAATAGAACTAATTTGGTTAAGAGAGACAACTTTGTGAGTTCACACTTCAGTGTGATGTATCACCACAGAAAAGGGTAGAAGAAGAGGTGAGATCCTGCAGGGTGAATATAGGAAGTTAGGGAGAAACTAGAGGACGTATGTTTAAGGTGACAGGGAAAAGATATAAAAGGGGCAGCGTTTTCAGGCAGAGGGTGGTCTGTGTATGGAATGAGCTGCCAGAGGAAGTGGTGGCAGCTGGTACAATTATAACATTTAAAAGGCATCTCGATGGGTATACGATTAGGAAATGTTTCGAGGGATATGGGCCAGATGCTGGCAAGTGGGACTAGATTAATTAAAGGTATCTGGTTGGCCTGGACGGGTTAGACTGAAGAGTCTATTTCTATGCTGTACACCTCTATGACTCTATAAGTCAAGGGCAGTGACCTCTGGATTTCTTCTGGTGCAATGTGCTAACGAGAATAGGAAAACGAGGATAGAGCAGATGAATGCATGGCTGACGAGATGGTGCAGAGGGCAGGGATTCAGATTTTTGGACCATTGGGATCTCTTCTCGGGCAGAAGTGACCTTTACAAGATGGAAGGGTTGCACCTGAACTGGAGGGGTACCGATATCCGAGCGGGGAGTTTTGCTAGAGGTACTCAGGAGGTTTTAAACTAGTCTGGCAGTGGGGTGGGACCCTAAACTGTAGTAAGACAAGAGAGAAGGTTGAAGTTGGTACTGAAGTTAAGGAGACCAATTTAAATAGACAAGACAGGCAAGACTATATTAGAGAATGAGGGAAGACTGATGAAGTAAAATGCATTTATTTCAATGCAAGAGGTCTGTCAGATAAGGTGGAAGAACTCAGGACATGGGTGCGAATATGGGAGTAGAGTAACATAAGTATCAGAGAAACATTGCTGAGGGATGGACAGGACTGGCAGGTCAATATTCCGGGGTATGGATGCTATTGGAAAGATAGAATGGGAGGCAATAGGGGAGGGGTGTGGCATTTTTGATTCAGGAAAATATCACAGCATTACTAAGAGACAATATTCCTGGGGATCGGCCAGTGAAGCTATATGGGTGGAACTGAGAAATAAGAAGGGGAATGATCACTTTGATGGGATTGTACCTAGGGTCACCAGCAGTGAATAGGAAATTAAGGACCAAATATGTAGAGACATCGCAGATATGTATAAGAATAATAAAGTTGTAATAGTGGGGGATTTTAACTTTCCAAACATAGATTAGGACTGCCATAATGTTAAGGACTTGGATGGGGAGGAATTTGTTAAGTATATTCAAGAAAACCTCCTCAATCAATATGTAGTTGAACCTACTAGAGAAGTGGCAAAACTTGGCCTTCTTTTGGGAAATAAAGGAAGGGATCGGTTAGTGGGGGAGAACGTTGGGACCTGAGATCATAATTATTTAGTTTTAAAATAGCTATAGAAAAGGATACACTTTTTATATAAGGATACCTTGTATAAAAGTTAAAGTTCTAAACCGGCTCAAGGCCAATTTTGATGGTATGAGAGAGGAACTTTGGAAAATTGATTGGAGAAGGCTGTTCGCAGGTAAAGGGACATCTGGCAAGTGGAAGGCTTTCAAAAGTGTGATAATAACAGTTGAGGGACAGCATATTCCTGCTAATGTGAAAGGTAAGGCTGGCAGGGCTAGGAAACACTGGCTGACTAGAGATTTTGAGGCTGTAGTCAAGAAAAAAGAAGGAAGCCTATGACTGGTGTAGACTGCTGGGATCAAATGAATTCCTTCAGGAGTTGACTAAAGAGGGAAATCAGGAAGGCAAAAAGGGGACACGAGATAGCTTTGGCAGATAAGGTTAAAGATAATTCAAAGAGGTTCTACAAGTATATTAAGGGCAAAAGCGTAATCAGGAGAGAATAGGGCCCTCAAAGATGAATGAGGCTGCAAATGTGTGGAAGAACAGGAGATGGGTGAGATTCTAAATGAATACTTTATGACAGTATTTACTGTGGAGAAAGGCATAGAAGCTAGTGAACTCAAAGAAATAAGTAGTGATGTCTTGAAAAGAGTCCACATTACAGAAGCAGAGGCACTGGAAGTCTTAAAATGCATAAAGGTAGATAATCCAGACAAATGTGAGATGATGCATTTTAGAAGATCAAGTGCAGGTGGAAATTATACAGTGAATGGCAGAACTGTTAGGAGTATTAATATGTGGAGATATCTGAGTATGCAGGTCCATAGATCCCTGAAGGTAGCAGCGCAGGTAGATAAAGTTGTAAAAAAGGACTATAGCATGCTTGCTTTCATTGGAGGGACATTGAGTATAAGGATAGACAAGTTATGCTTTCAGTTTTATAGAATTTCAGTTACACCACACTTGGAATATTGCATACAGTTCTGTTCACCACACTACCAGTAAGATGGGGATACTTTGGAGAGGGTAAAGAAAAGGTTTACCAAGATGTTGCTTGGTATGGGGGTGTTTAGCTATGAAGAAAGGTTGGATAGATTTGGTTTGTTTTCATTGGAAAGCAGAAGGTTGACAGACAACCTGATAGCATCTTATGATATTGTGAATGTCGTGGATAGATTGAAAAGAATGAGGCTTTCTCCCAGAGTGGAGGGGTCAATTACTAGGGGACACAGGTTCAAGTCGTGATGGGGAAAGTTTAAAAGAGATGTGCGAGGCAAGGTTGATGAGTGCTTGGAAATATGCTGCAAGAGAAGATGGTGGAAGCAGACACAATAACTGCATTCAAGAGGCATCTGGACAAATGAATAAGAAGGGAATAGAAGGATACAGATTCTGTAAGTGAAGACAGTTTTAGTAGAGAAGCTGCAAAATGTGTTGGTGCAGGCTTGGAAAGCTGAAGGGCCCGTTCCTGTGCTGTATTGTTCTTTGTTTATTGTTCAAATCCCCTGCACCTGATCAAGTATGTCCCAAGACATTGTGGGAAGCTAGAGATGAAATTGTGGGACGCCTAGCAGAGATATTTGCACCATCGATATCTACGGGTGAGGTGCTGGAAGATGGCTAATGGTATGCCCTTCTTTAAGAAAGAGTGCAAAGAAAATCTGGGGAATTATAGACCGATGAGCCTGACATCAGTGATTGATAACTTCTGGGAGGGGAATTCTGAGAGACAGGATCTATGTGCATTTGGAAAGGCAAGGTCTGATTAGGCAGAGTCAGCATGGCTTTGTGCATGGGAAATTATGTCTTACAAACTTTATTGAGTTTTTTGAAGAGGTGACCAAGATGATAGCTGAAGGCAGAGCAGTAGACATTGTATACATGGACTTTAGCAAGGCCTTTCACAATGTTCTGCATGGTAAACTGTTTAGTAAAGTTTGAACACATGGAATCCAGGAAGAGCTAACCAATTGGATACAAAATTAGCTTAACAGTAGGAGAAGATGGTGGTGGTAGAGGGTTGTTGTTCAGGCTGGAGGCCTGTAAGCAGCAGTGTTGTTCACCAATTATTTAAATGATTTGGATGAGAATGTAGGAGGCATGGTTAGTAAGTTTGTAGATGACACCAAAATTCATAGGATAGTGGACAATGAAGATCATTAAAGAGTACAATGGTACCTTGATCAAATGGGCCGATGGACCAAGGAATGGCAGGTGGAGTTTAATTTAGATAAATGTGAGGTGTTGCATTTTGGTTAGACAAACCAGGGCAGGACTTACACAGTTAAAGATAGGGCCAAGGGCAGTGTTTCGAACAGAGAATTCAAAGGGTGCAGGTACATAATTCCTTGAAAATGTGCTCATAGATAGACAGGGTGGTGAAGAATGTGTTTGGCACCCTTGCCTTCACAGTCAGTGCATTGAGCCCAGGATTTCCGACATCATGTTATAGCTGTGCCAGAAATTGATCAGACCAGATTTGGAATACTGCATTCAATTGTGGTCATCCTCCTATAGGAAGGATGTGATCAAACTGGAAAGGGTGCAAAAAAGATTTACAAGGATGTTATGGAGACTGGATGGTTTGAGTTATAAGGAGAGGCTGGAGAGGCTGGGATTTTACTCCCTGGAGCGTAGGAGGCTGAGACCTGACGTTTTGGAGCTTTATGAAATCATGAGAGACATCGATAAGGTGACGAGCCAGGGTCTTTTCCCCAGGGTTGGGGAGTTCAAAAATAGAAGACATATATTTAAAGTGAGAGAGGAAAGATTTAAAAGGGACCTGAGGGATAACTTTTTTTACACTGAGGGTGGTGCGTGTATGGAATGAGCTGCCAGACGAAGTGGTAGAGGCGGGTACAATTACAACATTTAAAAGACATTTCAATAGGCACATGAATAGGGAAGGTTTAGAGGGACATTGTCGAAAGGAAGGCAAACGATAACAGTTCAGTTTAGGAAATCTGGTTGGCATGGACGAATTGGGCCGAAAGGTCTGTTTCCATGCTGTATAAACCGATGACTCTATGAATAGCCAGAAATGCTTGTTTTCCTTTAGTGTAGAAGATTAAATTAAAAGCAACATGTTACAAATGCTGGAAATCTGGAATTTAAAAGAAAGATAAATAGGTGTTGCCTCTTCTGCGTCAGTCCCGATCTAGGGGGCATTATTTTACAACAAAGTTGAGGAGAATCCTTATTTTCACTCCCAGCATGTTCTGTGACTTTGGAACCCTGTGTCTCAGAGGGTGGTGGAGATTGTGTCATTAATTATTTTGCAGACAGAGAAAGATTAATTCGTCTTAGACAGAAGAATTGAAGAACATCGGGGAGAAAGAGGTAACAGAAGTTCAAAATGCAAACAGATCATATCACAGTTATCTTATTTCTTTAATTACTCATTAACTGAGTCTTTCAAGTTTCCTTCCTGGTCTGATGAAACAGTTTTAAGACTTCCTTCCAATTCAAATGGTATGAATTCTTTTTCAGTTGAGTGAACAAAATGACAGCCACTATCTCGAACCTGGAGATTCTATAAGCGTGCCCTGCTGCTCAGGTGAAAACTACTCTTTTCAACTATCACCTTATTCTTCTGTATGGTGAAACTATTCTTCTTCTGGCATGAAATGAATCCTGATTGTTCTGAACTGAACTGAAACTACAAGTGTCCCCAACCATTTGGTCTTTTAGTATGTCCTAAACTCAACCGTGTAAATATTTAATCAATTAACCGCATACCTACCTGACGGAATGTTCCATCCCAGTCTGGGAACCCTTCAGTGGTGAGGACATTAAGCCGCCGATCTTGGGTAAGCATCTTCCAAGGTGGACTTCGAGATACACAACAACGTAGAATCGTCGGGCAGAGACTGATAGCCAAGTTCCATACTCATGAAGACGGCCTTAGCCGTGATCTTGGATTCATGTCGGGCTACATGTGACCTCGCCATAATGTTCTGTATCTGTAAAACCGTCCTTACTGTCCTGTCATGTCAGCATCACCTTGATAAATTGTTATAATCTCTCTACCTTAATTAGTTTGTACAGTTTTGGATTACTTATTACGTTGGTTAGACCCTCAGCATGTGACTCTATACCTATCATGTTATTCCAGTCATTTAGTTTATCTCCAGCACCACCTTATTTTTAATTTTTTGTAATCATCTCTGCCTCATTTAACTGGAATAAAGGTCAACCCTTTGCTTATTATTCAGTTGTTGACACTTTACTCACACCAGCTGACAATATTGGTCACCAGCAGGGACTTATTATCTGATACTCCACTAAAACCATTTGTATGATCTTATGGTCTCTCTGCCCTTGATCCCTCTGCCCACAAATGTTGTGGTCTGTGTGCTCCCTCTCACTTCACCTGAAGACAGGGCTATGCTCCAAAAGCTTGTGATTTTGAATAAACCTGTTGGACTGTAAACTGGTGGTGTGTGACTTCTGACTTTGTCCACCCCACCGGCGCCACCACATCATTGATGTACAGCAACATTTAAACTCCCTCAACTGTTTGGTGCTGGTAAACATAACAAGTTGCCTGATTTGCACTAAAGGTAAAAAACACAGAGATACCGCGCACTTGTAAATTCATAATATAGCGGCAATGCATTGAAAAGCATAGCAAGGGAGAGTGGTGAGTATCTAAGTAAGCGCAAAGTGCATGAGCACAAGGGAAGCAAGCTACAAGACCCCAAAATGAATTCTGTGCAGATGCGCCAGCTGGGTGTGTATTTTTGTGCACAGGCACCTTCTGGAAAATTGCAAAGCAAGGCGTCATTGAGCTCCAAAGTGCTATGGTGAATTGCTTAAATGTATTGTGTTACTGCATGCTTAGCCATGATGATATTCGGCCGGAACTTTGTTGATGCCAACTTCTGTGACAAGAGTATCACAAGAGAAAATGCACTAAATTTGAAAAAGAACACAGCAAAGAAGTATCAATAAATTTAATTAACTCATTATAAAAAAATATAAATTATTAAAATAATTAACTAAGTAGAGATGACTGGACAGGTGATGTATTGTAGCTGTATGATGTGGGAAATGGCTGATCCCAAGGAACTTCGATTCAGAGTTGATGAGCTGGAATCTGAGCTTCAGACACTGTAGCATACCCAGAAGGAGGGGAAGTACCAGGACACTGTGTTTCAGGAGGCAGTCACACCTGGTAGATTAAGTAATTCAAATTTGGTCAGTGGCCAGGGACAGCAGGGGGTGACTGTAAGCGAGGCAGGTAGAGGGAACCTGCAGTCAAGAACAGAGGAGCCTCAGCTCTTAACCTTGTCCAACAGATATGAGGTACTTGCTCCCTGTGTGGATGAGTAAAAGGGCTGCAGGGAGGATGAGCCAACTGACCACTGCACTGTGGCATGGGAGGCCATTCAAGAGGGGGGAGCAAAAAAGACAAGTGGTAGTTGTAGGGGATTCTATAATCAGGGGAATAGATAGGATCTTTTGTAAGCAGAATCAAGAGCCCCACTTGGTGTATTGCTGCCTGGTGCCAGGGTAAGAGATATCTCTGACCGGCTTGAAAGGATATTGGAGAAGGAGGGGGAGGATCCAGTTGATGTGGTCCATGTTGGAACAAATGACATAGGCAAGGCTAGGAAAGAGGACCTGTTCAGGGATTATCAGGAACTTGGAATGAAATTAAAGAATAGGTCCTCCAGGGTTATAATCTCCGGATTACTGCCTGAGTGACATGTAATTTGGCATAAGGACACAAGAATAAGGGAGGTAAACATGAGGCTAAAAGAGTGGCTTGAGAAAGAGGGGTTCCTTTTTCATGGGGTACTGGCATCAGTATTGGAATAGGAGGGATCTGTACACTGGGACGGTTTCTATCTGAACCGAGCTGGGACCAATGTTCTCGCGAAAAGGGTAAATAGGCTGGTCAACAGGACTTTAAACTAGAAAGTTGGGGGAAGGGAAGGGTAAAATTTACCCCAGTACGAAACAAAACAGCAGGTTAACATCTGTAGGGGTGGGTTCGACTGAGTGGATGGCAATGACAGGAAAGGAGAACTCAGGAGGGGTTATTAAAATCTCCAGCACAGACAAAAATACGACAGAGTGTTTGGAAAGGGTTATGAATCAAACTCCAAGCACATTGGTCAAATGAATGACAATGAGAAGAAGGATAGTTAATACATGACTGAAGGTGTTATATTTGAATGCACGCAGTATAACGAATAAGGATTTTTTTCTATTCATTTTTTGTGGGATGTGGGCATTGCTGGCTGGGCCAGTATTTCTTGCCCATCCCTAGTTGCCCTTGAGAAGGTGATGGTGAGCTGCCTTTTGAATCGCTGCATTCTTCCTGCTGTGGGTTGACCCACAATGCCATTAGGGAGGGAATTCCAGGATTTTGACCCAGTGACAGTGAAGCAATGGCGATATATTTCCAAGTCAGGATGGTGAGTGACTTGGAGGGGAACTTGAAGGTGGTGGTGTTCCCATATAGCTGCTGCCCTTGTCCTTCCAGATGGAAGTGGTCGTGGGTTCGGAAGGTGCTGTCTGAGGATCTTTGGTGAATTTCTGCAGTGCTTCTTGTAGATAGTACACACTGCTGCTACTGAGCATCGGTGGTGTAGGGAGTGGATGCTTGTGGGTGCAGTGCCAATCAAGCGGGCTGTTTTGTCCTGGACGGTGTCAAGCTTCTTGATTGTTGTTGGAGCTGCACCCATCCAGACAAGTGGGGAGTATTCCATCACACTCCTGACTTGTACCTTGTAGATGGTGGACAGGCTTTGAGGAGTCAGAAGGTGAGTTACTTGCTGCAGTACTCCCAGCTTCTGGCCTGATCTTGGAGCCACAGTGTTAATGTGGTGAGTCCGGTTGAGTTTCTGGTCAATGGTAACCCCGAGGAAGTTGATAGTGGAGGTTTCATTGATGGTAACACCATTGAATGTGAAGAGGCGGTGGTTAGATTGTGTCTTATTGGTGATGGTCAAAGCCTGGCATTTGTGTGGCGCAAATGTCACTTGCCGCTTGTCAGCCCAAGCCTGGATATTGTCCAGATCTTGTTGCAAGTGAACATGGACTGCTTCAGTGTCTGAGAATTCAGGAATGGTGCTGAACACTGTGCAATCATCGGTGAACATCCCACTTCTGACCTTACGATGGAGGGAAGGTCATTGATGAAGCAGCCGAAGATGGTTGGGCCGAGGACACGACCCTGAGGAACTCCTGCAGAGATGTCCTGGAGCTGAGATGATTGCCGTCCCACAACCACGACCATCTTCCTGTCTGTCAGGTATGACTCTGACCGGAAGAGTGTTTGCCCCCTGATACCCATTGATTCCAGTTTTGCTAGGGCTCCTTGATGCCACACCTGGCTGAATGCAGACTTGATATCAAGGGTTGTCACTCTCACCACACCTCTGGAATTCAGTTCTTTTGTCCATGTTTGAACCAAGGCTGTGTTGAGATCAGGAGCTGAGTGGCCCTAGCGGAACCCAAACTGGGCATCACTGAGCAGGTTATTGCTGAGCAGGTGCTGCTTGATAGCTCTGTTACTGACACCTTCCATCACTTTACTGATGATTGAGAGGACACTGATGGGGTGGTAATTGGCCGGGTTGGATTTGTCCTGCTTTTTGTGTACAGGACATACTTGGGCAATTTTCCACATTGTCGGGTAGATACCAGTGTTGTAACTGTACTGGAACAGCTTGGCTAGGGGAGTAGCAGGTTCTGGGAGTACAAGTCTTCAGTACTAATGCCAGAATGTTGTCAGGGCCCATAGCCTTTGCGGTATCCAGTGTCTCCAACCGTTTCTTGATATCGCGTGGAGTGAATCGAATTGGCTGAAGACTGGTATCTGTAACGCTGGTGACTGCTGGATGAGGCCAAGATGGACCATCTACTCTGCACTTCTTGCTGAAGATTGTTGCGAATGCTTCAGCCTTGTCTTTTGCACTGATGTGCTGGACTTTTCCATCATTGAGGATGGGGATATTTGTGGAGCCTCCTCCTTCAGTGAGTTGTTTAATTGTCCACCATCATTCACGACTGGATGTGGCAGGACTTCAGAGCTTAGATCTGATCCACTGGTTGTGGGATTGCTTAGCTCTGCCTATCACTTGCTGCTTTCGCTGTTTGGTGTGCAAGTAATCCTGTCTGGTGGTTTCACCAGGTTGATACCCCATCTTCAGGTGTGCTTGGTGCTGCTCCCGGCATGCCCTCCTGCACTCTCCATTGAACCAGGGTTGATCCCCTGGCTTGATGGTAATGGTTGAGTGGGGGATATGCCGGGCCATGAGGTTACAGATTGTGTTGGAGTGCAATTCTGATGCTGTTGATGGCCCACAGCGCCTCATGGATGCCCAGTCTTGACCTGCTAGATCTGCTTAAAGTCTGTCCCATTTAGCACGGTCATAGTGCCACACAACACGACGGAGGTTGTTCTCAATGTGAAGGCGGAACTTTGTCTTCACAAAGACTGTGCAATGGTCACTCTCTCCGATACTGTCATGGACGGATGCAACTGCAGCTGGTAGTTTAGTAATGATGAGATCAAGTATGTTTTTCCCTCACCACCTGCCGCAGACCCAGTCTAGCAGCTATGTCCTTTAGGACCCGACTAGCTCGATCAGTAGTACTGCTACCGAACCACTCTTGGTGGTGGACATTGAAATCCCCCACCCAGAGAACATTTTGTGCCCTTGCCATCCTCAAAGTTTCCTCTAAGTGTTGTTCAACATTGAGGAGTACTGATTCATCAGCTGAGGGAGGATGGTATGTGGTAATCAGCAGGAGGTTTCCTTGTCCATGTTTAACCTGAAGCCATGAGACTTCAAGGGGTCTGGGGTCAATGCTGAGGATTCCTAGAGCAACTCCCTCCCGACTGTATATCACTGTGTCGCCACCTCTGCTGGGTCTGTCCTGCCAGTGGGACAGGACATATCCAGGGATGGTGATGGTGGTGTCTGGGACATTGTTTGTAAGGTATGATTCTGTGAATATGACTATGTCAGATTGTTGCTTGACTAGTCTGTGAGACAGCTCTCCCAATTTTGGCACTAACCCCCAGATGTCAGTGAGGAGGACTTTGCATGGTCAACAGGGCTGTTTCTGCATTTGCCTTTTCCGGTACCTAGGTCGATGCCAGGTGATCCATCCAGTTTCATTTCTTTGAGTCTTTGTAGCAATTGGCACAACTGAATGGCTTGCTGGGCCATTTCAGAGGTCAGTTGAGAGTCAACCACATTGCGGTGGGTCTGGAATCACATGTAGGCCAGACCAGGTGAGAGTGGCATATTTCCTGTGCTGAAGGGTATTATTGAACTAGATGTGTTTTTCCAACAATCGGCAATGATTTCACGGTGATCAGTAGATTCTTAATTCCAGACCTTTTTTTAAATTCCAATTCCACCATCGACCAAGGTGGGATTTGAACCTGGGTCCCCAGAACATCAGGTGGATTTCTAGATTAATAGTCTAGCGATAATACCACGAGGCCATTGCATACCCTGCTTGTGGCACAGATCGAAATTGGCAGCAATGATGTTGTGGACATTACGGAGATGTGGCTGCAAGGGGATCAGGATCGGGAGCTGAATATCCCAAGGATATACATCCTATTGAAAAGATGCGCAGATGAGCAGAGGGAGTGAGTTGCCTTAATAATAAGAAACGAAATTAAATCGATATTAAAAAACGAATAGAGTCAGAAGATGTAGAATCTGTGTGGGTAGAGTTGAGGAACTGCAGAGGTAAAACAACCATGGTTGGAGTTGTGTACAGGCCTTCAAACAGTAGTTAGGAGCTGGGGTGCAAGAGATAGATAAGGTGTGTAAGAGAGGCAAAGTTACAGTGATCATGGGGGTTTCGATATGCAGATGGACTGAAAAAATCAGGTTGGTAGTGGATTACAAGAAAAATAATTTGTGGAATTCCTATGTGATGGCTTTTTGGAGCAGCTTGTGGTGGTGTCCCCTAGGGAATAGGCAAAATGGGTTTTAGTGTTATACAATGAGGCAGACTTGTTAAGGGAGCTTAAGATGAAGGAACCCTCAGGAGGCAGTGACCATAATATGATTGAATTTACTCCGAAGTTTGAGAGGAAGAATATAAAATCAGAGGTGCTGTATTACAGCTGAATAAAGACAACTACAGAGGCATTAGGGAGGAGCTGGGCAGAATTGACTGCGAGAGGACCCTAGCAGGAAAGACAGTGGAACAACAATGGCAGGAGTTTCTGGGAGTAATTCAGGAGATGCAGCAAAAATTCATTCCTAGGAGAAAGAAGCATGGTTTAGGGAGGATGAGGCAACTATGTCTGACTAAGGAAGTCAGGGATAGCAGAAAAGCAAAAGAGAAAGCATATAATGTAGCGAAGGGCAGTGGCATGACAGAGGATTGAGAAAACGATAAGAGCTTCTCTAGATATATAAAGGGCAAAAGAGAGGCAAAAGTGGACATTGTACCACTGGAAAATGACGCTGGAGAGATAGCAATGGGGAACTAGGAAATAGCTGAGGAACTGAATAATTACTTCGCGTCAGTATTCACAGTGAAAAACATGAGTAATAGCCTAAAAATTCAAGAGAGTCAGGGGACAGACCTGAGTATGATGGTCATCATCAAGGAAAAGGTGCTGGAAAAACTGAATGGCCAGAAGGTGGATAAATTAACTGGACCAGATGGACTACACCCCAGATTTCCAAAGCAGGTAGCTGAAGACGTAGTGGAGGCGTTAGTGGTGATGTTTCAGGAATCGTTACAGTCAGGGAGGGTCCCAGGAGACTGGAAAATCACTAACATGACAGTCCTGTTTAAAAAGGGAGTAAGGCAAAAGATGGAAAATTACAGGCTGATTAGCCTAACCTCGGTCATGGGTAGGATGTTAGAGTCCATTGTGAAGGATGAGGGTTTCTGAATATTTGGAGGTGTATGGTTAAATAGGGCAACGTCATCATGGTTTCATCAAGGGGAGATCATCGCTGACGAATCTGTTAGAATTCTTTGAGGAAGTAACGAGCAGGTCAGACCAAGGAGAGCCAATGGCTGTTATCTACTTGGACTTCAAGAAGGCCTTTGACAAAGTGCCACACAGGAGGCTGATGAGTAAGATAAGGGCTCATGGTGTCAGAGGGAAGGTGCAAGCATGGATAGAAGATTGGGTCTCTGGCAGAAAGCAGAGAGTAGGGATAAAAGGGTCTTTCTCAGGATGGCAACTAGTGACAAGTGGTATTCCACAAGGGTCAGCACTGGAACTATAACTTTTCAGTTTATACATTAATGCTCTAGATGAAGGAACTGAGGGCTAAGTTTGCAGATGATACAAAGGTTGAGGGACAAGTAGCATTGAGGAGGCTGGGAGGCAGCAGAAGGATTTGGACAAGTGAGGAAAGTGGGCAAAGAAATAGCGGATTGAGTACAATGTGGGAAAGTGTGAGGTCATGCACTTTGGTAAGAAGAATAAAAGCATGGACTATTTTCTAAATGGTGAGAAATTTCAGAAGTCTGAAGTGCAAAGTGACTTGAGGGTTCTAGTCCAGGATTCTCTTAACGTAAACTTGCAGGTTGAGTCAATACTTAGGAAGGCAAATGCAACTTTGGCATTTATTTTGAGAGGCTTGAATATAAAAATAGGGATGTACTTCTGAGGCTCTATAAGGCTCTGGTCAGGCCCCATTTGGAGTATTGTGTGCAAATTTTGGGCCCCATGTCTCACAAAAGATGTACTGGCCCTGGAGCAGATCCAGAAGAAGTTCACGAGAATGGTCCCAGGAATGAAAAGCTTAACATATGAGGAATGTTTGAAGACTCTGGGTCTATACTTGATGGAGTTTAGAAGGATGAGGGAGGATCTAATTGAAAATTACACAATACTGAATGGCCTGGACAGAGTGGATGTTGGGAATATGTTTCCATTGGTTAGAGAGACTAGGACCTGAGGGCACAGGCTTAGAGTAAAGGGAAGAACCTTTAGAAGGAGATAAGGAAAAATCTCTTCAGCCAGAGAGTGGTGAATCAGCGGAATTCATTATCACAGAGGGCTATGGAGGACAGGTCACTGAGTACATTTAAGACAGAGTTCGATATGCTCTTGATTGGTAAGGGGATCAAGGGTTACAGGGAGAAAGTGGGAGAATGGGATTGAGAAATTTATCAACCATGATTGAATGGTGGAGCAGACTTGATAGGCTGAATGGACTAATTTCTGCTCTTATGTCTCATGGTCTTATAAGAGTATTGGAGGCAGGCGGTGCCCATGGAGTGTGCCCTAAGATGTTGGGAGCTGATGGTTACCGTGGAGGCCAATGAAGGCATGGGCAAGATGTATCTGCCAGGTAACCACTTCGACTTTCAGGAATTGGCAACATCTAGTTTCTCCTCATTGCTCATGGGAAAATCACAAGCTGCTGAGATGGGGAGATTAGCTAATGTTGAAATGCTAATGCATGCAAGTAGGGTCCTAACCACTTACTAGAGAGATTTTCATCTAACCATTGAAGCCTTAAGGTGAAAATACGTCTTTTGTTTTCTCCTTGTTGAGAAAATCAGTTTCCATTCCCTTTGCATTATTCCAATACCACTATTGTAGGCTGGACATCAAACAATGACGAGGCAGAATATAGGAAGGAGATAGGGCTTGGTGGCATGGTGTAAACATAACAATCTCACACTCAATGTCAGCAAAATTAGAGAGCTGATCATTGACTTCAGGAAGAAAGGAGGACACACCCCTATCTACATCAATAGAGCTGAGGTGAAGGGGTCAAGAGCATCAAGTTCCTGGGGGTGACAATCGTCAAAAATCTGTCCTGGACCTCCTATGTAGATGTGACAGTCAAGAAGGCACAACAATGACTCTTCTTCCTCAGGAGGCTGAGGAAATTCAGCATGTCCATAAGGACCCTCACCAACTTTTACAGAGGCACCATATAAAGCATTCTATCTGAGTGCATCGGGGCTTGGTATGGCAACTGCTCTGCCCAAGACTGTAAAATACTACAGAGAGTTGTGAACTCAACTCAGACCATCACACAAGCCAACCTCCCATCCATTGACCCCACCTACATTTCTGTTTGCCATGGAAAGGCAGGCAAAATCTTCAAAAACCCCTCCTACCCCAGTTATAATCTTTTCCAACCTCTTCCATCAGGCGGAAAATACAAAAGCTTAAACACACCTACCAAAAGGTTCAAGAACAACTTCTTCCCTACTGTTATTGGACTGCTGAATTGACTTCTCAAATTTCAAATCTAATGTCGATCTTGCTTTGGTACACCTCCTGTGCAGCCATAACTTTGTATGCCTCGCTCTGTTCGGTTGCATATGATCTGTACATCCTTGTATGTTATGATCTGCCTGTACTGAAAACAAAACAAAACTTTTCACTCTAATTATGCACATGTGACAACAATAAATGAAATCAAATCTTGGCATTAGTCATATCACTCAAGGGCTGATTCGCTCTCTTTTTCTCTATACAGATGCTGCTGGCCCTGTTGAGTGTTTCCAGCGTTTTCATTTTCATTCTGGATTTCCAGCATCCAGAATATTTTTCTTTTATGTATACAAGTGGGATGCATGACAACTAGATTTTATTTTCATGTATGTCAAAAATGCTTAGGACAGCTTAAAAGTAATCAGACACAAGTAAGGTGCCTGTCTCTAAGTTGAGCCCTAGCTGTTCGACAATGATGTCCTATACTAGGACAGTTATACTTGCGACTGAAGGTTGGGCAGATTGTAGCTTTCAGATGTCTAAATTAAGCACCATCTGTAACTCATATCAAAATCTCTCTAAATGAATCAGAGACATCTGCAAGTGACACCTTGTCTAAGCTGGCAAGAAGAAATGACATTTAGAGGTGCATGTAATTTATTTCCAGATATCTATAAATTGTTCCAATGTGCCTCGGAATGAACATAGCATTTCTCCAAATGATCTTCAGATACAGATTCAGACCTCCTAAATGCCACTTCTCTTCTCTGATGGGACAGGCTGTCATTTAAACCTATTTCCAATTCATTTTGAGCTGTGAAATAAAATGAGTATCACTGAATTAGTCAGAATTTGTAATGTTTTATTGTAATAAAACAAAATACAAGATATTGAATTATTTTGCAACACAAATGAATTGCTGAAATTTAGCAGAAACCGATTGAAATTGACTTGGAAGTCAGATGATTCGATCATTACTGGTGCATGTGCCCACTTGCACAGTTCTCAGAATCAGCATCATTCCAGCTCTTAACAACACTCTGCTGAGCAGCTTCCCACTGCTGGAGACGTTGTTTAGTTTTGCATAATAGGATACAGGTCACTACTCTGCAACCTCTACCTGCACAACTGAACAACAATGCATAACTGCAAAGATTATTCAGAAGAGTTACCAAATTGACCACACACAGCCTTGTACAAGTTGCAACTCTCAAGAACTGTAGGATGACTGGTACTGAGTGATTCAGTACTGACAGGAAAATGCCACGTGAGTGACAACTTGGGGCAATTATGCCACTCATTGTGTGTTAGGCAGGAGTGAGCTTTGTGCATATGCACAGACATAAATAGCTTCTGGCCAAAACAATTTGGAACAAATTTCAAATGGCAATGTCATTACATACAAATGATCAATCCAAGTATTCCAGATTAAACGGCTTTGTTGGTTATTGATTAATCTTAGAATTTCATCACCATTTCATCCACGGGAAAAGTCTTGATAAGGAGCATTTGTGTTCCTAATAGGAACAGGAAGAGACCATTTTCTTTCCACTCAGTTAAATCTTAGTTTGTTTTTAACTTCTTGAACAGCAATTGTTCACATCCTTCAATATCTTTGTGTGAACATAGCCCAGTCCATCACACAAGCCAATCTTCCATTCATTGATTCCATTTGTACTTCTCGCTGCCTTTGGAAAGCAGCGAACACAATCAAAGATCCCTCCCACCCTGTTTATAATCTCTTCCAACTTCTACCATCAGGCAGAAGATACGAAAGCATAAACGCACGTTCCAACAGATTCAAAAACAGCATCTTCCCTGCTGTTATTGGACTTTTGAATGGACCTCTCAAATTTTACATTTAAATGCTGATTCTTTGCGCACCTTCTCTCTGCAGTCATAACATTGTGTTCTTCGCTCTGTTCTATTACCCTAATGCACTTTTTATTGTATGATCTGCCTCCACCACATGCAAAACAACACTTTTCACTGTACGTAGGTACATGTGATAACAATAAATCAAATCAAATCAAATCTTTTGGCATTATTCATTTTCAGTAGCTCTCAAAAAAAATCAAAGAGTCGGGCATCACTTTGATCTTATTTGCCCTGATAAGCAACCTTTCAGATATCAGCTCATATCAATGCATAGAAAAGCAATCACATAGCTATAATTTGACATCTCATTAGTTATCTACTGGCATTATTCCCATAAATGGAATACTGTAGCGCTCAAGCATTCAGTCATCATCATTTTTTTTCTCTTCAGTGTTCAGAATCTGGCCGTAGAGAAACAAAGACAACTTGTGAACATGTTCTACACATCAGTTGACATCATTAAATATTTTGCCATGGATTTTTCTGAGTCCCAGCTGATATGTTGTATACTGTGTAGACTGTTTAACAGATCAGGAATGTGAACACATACACTTCCTTTAGCATTGTTATCTTTATCGCACACACCACCCCCCCCAACTCACACCACCCCCCCAACTCCTATCGAGGTAAATGTATCTAGTCAAACATGTTGTTAACCTGCAAGAATGGAAAATCAGTTCCGATCAGATTTTTAAAAAATAATTCATGGTATGTGGGCATGGCTGGCTTGGCCAGAATTTATTGCCTGTCCCTAGTTGCCCTTGAGAAGGTGGTGGTAATTTGCCTTCTGGAACCACTGCTGTCCATATTCTGTAGGTTGTCCCATGATGTCCTTAGGGAGAGAAAAGGTTTTGACCCAGCCACAGTGAAGGATTGGGATATATTTTCAAAACAGGATTATGAGTGACTCGGAGAGGCAATTGTTGGTTGTAATATTCCTGCGTACCTGCTGGCTTTGTCCTTCCAGGTGGAAGTGTTTGTGGGTTTGGAAGGTGTAGTCTAAGGATGTTTGGTGAATTTCTGCAGTGCATCTTGTAGATAGCACACATCGCTGCTATTGAGTGTCAGTAGTGGAGGGAATGGATCTTTGT
Organism: Ginglymostoma cirratum; assembly: GCA_024137785.1. Classification (NCBI taxonomy): domain Eukaryota; kingdom Metazoa; phylum Chordata; class Chondrichthyes; order Orectolobiformes; family Ginglymostomatidae; genus Ginglymostoma; species Ginglymostoma cirratum. Next base: position 32,740,506 of record JAHRHZ010000026.1, read on the forward strand.
GGATATGGTGCCAATTAAGAGTGCTACTTTGTCCTGGATGATGTCAAGTTTCTTGGCTGTTGTTGGTGAGCTCCCATTGGGCCAAGTGGGGAGTATTCTATTACTCCTGATTTGTGCCTTGTAGATGGTGAACAGACTTTGGGGTGTTAAGAGGTGAGTTGAGTTTCTGGTCAATGGTAACCCCAAAGATGTTGATTGCAAGGGATGCAGTGATAGTAATACCATTAAATGTCAATGGTGATTAGATTGTCTCTTACCGGAGGTGGTCAGAGCCCGGCATTTGTGTGGTGCGAATGTTACTTGCTACTTGTCAGCTCAAGCCTGGATACTGTCCAGATCTTGTTGCATTTGAACGCGGACTGCTTCAATATCTGTTGAACATTATGCCGTCATCGGTGAATATTCCCACTTCTGACATTATGATGGAGGGAAGGCCAATGACGAAGCAGCTGAAGATGGTTAGGACTAGGAACTCCTGCAGCTGAGATGGCTGAACTCCAACAGGCATTACCATCTTCCTATGTGTGAAGTATGACTCCAACCAATGAAGAGTGCCCTTGGTATCTGTCGATTCTAGTTTTGCGAGAGCTCCTTGATGCCACATTCAGTAAAATGCAGCCTTGACCTTAAGGGCTGTCACTCTCACCTTACCTCTGGCATTCAATTATTTTGTCCTTGTTTGAACCTAGGCTGTAATGAGGTCAGGAGCTGAATGGCCCTGGTGGAACCCAAACTCACCATCAGTGAGCACGTTATTGCTGAGTAGGTGCTGGTTGATAGCACTGTTGATGGCACCTTTGCTGAAGATGGAAAGTAGACCGAGAGGGCAATAATTGGCAGGGTTGGTTTTGTCCTACTTTTTGTGTATAGGGTATACCTCGGCAATTTTACATGTTCTTTTTGGTGCTGGTGTAGTAACTAGAACAATCTGGCTAGGGGAGCAACAAGTTCTGGAGTGTCCTCCCCAAGTGAATTGCTTAATTATCCACCACCATTCACGGCTGGATGTGGCAGGACTGCAGAGCTTGGCTGCATCTATCACTTGCTGCTTATGTTAATTGACGTGCAAATAGTCCTGTTTGATAGCTTTATTGGACGGACACCTTAGTTTTTGGTGTGCCTGGTGCTGCTCCTGGTATGCCCTCTTGAACTCTTCATTGAACCAGGGTTGATCCCCTGGCTTAATGGTAATGGCTGAGTGGGGGATATGCTGGGCCATGAGGTTACAGATTGTGCTGGAGTACAATTCTGCTGCTGTTGATGGTCCACAGTGCCTCGTGAATGCCCAGACTTGAGTTGCTAGATCTGTGCGAAGTCTGTCCCATTTAGCACAGTGATAGTGCACTATGGTGACGGAGGATTTTCTCAATGTGATGTCAGAACTTAGTCTCCACAAGGACTGTGCAGCGATCATCCTTAGTGATACTGTCATGGACTAATGCATCCACAGCAGGCAGAATGGTAAGGATGATGTCAAGTACGTTTTTCCCTCTTGTTGCGTCCCTCACCACCCCACAAGCCTAGTCACTATGACCTTTACGATGCAACCAACTCAGTAGGTAGTGCCGCTGCTGAACCATTCTTGGTAGTCAACATTGAATGTGTTGTTCAGCATGAAGGAATACTGATGCATTAACTTGGGGAGATCAGTACGGTAATCGGCAAGAGGTTTCCTTACACTGTTTAACCTGATGCCAAGAGACTTCATGGGATCCAAAAGTCAATGTGGAGGACTCTCAGGATATCTGCCACCCGACTGTATACCACTGTGGCACCAACTCTGTTGGGTCTGTCTTGCCTGTGGGCCAGGACATACCCAGGGATGGTGACAGTGGTGCCTGGGCTGTTGTCTGTGATGTATTACTCTGTGTGTATGACTAGGTCGGACAATTGCTTGAGAAGAAGTTTTCTGAAGAAGGGTGCGGACCCAAAACGTCAACTTTCCTGCTCCTCTGATGCTGCCTGGTGCTGTGATCCTCCAGCTCCACACTGTGTTATTCTCAGACTCCAGCATTGGCAGTTCTTACTATCTCTATTGCTTGAGAAGTTGTTTAATTGACATTGGATCACAGATGTTAGCAAGGAGGACTTTTTATGGCCAACAGGTAATGTTTGCCATTGCTGTTTCTGGTGCCTTAGTTGATGTCAGATGGTCTATCCAGTTTAATTCCTTCTCCTTCCAACATGTCAAATGCCTCTGACTATCTTGGTGCTAGCCTTGATCACCTTGCACCCATATCTCTGTTCTCCCTGGTAGAAATTACCCATTTCTTTCCACTTGCACAATTGGTTCATCTGTCTTGTTAGGAATGCTGATTACATTCAAAGTGTTTTAATCTTTTTTTTTGGCTAATTTCCTTACTCTGACTGTATTTTCTAGTGTACTGTTATGTTTTCATACTCTGCTCCTTCCTATAACACTCTGATTATCACTATATCACCTTCTCCTTTCCCCTTAGCCTTGTAAACATCCTCTCTCAGTATAGTAATTTTCTGAACAATATAATGGTTTTCTGAAACTGAGGCAAGCTGACAAAATTTGAGATCCTCGAAGGCACTAGATGGTGCAGGAGACTAACATATTTATTTCTCTCGCAGATCAGATTCAAATGCAGTCCGAACTAAAAAGCGGGGAGAAAAAGCTTCTTTTTATGTTGGCTGCAAGGGCTAGGGGTATTTCCTTATTGTGAACAGAATTACATCGGCAACAAGCAGAGAATAGCAATGCAGCCTGTGATATCGAATGCACTGTGCATTAAATTTCTCTGATGTTCCTGAACAGCTACTGATTAATGTAGACTTTGCAATGACTTTGTGATTTATTTCTAAAACATCAGCACATCAAAAGCCAAACTATATCCAAAGTAAACAGCAACATTGATCACCACCCTTTGATTGGGTGTCACAACTCATCTAGTGTCTTGGTTGAACATTTTAATTGGAATGATTCATTGGAATCCCTGAGCAATCAACTCCCAATTTCGAGTGGAGACCAGACATTCGCCCACAGGGCAGCAAAATAAGACCATTCTGAGTTGGATATTAACAAGGTGCTTTCTGTACCTCACTCTGGATGCCAGAACTCTGCTGTTAGTAACAATTACTACTCTTCTGTTGCTAGAGATGGAAAACGTAAAGAAAATACGTAACAGTTAGGGGGTGATTTTCTAAGCAAACTTTATTTGCTGATCATCCTCAGAGGCAGTCAAGTGAAATAACTACAAAGAGGCCAGTACCCTGTTACCATGTCACCGTTTATTTATACCTGCACAGTACATGGACTCTAACCAGCAGGCTCAAAGCCAGTCCCTAGAAGGAGGGGACCTATTGAATTTCCTGTTTATATCTATCAGCCAGGACTCCCTGATTGGCCAAGGTTAACAGCACCAATCAAGGATCACATCGTCAATGAGATCCACTTGGTCCTGGTCCTAATCACTACATCAACATATGTCCTTTAATTACAGCAATGTTCCAGCCCACCTATGTGCAAGATGCCAGGTTGATAAAAAAAGTTGAAGTTTGTTTGAGGAATGGGCTGCCCAGAGGGTTAATAACAAGATGAACATGTAATTCTCATTTTGAACTGCCAACTCACACTCACTCAAAAACATGCGTGACATTTTGATATCTAATATCTGAACTAATGTCCTCGCCTGACAATGAGTGAACAAATCATCACAAAGGATATTGAGTTATAATATGAGTTGCCTTTTGAGAACTCCAAACTGCCTGCATTTGTCTGGGTGCACGACGATTAAAAGATGGCATCAGATGTCAGTGATGCCAGTCCATTCTGGGATGTCTGGTGTGTGGTGAATTCTTCTGGCTACAACATGTGCTGGAATCATGCTAGTATGGGAACTGAGGGGCTCCATAAGTAGATACTCAGGGTGGTGGATTTGGAATGATACAGTGAGAAATTTTGCTAGGCCAACATAAAGAGAAACCACCCATGAACCTTGAGAAAATTGCCAAAATATAGCAAGATTCTGTACAATATCTATTTATTATGCCTATTTTAACCTTTTTACCAAATCTCTCCCTTAAAATTATAGAAAGAATAAAGGTGATAGGGAATATGCTGCAAAGTGGAGTTGAGACTGTAATCAGGTCAGGCATGATCTTATTAAATAACGGAGCAGGTTAGACCTGATTGGACTACTACTGCTCATAACTCATTTGGTTATATGAATAAATGGAAAATCAGAGGAATGAGTGGGCAAACGGTTTTGGCTAAGGAGGTGACAGGATGTAAATATAAACAGACTATATTTTAGGTGCAAAAACAAAGTTGCTGGAAAAGCTCAGCAGGTCTGGCGGCATCTGTGAAGGAGAAAACAGACCTGCTGAGCTTTTCCAGCAACCTTGCTTTTGTTCCTGATTTACAGCATCCGCAGTACTTTTGGTTTTTATATTTTAGGTGCACAACATTAGTTCAGCTTTGTACTGTACAATGTGTTTCTCCTGCTATTCATTTTAAAATTATGGAGTCAGACTGTGCAGTTATGTTCTAAATGAAGGGTTGTTACGTACACAAGGAATTATTTTGGGGAATGACAGAACTGATCCAATATTCAAAAATGTTCAGTTTCTATAACTTGTTAAAGTGTTGGGCTGAATTTTGTGATTCTGTGAATTGAATTCTGTTTACTAACTTTATTGACAAAGAGACACAGTCCTTTGAAAGTCCAGATTTTTGTCACAGTACAGTAGTGTACGCGCTCATGCTCAAGATTCCGTACATCAGTGCTCAACTTTGATCAGGATGTCAGGGACGCAACTTCAGAAAGCACTTTACTGGTGACAAAGTGCCTTGTGATAACCTGAGGCTGTAAGAGATGTTATGTACATGCAAATCCTTTGTTATGGATGCTAAATGCTTCCTCACAGCTACAGGGAGATGGGGAGGCCATTTTGTGCCACCGATGCAATCTGCCAGCTATTAGAAATTGGCACAAGTTTACCCTTTCATTTCAGGATGTGGCGCATGTGATTGACACTCACTGGCAAGCAGTAACACAACTGAGTTGGTCTGCAGATTTCAACAGCCTGTGATTGTGTACAGTGCATGGATAATTATTTGAACAGCCCTGATCTCAGAACTGGTAATTATTTTACATGCTGAAATGCCAACTTGTGATTGGGTTGTTTTCTGACACCATCTTCTTTCCTTGACTAGGTGTATGGGCATACTCGGTTTAGAGAGGTAGCGTAAACAGCATTTCACCCGTACCTCCTCCAATCTTGTGTATTGTATTTGCTGCACCCAAAGTGGCCTATTCTGGATTGGAGAAATCAAATGTAGGCTGGGTGATCACTTTGTGGAACACCTCCAGTCCGTGTGCAAGCATAACTCCAACCCTCACGCAGTCAGTCATTTTAACACAGTGCCCCGCTCGCATGCCCATATGCCTGTCCTCGGCATGCTACAGTGTTCCAGTGAATCACGGCGCAAACTGGAGGAAGAACGTCCCATTTCCAAACTAGGCACTTTGCAGACTTCTGGGCTCAATATTGCGTTCAAGACCTTCAAATTGTGAACCTATTTCTTCCTTTTCTTTAGCTTTGCTTGTTACATTCCCTGTCACCCTTTCTCCACTCTCCCCCACCCCAGTGAGACTATTTGCTCTTTCCAGTCTGGCAGATGGACACACCATTGTTCAGCCATTATCACATTCCAGTCACTTAATTGGAACTATCAACATCCTTTCTCCCCCAGCAGTCCAAACCCCTCCCCCACTATTGCATAAGTACATCCCCCCTCCACACTTCACCAGCTCTGATGAAGAGTCATCTAGACTCGAAACGTCAGCTTGCTCTCTCTCCATGGATGCTGTCTGACCTGCTGTGATCTAAAGCATTTCTTGTTTTGAGAGGAAAACCACATGTGAGTTTTCACAAGAAAATGCTTTTGTCTTAACCAATATGTTGTTTATTGCATGACAGGAATGAAATACTTAACTTACTTCGGTAAAATAGGCATCACTACGAAGACTATTAGGAGACATGTGGATGTAGCTCTTCACCATTCACAACCCAATCTTTTCCTCCCAAATCTTTATGGCATCATGTGTCCTCCATCTCAACGCTTCAGAACTATTATTTTACACAACAGTGACCTGTCATAAAGTCTTTCAGAGATGTGTTTTTGGGCCTCAGTGTGTATTAATGTAATTCCACAAAGAAGCCCCTGCTCTCCATCTTTCAGCATTGACCTTTGCCCAAATACTTTGCTACATTTGATAATGCACTAGTATAATGAACAGTATTGGTAAAACCTTCTATAGATTGTTTCAGCTGCTGGTCCTGCATCTTCAATGAATCTGCACAGTTTTTGAGAAACGTCAGAATGATACAGTATTGATCTTTGGTTTAAACGTTATTGGAAAAAATGCTAAGAAAACGAACAAGTAAATGAAGAACAAAAATATATTCTCACATAAGAAAAATCATAAAATGGTTCGTTACCTTCATACAAAACAATATCTCATACTAATGACTGTGTAGATTATTGATTGCTTATATCCCTATCATCAACAGGCATACTTGTCTAGTTAATACCTTGTGAATATTTGTCAGAAACATTCTGAACATGTGAAGAGGGCACTCAATAGGGCTTATAACTCCACCATGTTGTATAAACTCAATGTTATGGCAATTATGCATCTCTCTCTTAAGGCCTTTCCCTACCTGCTTGATGCTCTCTAACTACATGGTTGAAAAGAAAAGCCTTTTTGTTAACATCTTCCATCTGACTGAGGAAGCTTCAGGGTAATCCATATCTCATCACTTGCTCTGAAAACTCTGCTCATATTTTGACAGCTATGGCAAATTCCACCACAGGAGTTGAGGCAATCCACAACATTCCAAACCAAACAACATTCTACATTAAACCAACACCAATATTCTTTTAAAAATGTTAATTCACTCTATTTCTCAATGTTAATCAATCATTTTTTTAAAAAATCACATCTTCTCCAAAATCTAAATAAGAGAATAATTTGGGAGAAGGTAGGACCAGTTAAGAATTAGGAGGGAATTTGTGCTTGGAGGCAGAGGATGTGGGCAAAATTCTAAATGAGTACTTTGAAGTGGTATTCACCCTGGAGGAGGATATGGAGGATACTGAGATTTGTGTAGAGCATGCCGAAGGACCTACTCCTGTGCTGTATTTTTCCATGTTCTATGTTCTATCATCAATTCTTCTGTAAGCCATAGCTTCTCTATATAACAAGTTTAATTGAAATTCATCTATTAGTTTTTGAGACATAGAATTTGCAGACAAACAGACTAATGGATGCAAGCATCTTCTCCACTGATATTTTATTGTGGAGATAATGAATGTGGTTGGGGCATATTGCACATGTAGGAGTGCCAGATCAACTCAAAGACTTTAAAAGAAACAAGATGATGACATAGTTCTGAGTCAGATATGATATCTATTAATACAGGTGACAGTTGATCTCTTTTGTACCATTACTGAAATAAAAGAATCATTGCCAAACTAAAACAAAATAAAATCACTTCAATTTTATTACAAACATAGCCAATCATCCATAGGAAGCCTGTGATGTCCAGCCAATCATAAAATGGGTCTATAATGGAAACAAGACAACATTGAAGGGCTTGTAATTGTATAACTGTTTTTTTTTCTCATCGTGATACACTCTCTGCAACAATATCATTTATTTTTATTACTTCACAGGATATAGGCATCATTGGTCAGGATAGCCCAAATCGAATTGTCCTTGAGATCCTTGTGGTAAGTCACCTTTGTAAACTGCTGCAGTCCATGTAGATAGGTACCCCCTTAGCACTGTTAAGAAAGGCATACCAGGATCTTGACCTAAGGACATTTTCAAGCCAGGACATTGTGAGGCGTAAAGGGGATCTTGCAGGTGATCGTGCTCCCATGTTGCTGTGTCTTTGTTATTCTAACTGGTAAAGCCATGGGTTTATAAGGTGCTGTCAAAGGATCCTTGGTGAATTGCCATTGCACATCTTTGTAGATGGTTCGTACTGTTAACACTGTCCATTATTGGCAGCGGGAGTACATGCTTAAGGTAGTAGATAGAGTGCTAATCAAGTAGACTGCTTTGTGCTGAATGGTGTTGAGCTTCTTGAGTGATGTTGGAGCTGCGCACATTCAGGCAAATGAAGAATATTTTACTGCACTCCGGACTTATGGCTTAAGACGTCAGACAAGCCTTACAGAGTCATGAGGTGAGCTACTCATCATTGAATGCCCAACAAAAACCAACAGAATTGCGGATGCTGTAAATCAGTAACAAAAACAGAAGTTGCTGGAAAGGCTCAGCAGGCCTGGCAGCATCTGTGAAGAAAAAAATCAGAGTGAACGTTTCATTATGAAACGTTAACTCTGTTATTTTCTTCACAGATGCTGCCAGATCTGTTGAGTTTTTCCATTGAACGCCCAATGTCTGGCTTGTATTGTGGTCACTTATAGAGTTAGTCCGGTTTAGTTTCGTAGCGAAGCCTTTCAGAATGCACAATATAATGGACCAGCTGGTGTGTGAGTAATACAAGTAAACAGTAAACATTTGGCTGTCACTTAAAATGACATAACCACTAGTTAAAATTCAACAAAATGTTCACTTGACTCTTTATGCTATTGCTGTAAAGTCAATAAATATAACTCACAGGATTGCTATGAAGACTGACTACATAAGTAAAGCATTACAGACATTCTTCGCACGCCCACATACACTGATGAGCAGCAGCCTGAACTTCTGCTCGCTTTGAATTATCAGGAAATATGTTTAAATAATTGAAGGGAGGAATTATATCCTTCACATGCTTTTCCAGACTTTACTGTTGATTTACAAATGAGTGAAAAAATGATTGATGCTAAATATTATAAGGAGATTAAATGCCACATTTTCTCATAATAATTTTATTAGTCATTGGCTTTTGATTATAACTGGGACTGGTTTGTTTCCAGCCAAAGTGATTCTGGATTTTGTTGTAGTGAGGTGACTCCATGATTCAATACCTAATGTAGGAATTGGGCGACACAGAATCATACGGAAGGGAGCTTTTTGACCCATTGACTGGCTCAGTCAGTCCCATTCCTCAGCTTTCCTCCAGACTCTTACAATATTCAAGTGTTTATCCAATTCCCTTCTAAGTGTTACTGCTGAATCAACACGCAGCATCATATTAGGTATTGGAAGAAGATGGTGGTGTTGCAATGGTAATGTCACTGAACTGGAAAACTAGAGTGTTTTGATATGGTAACTTCTTTTTTTATTCATTCACAGGGTGTTAGATCAGCATTTATTGCCCATCCCAAATTGCCCAGAGCATTGTTTAGAGTCCGCCACATTGCTGTTGGTCTGCAGTCACATGTAAGCCAGAGCAGGTAAGGATAACATTTTCCTTCACTAAAACACACTAGTGAACCAGATGGATTTTTCCTGACAATCAGCAATGGATCCATCATCAGTAGACTCTCAATTCCAGAATTTTATTGAATTCAAATTCCACCATCTGCCCTGGCAGGACTCAAATCCAGATTTCCAGAACATTAATTGGGTCCATGGATTAACAGTCCAGCAGTAATACCACCAGGCCATCACCTCCCCTATAGACTATTAGGTGTTAAAATCATCTCATTTTGTCCCTGTCATAATTAATGAACTAATTATTAATAACTAAGTAGTAATGAGAATAGAAAGACAGATGAGGATGATTCTGAATTAAAAAAGACCAAGTCGATTAGAAAATGCAGTCAAGAGTAAGTCAGAGAATGGGGTAACTGAAGAATTAAACTGTATCCATTTCAATTCAAGAAGTCTGACAGATAAGGCAGATGAACTCAGAGTATGTATGGGAATGGGACTGGGATGCCATAACTATTACAAAAATGTGACTGAGGGAGGGAAAGGACCGACAACTCAATATGCCAGAGTACAGAAGCTACAGGAAGGATAGAAAGGGAAGCAAGTGATCGGGGGAGTGGCATTTTCGATTAGGTAAAACATCACTGTTGTACTTACAGAGGGTACTCATGAGGGATCATCCAATGAAGCTATATAGGTGGAACTCGGAAATAAGAGGGATGATCACCTTGATGGGATTGCACTCTGTGGTCAAGAATAAGAAGGAGGCCTATATTAGGTACAGACAACTGGGATCAAGTTAATCTCTTAAAGAGTATGGGGGTTCAGGGACATGAAGACAGAAATCAGGAGAGAAAAAAGGGGATATGAGATAGCCCTGGCAGATAAGGTTAAGAATAATCGAAAGAGATTCTACAAGTACATTCAGAGCAAAAGATCAATTTGGGAGAGAATAGGACCCTATTCTGTGTCTATGTGTAGAACCACATGATATGGGAGAGAGATTAAACAAATATTTTGTGTCAGTATTTGCTATGGAGAAAGACATGAAGGCTAGGGAATGCGTGAAAGTAAATATTGATGTCTTGAAAACAGTTCACAATACATAAGAGAAGGTGCTGGAGGTCTTAAAAAAACATAAAGGTGGATAAATGTTCAGGACCCGATCAAGTATATTCCAGGATTTTGTGTGAAGATAGGGAAGAAATTGTGGGGCCCTTAGAATAGAAATCTGTACCATCTACAGCTATGGGTGAGGTGCTGAAGGACAGGATGATGGCTAAGTTTGTGCCTTTATGTAAGAAGCGCTGTAAGAAGAAGCATAGGAACTGTAGACCGGTAAGTCTGATATCAGTGGTGGGTAAGTTGTTGGAAGGGATTCTGAGAGATAGTATTTACACATATATGGAGTGGCAAGGACTGATTAGAGATAGTCAGTACGGCTATGTGTGTGGGAAATTGTGTCTCACAAATTTGATTGAGTCTTTTGAGGATGTAACTAAAAATATTGATGAAGGCAGACCAGTGGATGTTGTCTACATGCGCTTTAATAAAACCATTGACAAGATACTGCATGGCAGACTGATGAGTGAAGTTAGATCACATGGGACTCAGGGAGAGCCTGTCAGTTGAATACAAAATTAGCTTAATGGTAAATGTCAAAGGGTGGTGGTTGAGGGTTGTTCTGTTGGACTGGGGGCCTGTGACCAGCAGTGTTCCACAGGGATCGGTGCTGAGTACACTTTTGTTTGTCATTTATATAAATGATTTGAATGAGAGTTTCAGAGGCATGGCTAATGGTTGGTGGTATGGTCGACAGTGAAGAAGGTTATCTAAGATTACAAGGTGATTTTGATCAATTGGGCCTATGGGCTGAAGACTGGCAGATGGAGTTTAATTTGGATAAATGTGAGGTTTGGCATTTTAGTGAAACTAACAAGGGCAGGACTTGTACAGTCAATGGTAGGGCCCTGGGTATTGTTGTCATAAAGAGAAACCTAATAGTTCAGGTACAAAGCTCTTTGAAAGTTGAGTCACAGGTAGACAGGGTGGTTAGGAAGGCGTTTAGCATGGTTGCCTTCATTGCTCAGACCTTTGAGTAAAGGAGTTGGGACGTCATGTTGCAGTTGTTCAGGAGTTGGTGAGGCCAATTCTGGAGTACTGTCTACAGTTCTGGTCACCCTGCTATAGAAAGAATATTATTAAATTGAAGAGAGTTCAGAATTGATTTACCAGGATGTTGCCAGGAATGGAGGATTTCAGTTATAAGGAGAGGCTGGACAGGCTGGGACTTTTTCACTGGAAAACAGGACGTTGAATGATGACCTTGTAGAGATTTATAAAATCATGAGGGGCATAGATAAGGTGAATAACAAAAGTCTTTTCCCTAGTGTAGGGGAGTTCACAACTAGAGGGCATAATTTTAAGGTGAAAGGAGAAAGATTTAAAAGGGGCCTAAGGTGCAACTTTTTCACACAGAAGGTTGTTTGTACATGTAATGAATGGCTAGAGAAAGTGGTAGTTGCAGTTACAGTAATAACATTTAAAAGACATTTGGATAAGTACATGAATAGGAATGGTTTAGAAGGATATGGGACAAACTCCGGGAAATGGGACTGAGATAAAAGGTACTGCAGATGCTGGAGAATCCAAGATAACAAGGTGTGGGGCTGGATGAACACAGCAGGTCAAGCAGCATCATAGGAGCAGGAAAGCTTGACATTTCGGGCCTAGACCCTTCATCAGAAATGGGGGAGGGGAAGAGGGTTCTGAAATAAATAGGGAGAGAGGGGGAGGCGGATAGAGGATGGATAGAGGAGAGGATAGGTGGAGAGGAGGCAGACAAGTCGAAGAGGCGGGGAAGGAGCCAGTAAAGGTGAGTGTAGGTGGGGGGATAGGGAGGAGATAGGTCAGTCCAGGGAGGATGGACAGGTCAAGGGGGCGGGATGATGTTAGTAGACAGGAGATGGGGGTGTGGCTTGAGGTGGGAGGAGGGGATAGGTGAGAGGAAAAACAGGTTAGGGAGGTGGAGATGAGCTGGGCTAGTTTTGGGATGCGTTTGGGGGAGGGGAGATTTTGAAGCTTGTGAAATCCACATTGGTACCATTGGGCTGCAGGGTTCCTAGGCTGAATATGATTTGCTGTTCCTGCAGTCTTCGGGTGGCATCACTGTGGCATTGCAGGAGGCCCAGGATGGACATGTCGTCTGAGGAATGGGGGGGCGGGGGAGTTGAAATGGTTGGCGACTGGGAGGTGCAGTTGTTTGTTGCGAACTGAGCGCAGGCGTTCTGCAAAGCGGTCCCCAAGCCTCCACTTGGTTTCCCTGATGTAGAGGAAGCCACAACGGGTACAGCAGATGCAGTATACCACATTGGCAGATGTGCAGGTGAACATCTGCCTGATGTGGAAGGTCTTCTTGGGGCCTGGGATTGGGGTGAGGGAGGAGGTGTGGGGGCAGGTGTAGCACTTCCTGTGGTTGCAGGGAAAAGTGCCGGGTGTGGTGGGGCTGGAGGGGAGTGTGGAGCGGACAAGGGAGCCGTGGAGGGAGTGGTCCCTCCGGAAGGAAGATAAGGGTGGGGAGGGAAAAATGTCTTTGGTGGTGGGGTCTGATTGCAGATGGCAGGAAATGGGACTGGTTTAGTTTCGGATACTTGGTCAACATTGACAAGTTGGACCAAAGGGTCTGTCTCCATGCTGTACGACTCGATAAGAAAAAGACAAATACTGACCTAAAGTTGCTGTCGTGACCACCTGACCACAGATCAAGGCAAATTTAGGAAGCCCATGTAGAAGAAGCAAAATTGTGTTCATTGAACTTACCATTTTGTCTAAAGAAATTGAAATCAGGCAAGTGAGTCAGCATCAAGAAATTCACATCGCCTGTCTTAATTAATTCTTCTCTGATAATTTCATATGTTGAGACATGAAATAGTCCCCTACCAATTAGCCAGCCGGAAAGGCAATGAAGTCAGACTCGGAAGTATACAATGATCTAGATTTCACTGACTGTTTTTGCGCAGCAGAGCACAGAGAAAAAAAATGAATTTGTAACAGGAAGAACTGAAAGGCTCTCTCTCCCTGTCTGTTTCACTCAGCAACTCAAAATGATACCCAGTGAAGGAGCAAATTGGAGAAACAACGATTCATCAAGATCACCCTGATGTTTACAAACATCACCCTGCTGAGGGTACCAGTAAACAGTTGTGATTCCAACAGTTGAAAAAAATTCAACAACTCAAGGACTCTAAGGACTCCTAAACTTTGTAGCCTTTATTTTTTCTTTTTCTTCATTACCCACTCTCCCTCTAAGCTTATTACCTATGCTTGTGCGTGTCTGTTCTTATTATTTTTCTAGGGTTAGAAAGTAATAAAAATCCTCTTTCTTTCACCCAAGATAACCTTGGCAATTGGCTCCTACATTTTGATCTTGCTAGTTATATATTTAATTGATTTGTGATAGCTGCATACCAAAACTACTTTAAAATCGTTGTGAATGACCAAGAGGTGAGCAGATTGTCTCTCCTCTTGCAGCTTTAACATGAGCCCCAGGCGAATTACCTGGGAATATTGGTTCCAATTTCACCACAGCAGCTAGTGGAATTTGAATTTGATAAAATCTGGATATGAGAGCTACTAATCTCAGATTAATTAATATTATTGATTGTTGTAAAAACCTATTACACTGATGTCCAAAATCTGTCTTCCACTGAAAATCCAAATCTTAACCATTGTCTTTCCTCTTGTCATCTTCTCTTACCTTAAGTTCCTTTATTATTGAACTTTCATCCATTGGAAATAATGCTGAATGAAAAGGAACCAGGTAGTTCATGTTTTAAAACAATTTCATAAATTTTCTCTTCAACCTTAATACAGATCGAAATAGTACAAATGCTAAAAATCTGAAATAAAAAACCAAAACAACAGAAAGGCCAACAACCTGAATCATTTCCCTCTCTACAGATGCTGCTTCACCTCCTGAGTATTTCCAGACTGTTTGCATTTCAATCCTCACATTCTCTGCTGTCAACTAAACAGTCAAGGTTCTTGAGTTTGTGCATGAAGCTACATTGCTTCACCCAGGAATACTAACCATTCAGTCAGGTGTCAACGTGCTGGTTCTGAAAGTTCAGGAATGGAATATATGCCACCAAGAAGGCAACAAATTCGTGGAATACAAATTGGCCAAACATTTAGGTTAACTTTAATCAGAAATACAAATGAAGTGCTAAGGTCTCCTGGGTTGCAATGCCAGACCACCTGTGTCGTCTCTGCATATCATGAAATAAATTGCTGTCATAATGACAGACAGGAACACCAAAGAGCTATGGACATTTTAAAAGTTTTAATTCCAAGATGTAATTTTTAAAACTGGACTGCTATAGCCAATAAAGATTACAGATATAAATCAGTGCTGTCTGGCAAAGTCCTGCCTGGGACCCATGGAATGTTCCACTAGAATTGGAACTCCAGCCCACTAAATAATGAACGAGTTCTGAAGAAGAATCCTATTGGACTCAAAAAGTTAACATTGTTTCTCTTTCCACAGACGCTGCCAGACCTGGTGAATTTCTCCAGCATGTTCTGATTTTATTTCAAAACTTAACAAAATTGGGGGCAGCTTTTGAGCCTTGGTCAAAGAGATAGGAGTTAAAGTGTGTCTTAAATGAAGCAGAGTGAAGTGGAGTATTTTCTTAGAAAACAAGCATGGGGCTGGATGAACACAGCAGGTCAAGCAGCATCATAGGAGCAGGAAAACTTGACGTTTCGGGCCTAAACCCTTCATCAGAAATGGGGGAGGGGAAGAGGGTTCTGAAATAAATAGGGAGAGAGGGGGAGGCGGATAGAGGATGGATAGAGGAGAGGATTGGTGGAGAGGAGGCAGACAAGTCGAAGAGGCGGGGATGGAGCCAGTA
>JAHRHZ010000026.1:32762024-32800245 GCA_024137785.1 Ginglymostoma cirratum
CTACACTCACCTTTACTGGCTCCATCCCCGACTCTTCGACTTGTCTGCCTCCTCTCCACCTATCCTCTCCTCTATCCATCCTCTATCCGCCTCCCCCTCTCTCCCTATTTATTTCAGAACCCTCTTCCCCTCCCCCATTTCTGATGAAGGGTTTAGGCCCGAAACGTCAAGTTTTCCTGCTCCTATGATGCTGCTTGACCTGCTGTGTTCATCCAGCCCCATGCTTGTTATCGTGGTTTCTCCAGCATCTGCAGTACCTTTTATCTCTGAATCTTATAGAATATGAGTTCCCTGATTGGGGCTGTTAACCTGGTCCAATCAGGGACCCCTGGCTGACAGAGATAAACAGGAACTTCAGGGGTTCTGTTCACTCTAGGAGCTGGCTCTGAACTAGCTGGGTCAGTGTCTTGTACTGTGCACGTGTAAATAAAGGGTGACTCAATGACAGGATACCGGTCTATATGGAGTTATTTCAGGAGGCTTCTCTCAGACACAACCTGGGCATTATGGTCACTAAAGATGGATCCCTGAGTATTGCCAGCAACAAATATGAGATGTTGTTACACTTCCTGGCTTTGTCTCTCATGCAGATGGAAAGAAACAAAGATTATTTTCCTCACTAATTGTATAACATTATTCTCAATGTTAGATGAATTAGAGTTTTGAGAAGTGTTGTTTAACAAACTGAAGATTTGAGCCAAAGACATAAATTCTCACCACAAAAGTACTATAGTCAATATAAGTAAACAATAAGTAACCCGTAATAATTGGTTACAAAGGAAGACTAATATGGCTGAGGGGGTCAAGAAAAGTCGGTGATGCATATGTTTGCAATGTACATAGAAATGTAGCCTTTAGCTCCCCTGTTGCATCCTTTCTGTTTCCTCTCAGCCACCTTCCCTCAAACATCTTGTAAATTGGGTTGCGCCCACGTTGAACACATGAGCTGGAATCCAATTATATGATGATGGTACTGTCACTCCAGGAGCCCAGGTAATGCTCTGGGGACATGGCTTAGAATCCCAGCATACAGCTACTGAAATGATAATTCAATTTACAAACCTGGGATTAAAAGGTAGTCTCTGTGATAGTGACCACAACAGCTTTTGTAAATAATCATTAAAAAATCTCATCAAGTTTATTAATGCGCTTTAGGGAAGGAAAGATGATGTCTTTCCCTTGTCTGGTCTCCATGTGACTCCAGTCTGCAACAATATAATTGACTCATAACTGTCTTTTGACATGGTCGGGCAAGCAACTCAGTTTAAGGGCAATTAAGGGTGGACAACAAATGGTGGCCTTGCCAAGGACACTGGTGTTCCATGGAAGCAAACATATCACCAAAGGAATTTCTTGCCTTCATTATCAAGGAATCTGAATGTGGCAAGTTCCAGGAATGCTAGCTAATGAGTCCTTGCTGAAATGTAAAGCTTACGACTCTGAGAAGAGGAAAGGATTGGAATTGTCTGTCATGCCCTCATTATTGGGCAGCCTGCCAGCCCTTACAGATGTTGAGTGGATACCATGGTCAGACACTGGAGGAGCAGCTGATCTGATCCTGCATTAGAGCCTTAAGGAAATCAAGGAAGAATCAGAAAACCAATGTCAACTTCTCCATCATTGAATAGAGTGGCTTAACTATTGCACAAATTAGACTAATAAAATACGCATTGACTTACATGGAGCAGCTGTGGTCCTACTTTAATCATCACGCTGAAGATTAGCAAAGCTGTGGGATGGAATACCATTGCTGCTTCATACATCAAGTGTCAACATAAAGCACACCCAAATCAGTGGCTGTGGTAGAGAGCTGAAGAGATCATCTTCTGTTCTGATAAATGTCCCTGAACCTAACATCAGGAGTGAAGCCTCTATTCTGTTCACTATTGCATACATTAGTTCTCCAGCAGCTTTTGCTAAATTAATGACAAACATTGACACAATAAAAACCGAAAGAACGGCAGATGCTGTAAGTCAGGAAGAAAAATGGGATTTGCTGGAAAAGGTCAGCAGGTCTGGCAGCATTTGTGAAGAAAAAACTTAGGGTTAACATTTTGGGTCGGGGGACTCTTCCTAAGAACTGTTTTGAGGAAGGGTCATCGGACCCAAAACGTTAACACTGATCTTTTTTCCTTCACAAATATTGACACAAGTCCTGAGTAGGATGTAAAATTAGACAGAACCTTAGCAAAACCTTTCCTGCAGGGTGTCAAAGGCTCAATAAAACATACCAAACTGTCTATCCAATTGAGATAACAAGCATGGGGCTGGATGAACACAGCTGGTCAAGCAGCATCATAGGAGCAAGAAAACTCGACGTTTCGGGCCTAAACCCTTCATCAGAAAAATCCAATTGAATGTGTTCCATGATGATGGAGAAACCTCAACCTGTAGTTCCATCCTGAAATTCTACAGTGACCAGAGAGAAAAGAATGGTGACTCCTTTCATCCAAAGCATTGAGAGGTTCTCATGAATGTGAAAACAGTGGTGGATCTACAATTGTTTATGTTTTCTTTTTATTTGATTTGGGGGAGAAACTGGGTGCCTATATTTTTGCTGCATGCTGGTGGTAATTTTGTTTCATTGGGGTATGGGTATTACTGGCAAGATCAATGTTTTACTGCCCATTTTTAGTTGCCCTAAAGAAGGTAGGAAGTGCTGCCTTCTTGAACTAAGCCATCCTCGTGGCAGTGAAGGAAAAGTAATATAGTTTTAGCTCAGTAGGTGTGTGGCCTGGATGGGAACTTCATAGAATCCCTACAGTGTGGAAAGGGGCTACTCAGCCCGTTGTGTCTGTATTGACCCTATGTAGAGCAAGCCACCCTGACCTAGACACCCACCCTATCCCTGTAACCCCACATTTCCCATGGCTAACCCACCTAGCTGACACACAATGGACAATCCACCAAACCTTTGGACCATTGGAGGAAACCAGAGAAAACTTGTACAGAACAGTAAAGTCCACACAGGCAGACACCTGATGTTGGAACTGAACCCACATCCCTGGTGCTGTGAGGCAGCCGTACTAATCACTGAGTCACTGTGCCAGCCAATTTGCAGGATGAAGTATCTGTTTCTTTTCTCCTCGTAAGTGATACAGGCTACAGCTTGGGAAGGTAATGTTGAAAGACCCTTTCTGCAGTTCATCTTGCAGGTGATACATACCGCTGCCACTGTGAAACAATTAAATGCTTATGTGGTAGATTTGATACCAGTCAAAGTGGAATCCTTTGTCCTGTATTTGGAGTTCACCTAATAAAGTTTTCGGGGATGAATTATTCTGTCGCACTCCTGCCTTATGCCTTGATAATCATGAAACAGCTTTGGGAATTAAAGAGGTGAGATACCTACTGCAGAATTCCCAACTTCTGAGCTGATTCAATTTATATGCCAGGTCCAGTTACATTGCTAGTCAATGGTGGCCACCAGCATTTTGACAGTATAAGACCCAGCACTGGTACAACTGTCGAATGTCAAGGGGAGATCATAAGGTTCGTTGTTGTTGGAGATAGTCATTGCCCAGCATATAGCATGAATGTTATTTGACCAGTTAAGCCCAAGTCTCAATATTTTGTTGCATTCTCAGATAGATTCTCATTATCTGAGGAGTTGCATGTAAAATTGAAATTTGATGGCAATGAAATCCAAAATGATAAAATGTTCCAAATTTTGTCAACAGTTTACCGGAATTAATTAGACTGCAAAATCAAGATTGACTGGCACTGTTTTCTTCACCTCTGATAGTTTGTAAACAGCCCAGAATAACGGAAATATAAATCCTCGATCCTTGCATAGTGGTTGAGTGCAAATGAAATCAGTTCGGATGTTTTAACTCAGTTTCCAACGGAATATTGTTAAAATTGATAACAGCTGCAATATCTCACCTCCTGCATGTAGATGAAATTCAGTCAAGTGTTAGATCTGTAGGGAGATACATTCAAATTTATAATCACTGACTTCTGTCCTACCCAAAAAGAAAACTTTGCCGGCTGTACCACTAATATCTATTGGAGGTCATTGTAGTGGTGAAAAATGACCATATTAGCAGCAGTGAATACGTAATTATTTAAATTACACGTGGTTATACAATAGGCTTTTAAAATGGATGTGACAAGGCTGGTTACATTGTCAACCAATCTCCAATTCTTTGATGGCTCCTTCCAACCTAAAGACCTCTGTCACCCGGAAAGACAATGGTACCAGACAACACAACAATCTGCAAGGTCCATTCCAATCCACACAACACCCTGATTTGTAACAAGATCACCATTCCTTCACTAACACTGGATCAAATTCCTTGAACTCTGTCCCTAACAGCAGCCAGTGTCCCTACACTCCAAGGACAGCAGCAGTTCAAGAATGAGGCTGGTTACCACCTCTGAAAGGTAATTAAACATGTGTAATAAATGCTGAACTAGCCAGTGATTTCCACATCCCATAAATTACTAACAAACATCAAAATAATGGATTATATACCAGGTCTTGCCTGCTATCAGCGTCTTTATGTAAGCTATAGTATTCATCACTATGAAGAACATCAGTAGTGAAGACTGGACTATTGTTCTACTTTTAGCTCTGAGCAGTAACTGTTCCCAGGTCAAGAGGGTATTTAAACTACCAAGGAAATCTCATTCTCTTCTGTCTCAAAAATTGTTCACAAACTTCACTTCAGTAATACACACTTTCCTGCGTTGTCCATTCTTCACATGAGTCCTTCTTGTTTCTTCTCTTGTCAAAATTGTCAAATTAATGCTGAAGCATCATTACTTTATGTAGTTTAGCACAGAAGGAGACTATTCAACCCATTATGTCCATGCTGCTGCCTGTTTTGAGAGTTACAAATTTAATCTGTATCACAGCCTATCATTTCAATACGTTTTCTCATGTCACCTCTGACTTTTTCTTTGCCAATTATCAATCTATCTCCTATGGATTCTAATTCTTCTGTCCCCAAAAACTGCTTCTTTTTATCAAAACTTTCATAATTTTTGAGCACCCCTGTCAAATCTCTTCTTAGCCTCCTTAACTCAAGTAAGAATTATAGACAGATAATGATTTCAGAAAATTGCTGGGGAGCCTTCATACATTCAATCTGGTCTAGATTCAGACACAATTCATAGAGAGAAAAATGGATACTGTGGATAATAAATACCAACTTATGTTGGTAAAATTTGGAAACTTTTACGACGGCAAGAGAACAGCTGGAAAACAAAAGATACAATATAATTGAGATTTGTATATCCTGGACTGGATCAAGCTGAACATTAAATATTCCATTCAGTTCTGGTCACCAAATTAGGAAGCAAACATTCATAGCTTGATAACGTTGTGCAGAGGGAACTTGAATTTTAACTATAGTAAGATAACCATATTACAGTGCAAAGAAAAGTTGGTAAACCTTGGATTCATTAGTATCGAATTTTAAGGTTCTCATACTTGTCCCCAATAGCCAATTCTTCCCTATCTCTGTACCCTCCTCCAACCCCACAGATCTTTGAAGTCTTCGACCTCTTCCATTTCTGGAATCTTGCACACATCTAATTTTAGTCCCTTTATTTTGATTGCTAACTCCAATCACCTTTGCTCTCATCTCTAGTATTTCCTTCTTAAACATCTTCTACTCTGCCATTATCTCTACTTTGAAGCCACTCAATTAATTCTACCACTTTGACTAAGCTCTTGGTCCTCCGTCTTGATACCTCCTTCTGTAGATCAGTGTTAACATTTAGTTTGATAATGTTTTTCTTAAGTATCTTTCCAAAATTTGGTTAAAAGGTGCTATAAAATTAAAACTTTTATTGAGGTGGACTAAATAAAGTTCTTTGCTTACTTTGACATTTCGGTCAGTCTCTTATATACCAGTCCTGCGTGATCAGTTTGTGAAAAGTCCTGAATCAGCAGTTAGACGCACCATTGAAGTCGGTGATACCTAAGAGTCAAAGATTACACATTGACAACATGAGAACAAATCACACTGTGGTAATTGTATAATTACAGTGAGGAGAAGTGCAAGGATTCACATGACTTCTTTTTGTTGTTTTTTTTAAAATATAATCTTTTTAAGGTTGAAAAACTCTGATCTGCACGTTCGGCTTGATTCCACAAGATTGTAGACAAACAACTTGTAAGTTGCTGCTGGCAAACTCATGCAAAATTTATAACAATTGCAGTTGTTTTCTGATTCCTTAAACTCTTTCTCATCTTCTATTCTCTTTGTCACAAAATTATTATTCCTCCTGAACCCAAACTTCTATGAAATATTCGATGATTTGCGAGATCTGTGGAATGATTTGAAAGAGACAGTCCGAAGGGTGGGCAGTAATTGACTGACTTGACAGGATGCATGTCTTAAGTTTTTACTTTTATGGTTTATTCCCTTATCCATATGCGTTACTTGGCTTTAATATAAACTAACTGCGGATGAAAACTCATACCAAGATCATCTGGGACTCATAGACACAGCTGGATATGAGTTATAGTCTCTATTAGTTTCTGTCAATTTGGGTTTCAAGCTCTAGAGAAAGGAGGAAGACTTCTATATTAAAATGCATAAAAATCGCTCCCCCAACCATTTCTCACTTCAAAAACATCGTCAGTAGCAGAACCTCCTTTCTGAATTGCCGTTTATGATATAGTATTCACAAGACATAAATAAACTAACAAAAGCACAGATAACTGTGCACTCCCTGAGGTGGTATTATATAATTATATAGATTGTACAGTACAGAAAACAAGGTCATTCAGCCCAATTGGAACATTCTGATAATTAAGTTCGACACAAGTTTTCTCCCACCCTAAGTCATCTAACTATATTAATAAAGCTGATTGTTTCCCCCTATAAATGTTTCTTCAATTGCCCTTAGATGGGGAGAGGAGTGAGGAGATGGTGGTATCATAGGCAAGCCAGCATTTACTACTCATCTTAAACCACCTTCGGTACTGAGCCACCTTATTGAGCTGTTGAACTCTAGATTTGAGGTGAAAGTGACTAAAAGGTAAATCACACAAGTCCTATTGATCATCACCCCCAATTCCCAAACCCTACATACCACTCCCCCAACCACCCACACATGGATAAAAATTTCAAAGCCAGGCTAAATTTTTCCTTAGATTCTATCGCAACCCCAATTTTTTTTTAACTTTGTTGAGCTCTCACTACTCCCAGGGAGTGTTTGCATTATTCAGTGCCACATCAAGTGGTATACATAGGCTCTGAGCAGTCAGACAACAACACATCAGGTTTTTTGATGAATCTTAAAATCCTGAATGAACAACCTGCTAAACGCTTGTTCCGTTCCTCATCAGTGACAAAGAAGTTGATAAGAAGAAAAAGTCCAGTGGGATAGATTTTTGCTATACTTCAAAACATCCAACAAATGCACTTGCAGTCTTTGGAGTGAATTGTTCATTTAATCGCGTTCTAGTTTCTGGCTTAATTAAGGATTTCTGGCTTCCCATGTGTAGTAGGTAAAATCAAATGTCAGAACTGAACAATATTTTGGAACTGATTTGACAAGACAGCAATAAATTGCATGAAGTGTTTAAGAGGGAATGTGTGATGAACAATTCACAGCACCTCAGTCAACAGAGACCAAGCAAGAAGGGATGAGATCATCAGTAAAATTATTTTGGAGCGAGTAGCTAACAGAAGGTGTGAATTAGCTGAATTAACATCAGAGGATACAACCATTAATCCAAGTTATTAACAGCTGCCTGTATCTAAAGTCACATCGTCAGATTAAGTGACCAGTTAGACAGATTTCCAAATTAATTATGTTGTTAAACTTGAAAGGGTGCAGAAAAGAATCACAAGAAAGTTGCCAGGGTTGGAGATTTTGAGCTATAGGGAGAGGCTGAATAGGCTGGGGCTATTTACCGTTGAGCATCAGAGACCTATAGAGGTTTATAAAATCATGAGGGGCTTGGAGAGGCTGAATAGTCAAGGTGTTTTTTTTTCCCAGGGTAAGGAGTCCAAACCTAGAGGGCATAGGATTAAGGTGAGATGGGAAGATTTAAAAGGCACCTAAGAGACAACATTTTCATGCAGAGGATGGTGTATGTATGGAATGTGCTGCCAGAGGTGGTGGTGGACACTGGTACAATTACAATATTTAAAAGGCATCTGGATGGGCAAATGAATAGGAAGGGTTTAGAGGGATATGGGCCAATTGCTGGTAAATGGAACTGGATTAATTTAGAATATCTGATCAGTAGGTACAAGCTGGACAAAAGGGTCTGTTTCTGTGCTGTATATCTCTTTGACTCTATGACTCTACAATTCATCAGCACTGTTCAAGGAGCCTGTGGAATTCAGGGGAAATGGAAATATGGTCAATGTTGCCTCAGGTGAAAAAACGTCGATTCAAGGATGTTTCACATGGAAAAGCAGAATTTTACGGAAAAGTGAAAGATGTAAAATGACAGAGAAGAACATTCTGCATCAACAATGTGGGTCACGACAGTTACACACTTGAGTCAAAAAGGTATGTCTCACTATTACCAAATAGATTCCAGATTGGCACTTCAGTCCAAGTGAATGCATGACTAAGGTATGAATTACCCTGTAAGCTGACCATAATAGACCCAACAGCCCATTTGTGATGAAAAACACAAGCTGTTGGGTCCTTCCTGTTGTCCAATCCAATATTTATGCCTCAACAGAGATCACTTCCTAAATAGTTCAGGATTTCGGGTGAATTAATGATGAGGTGGGGCCAGAGCAGGTGACATTATGCTCCTAGTCTGTTCCTCATTAAGTAGCTCAAAGTGTGAAATGAGGTGGTGAGCACAGTGTCAGTTGATGCCAGCAGATGTGTTGGCACCATCTTTAAAGAGCTGTCAGGACAGGAATACAGCCGAAGGCTCTCTTCAGAGAAATTTTGGCTACCCCCAAAGACCTTCAGACAGCAGTTAGCCGTGCGAGTGAGAAAAGACCAGAAGTTCCATGATGCTAGCTTAGCAAAAACCTGTGGGAAGAGGCACTTGTTGGCACAGTACAAGGAAGATGCTGGGTGGCTTCATGGTTTGGTGCCAACAGTGATGCCCAGAAAGGAGTTAATTTCATTACTAGGGACTGATGATCATGGTCTTGAAAGACAGTGGGCTCACTGGAAACAAACTGCAAGATGTGTTATTTTCTGGAGTTTGTTCTGTAACAACACCTCGACAGAACTTGTTACATTTGGAGCAGGAAATGTCCTCACCAGGAGATGGCCCATCATGGCCTATTGGGTAGAATAGGACAAGAGGTAAGAGGCACCAACTACAAGCCATTTAACGGATGGGCCCAAGAAATAAATCAATTAACAGTACCACATGACTGATAAGACAAATTCTAATAGCTAGGAAGAAAGGGGGAGAAAGGTTTATGACCATTCAGGCAGGAAAGCCCAGAGAGAGTGCGAGAGCGACCAACTCTCCACAAGATAGTTCAGTTGAGACCTTGCAAGGGAGAACCCCTACACCTGGCCAGAGCAACCTGAGGACAGACGGGTGCTATCACATATACACACACAAGAATAGTCCAGTTTATACATCTACAGTATCTTATTACTTAAGTTGCTTTAAGCATTATGATTGTTCAAACAGAAATTTGCATCTCATGATTATTACCCTATACCACTGTCAAGTGCACGGAACATTCTTCTGGACTCCGGTTAACACACTCCCATGTAGGTTATAGAAAAAGATGGGAGATTCTCTATGATCTAGAACATGAGGCCTCCTTGCCTAACTGAGCATTGTTAGACAAATGTCACAGAGGAGCT
Source organism: Ginglymostoma cirratum (assembly GCA_024137785.1). Lineage (NCBI taxonomy): Eukaryota > Metazoa > Chordata > Chondrichthyes > Orectolobiformes > Ginglymostomatidae > Ginglymostoma > Ginglymostoma cirratum. The sequence continues at coordinate 32,771,793 of JAHRHZ010000026.1, forward strand.
GTCAGCTATAATGTTGTCCAGAGAACCAGATAATAGTTGGTGAAGCAGGTCAATGGATCTTCTCTCTCCAAAAGTACGATAACCCTATGCCCTAATTCCCTTAGGGATGAACTACTGGATGAGTATGAAGACGCAGGAGGTGAGCTCACCGTCTAAACAGATCTTTGATCATGAGTGTAAGATTACGATTGTGTCATCTGATATTGCATTCCTGTGATGACATGTATTGTGTCTCATCCGTATGTCATTTAGTAGTTGTTTAATACCACACCTCCACTGAAATAACTGCACAGAGGCTGATGTCCCATCACCAAGTCACCCTTTATTTACTTGTGCAAAATACACTGGATGGGGCCAGCCTGCTCAGAGCCTATTCACATTCCAGCTCCTAGCCCACCCCCTACTCACCTTCCAGCTCCCAGCCCGCCCCTACTCACCTTCCAGCTCCTAGCCTGCCCCTACTCACCTTCCAGCTCCTAATCCACCCTCTACTCACCTTCGAATTCCCAGCCTGCCCCTACTCACCTTCCAGCTCCGAGGCCACCCTCTACTCACCTTCCAATTCCCAGCCTGCCCCTACTCACCTTCCAGTTCCTAGCCTGGCCCCTACTCACCTTCCAGCTCCTAGCCTGCCCCTACTCACCTTCCAGTTCCTAGCCTTCCCCAACTCACCTTCTAGCTCCTAGCCTTCCCCTACTCACCTTCCAGCTCCTAGCCTTCCCCTACTCACCTTCCAGCTCCTAGCCTGTCCCTACTCACCTTCCTACCACCTCTAGGACAGCCCATCCCTATGCCTTCTGAGGAAAGTTTTCAGGGCAACCTACGCACCTTCTGACACTCAAAGCAACAGTTTATGGGGTGACGTATCCACTATCCATTTTTTGGAATAACCTACTCACCTTCCAGTTCTCAGCAAAGCCTGCTGGACCCAGGGACATGCCTAACACAGTACATACAAAACAATCCAATAATAGGGGTTGAGTCCACATCCACAGGCCCAAGTCCATCCCCAAAGGCAGCGAGCATACACCTCGCAGTGTACATACAGATACTCAGTCCATCCTCAAGGCCTGGTCTTCTTGCAGAAACAAAGCAGGTTCCCAAAGGCCAGGCCTACACTCAAGGATATGGCCCATCCATGGAAGGCCTGTGCATCACAGAGGTCTGGTCCACCAACAGAGGCCTAGCCCGTTCACAAAGGCACGACTGACTCATGGATGCTCAGTCCAGACACAAAAAGGTGAAAACACGTGCAAAAGAAAAGTGCAATTTCTTTAAAACAGTGGTTCAAGAAGCAAGCCTTGCCACCAAGTAAGCTTTGCTTCAATTCCAAAAACAACAATACACTGGCTATAACCAGCCAGTTTAAAAAAAGTAGTTCCCCACAGAGAATCAATGTCCAGTAGCAACATTGGCTGTGACCCAGCCAGACTGGAAATCAGTTCTCAAAAAGTGAAAAAGAATCCACAGTTCCACTGGCTGTGCCCCAGCTAGCTCAGAGTCAGTCACTTCAACTGCAGTGATTCGAAATCCCCAATCATATTGGTCCAGGTTAACAATCCTAATGAAGGATCTTGTCGTCAACAAGATCGACCTGATACCATTCACTACATGCTCCCCAAACCTCCCTCCCTACCCCCCACCTCCAAGTCAGGGGATGTAGGCCTGGTCTTTGGCTTGTAGCTTTTCCTGCAATGTTTTCGTCCCAGGTCTGGTTCCTCTGATTCAGACTCTGGCACAAGTGGTATGTCCCAGACCGTAGCCCATCTCTTGCATCTGGAGCGACCTGGGAGAATTTCCTCCTCTTCTTCCGGCAGCAACAGTATCGAGACTACATCCATCTTGGAGAGTGAGGTTTCCTTGACACTCAACGGAGGAGGGAGCCCACAGTTTCTGATAGGCCTTCTAGCTGCTCTGTGGAGCCAGGTATGTTTTGCTCCTTTCCCATTTGTGAGGTAACAGGTGATCCACCTGTTTTATGACCTCCTCATCTACGTGAACTTTCTAAGTCCTGATCTCTCGCCAAATTCGCCTTGTACCTATGCAGGGCCATTTCCATGGTTCCGCCACAAAACTTCATCCCCTGAATTAAATTGTCGCTCTTGCTTAGAGGCAGCATGTGGCTGACATTGGCGTTCCTGTGGCTGTTTCACTCTCCACCCCAAGTCTGCAATATCAGGTTTAACCTGGTGCAGAGTCTTCTTCCCATCAGCAATACTGCTGGAGCTATCCCTGTTGTTGCATGAGGAGTGCTCCTATAAGCAACCAGGAACCAGGACTGTTTGGTATTGAGTGATGTTGTAGGCTGCTTCATTAAGCCTGCCTTCAATGTTTGGACTGCTCTTCCTGCCCAACCATTGGATGATGGGTAGTATGGAGCTGTCCTAATGTGCTGAATGCCATTCGACTTTAGAAAATACTCAAATTCCCTGCTGGTAAATGATGTCCCATTGTCCGTGACCAGACTCTTGAAGATTCCGTGTATTGCGAACAATGCTCACATCTTCTCAATCATCATCCCCGAGTTTGCTGAAAAAACTTTGAAAGGGCATCCACAATGGCCAGGAACTTTGAGCCCATGGAAGGAGTCGACATGTAACCAAGTCCAGGGCTCCTGATTGGCCGCTTAACAACCCCAATCGAGGATCTTGTAGTCAATAAGATGCACCTGGTTCCAATCACAACATCCCTCCTAAGTCTCTGATTCTATCCATTCTATTGCATTCCATTATGTTATACCTAGAACAACTAAACTTTTGAATCAGTAGTTAATTAGACATAAGTCATATTGCATCACAACTTCACAAAGTCATGAAAAACACAAAATAAACGCAATACTTAGTTTTCTTTGTATACAGTAGGTGCAGATTTTGTTGGATTTAACAGAATAAGGGCTGAACAAAATTTCCTGGAATATCGCAGGGGTAATCTATCCACAGTGTAATTGACAAGGCAGCAGAGACAACTGAAGGTCGATGTATGTTATTTCATCTGCAGAATATAAAAGGTGAGCTCAAATGGGCTTAGACATCAGCCTAACCATGTTTCCCCCTGCCAAATTCCTAATGGTCATGGTGGAATTCATACTTTCCACTGTATCCATGCCTTAAGAACTTAAGACATTAAGACATTACTACCAAAGAATTTCACTCTGAATTCTCTTGCTTCATAAGCACAAAAAGTAAGCTAAGCAAAAAATAAATCAAACTTTTGGCATTGGCAGTGAAATAGATTGCATGGTGATTCCATTAATTTGTGAACTAAGTTCATGATATTGTAAACCCACTGTTTGAATTCATATCAGTCTATATTAGATAAGTATTTCAAAAAGACCATGAGGGCACTTATTGGATAACTCCTTCCTAGAACTGCCTTACAAGATGGGCTGAATGGCTTCTTTCTATTTGGTAAGATTCTATGAAGCATAGCTCTTAAATACTATCAAACCAATGTATTAGGTCTTCCCAGTTTACTTCACTGATTCTCCCCAATGGCTCAAGGAGGTAATTATATTTTCGATTATGTTTAAATTACGTTGTACATGAAAATATCTATCATTTCATCCCAGCAGCTCCCACACCATCAATCTTAGGTCTCAATCGTAGGATTTTCCCTCCCTCATTAACTTGAAGCAAGTAAGCATACAAAGATATTACTGAATTTGACTATCATTCAATTCACACATTTACAGTCCGATATAAAGAAATCCCTGGCAACAATATGGGAATAAGTTGCTTAGTCTCGGTAATAATATTGTACTGTTGCAAACAGTCTGAGCCATTTTTCTCTGTTACTTCGAGCTGTGTGTAAAGTGGATTAATTTCCACTTGTGCCTTGTTTTGAATACCTAGAGCATGGGCATATTTTTTATTTGAAAACATTGCTACCTATGATTAACATTTTTGATTACCATTTTGAAGACAGAATTTAATTCTCACAAAGCCCTTCTGTCATCTCTGAGATCATCATGGTCAGTAATCACACCACATCAGGTTATAGTCCATCAGGTTTATTTGAAATCACAAGCTTTTTCAGCGCTGCCCCTTTGTCAGGTGAATGAGATCATCATGGTCACGAGTTCTATACTCTACTCCCTCAACTCTATTCCTACAAAGCCAATTTTCCCACCTGCCTGCCAGATTAACAGATATTCAGAGCTTTCTCTTTCTCTTCATAGGCACTGTGTCCCTCTTCATCAAATCTGCCATCATCACCCTCTTTCTGAATCAATGAAACAACTTTAAGCTCTCCTTCCAGTATGTTTGTCTTCTTTACTTCCTTAAAATCCATGTGCATGCTCTTGCCTCCCAAATTCATGCCATTATCCTTGGAACTTCCCTTCAGAATCCATTCAGTCAGGGTTGCACATTGTCATAATGCTGAAACAGTAGTGAAGTTACAAGTGATATCATACATAGCTGTGACAAAGACATCCTTCAGGACTTGTCTGTAGCGTGCAGTACAGTTGACCATGACATCCTCCTTAATGCCATCCAGTAGGTTGGTGAAGTCACCTGGTTCCCATTCTACTCTGTCCAATCATCGCCAGAAAATCACCGGCAATGCTTTCACTTCCTGCCCCTGCATCATTACCTCTGGAGAATCTATCCCCCATCCCCAGCTTTATTCTTAACCCTCCTGTTTCTCAAATGCATGTTGCAGCTTGGTGACACTATCTCAAAACAGAGCTTCAGATTCTACCATACTGTGGCAGCAGCCAGCTCAAACTCAGCACTTTGTACAATGTTTGCATTGTCACTACATTGCCAGATTGCTTGTCTGATATCTAGTATTGGTTGCCAGGAAATGTCCTCCAACTAACTATTGTGAAGATGAATGCCATTGTTCTATGTATCAGCCATAAACTCTGTTCCGTCCCACTGGCACACCCCCAACTATGCACCCTCAGTCTTTCTATCATTGAAGTGCTCCTGCATTACACCGTATCGTAGATTTAACATCTTATTCTCTCCGCCCTCACAGCCTTAACCTGCTTTGCTGAAAAGTTGGTACTTCTCCAGGAAGCCCTATAAATTCTCGTCTTTGCTGATCTACATTGGTTCCTCCAATCATAGAATCCCTACAGTATGGAAACAGGCCAATCAGTCCATACCATTTCTCCAAAAGCATCCTACCCAGATCTGCCCCCCTACCCTATCCCTGTGAACTTGCATTTAGCATGGCCAATCCACCTAACCTACATCTTTGGACTGTGGGAGGAAGCAGGAACATCTGGAGAAAACCTGCACAGACACAGGGAGAACATGCAAACTCTAGATAGGCAGTCACCCAAGGATGGGAATTGAACCAAGGTCCCTGGTGCTGTGAGGCAGCAGTGCTAACCATTGAGCCATCATGCCACCCCTAGATAAGTTAGGAAATCAAAGTGGTAAAACACCACCTTGACTTGAAAATCCTAATCGTTGTCTTCCATTTCCCTGGTTTTTTCGTCTATCCCTGAGAGAAATCTTGTACTTGCATTGAATGCCCTGACAGTAGGATTGAATGTGGTTTGGAATTCCAATGGGAGTTAGGATGAATGCATGCATCCAAGAACATAACGGCCAATCAACAGATATTCAGAGTCAAGGGGCCCGGCCAGTCATGTGGTTGGGGTAGGCAGGGCATTAATGTTGCATTGGGTTCTAGGTGATTCAAACATACTGCTGCCAGCAAAACGCCTTCCTATGCTGGGTCTAAGGACCTGCCTAATTATCAAAGGCAGAGATAGGACACGACTGGGTATGTACAAGAAGGGCCACGTGTTTTACAAATCAAGATGCCATTTATAGCATGAAGCAAGAGATACAAGTCATATTGACTAGTTAGACATAATTTCATAAGACTCAGCAGCCAATGTATACACTTTTGAACCCATCAGGATCTGGTGCAAGACTGCTGATTCTTCACTTAAAATCTGCGTAACATCGTCAAATTAAGTGGAGGTTAATACAACTTCAATATTTCTATACCAGTATCTTCCAGGAAATATTACAGCTTTTTTTTAATTAAACAGCAGCTTTTAGGGACCAGGAGTGTGCCAGTTAATCGAATATTCCAGTTGATCAAGATGTCCACACAATCAATTTAAAAACACACACTAAGTGATAGAAACGTAATGCAGGGGTTATACAAATCATTGTTAAATTGTATTTACAGTGTAAAATCATTTAAGCAATGATACAACTCTGCCTTAAATATAGATTAACAGCAGAGACAACCTCAACTGAACTACTTAGACCCTGCAGAGCTTATGATAGTGCAGTAAACTTCTGGCATTTGAGGCATATCATTTTTGCAGGCTTATTGAGATGCTGCGTCATAACTTGCTGGTTAAAACAAAGTTTGCTGTTCTTCTGACGCTTTAACTTCCTAATGTGATTAGGTATTCTAACTTCTTTAAAGATTTTTATTCTGCAGTAAGGTGGGTTGACCCACACCTTTCTGCTGCATTGGAGCATTTTCCCGGCATTCATAGCTGTAATGGTGGTTTCCCTGTGTCTTAGAGACGAACATTGCAGTCACCTTGTTTCCCAAGAAGATTTCTATTTTAAACTGGAATCTTGTATTTCATTAAAATTTTCCAACACTTATCTGATTTAATTATCTTGCTTGGTTATTTGCCCTGATCTCTACTCCCAGAATACATAATTTGTCTGTTTGAGACCCTCTTGTTTACCCAGCCCTGTCTTCTGGTTGCTATATGGTGGTGATTGAAATCAGAATTGCACACTTATTTTTTAATCACTGCCTTTTCGGCCTGAATTACTATGCTGCTTAATGATTTTTCTTTTGTAGAAGGATCTTTTGGCTTTAGCTCACACAATCCTCAATGTCTTGTAGCTCCAAAGCTCAACTTGGACTCAGGACCATTTGCACAGACATCCCTCTTGTGACACAGCCTGTACCTCTTACTGACAGCTTTGCAGATTTCCTCTGGTCCTGCACAACCTTTGTCAGCTCTAAAATTCTGTTTTTAGAACTCAGTTTCTGAGTTATTCTTCTGTGGTGAGTAATGTTGCAAGACTTGTGGGGTTTGCTGTCATCAGCACAAACAATATCTGTTTCTTTTGTCTCAGTCACCATAACTTCTCCTCGTCTTTTCTTGAAGGTCTAAATTCGAATTTCCCTGAGCAAGCACCATTTCAGAAATAGTCCAAGTTATTGCTGTTCACACTGTTGTGGGAGGAGCCCACCATTGCCACCCTGTTGTGTTTTTGGATCCCCTCAAGACTGAAAAAGCCGAATGCCCGAAACGTCAAGCCTTCCTGCTCCTATGATGCTGCTTGGCTTGCTGTGTTCATCCAGCTCCACACCTTGTTATCTTAGCCGAATGTAGATCAGGATATCGACCCTTCTGGTCTAAATTTATTGTTTTATTTTCAAGCTTTACATTGTGTTTTGGTTAATTTTCTATGTTTTAAGAATACGCCGGAGAGTGGTGACTCTAAACAACACTTTTTACTTTATTTGTAATAAATACACATAACAATAAATCAAATCAAATCCAATCAAATAGAAGAGTCTCATTGAGTAGATAATATATTGTATCATTTTAAATATTCACAGGCCACATGAATATGACCTATATCACTACAGAAATTGTTAGATGCACAGTAGTCTCAGGTCTATCTCCTGTATGTTCCTTCTTTACAACGACCAACCTCCCTGACAGTGCCACTTCAATGCACCACCTTGCTCCCTGGCCAACATCTCTGCCTCCGGCTTGCTACAGAGTACCAGTGAAGCCCAACGCAAGCTGGAGGAACAATACCTCATTGTCCGCTTGGGGACTCCTACAGCCCTCTGGACTCAATATTGAGTTCAATAATTTGAGGGCCTAAACTCTCCCATGTCCCAGCCCACCCCACACACCAGGCCTTGTTGCCACACAGCCTGCCACTAACACCCCCTGTTGTTAGTCATTGACAGTCCCCATTAACAACTATTCACCCTCCCAGCCTGATCATTAGCAACTCCTTTGTCTGTCCAACTGTCTTTCTCTCTCTTTGGGCTCTATCCTATCGTTTACTCCCTACCCCACCCACCTCCCCATTTTCTGCATATAAACTGACGTTTCCCAGCCACTATCAGTTCTGAGGAAGGGTCACCGGACCCAAAATGTTAACTCTGTTTTCTCCTCCACAGATGCTGCCAGACCTGCTGAGCTTTTCCAGCAACTTTGTTTTTGTTCTCCCTGACAGTGGGTGCTGCTCACTGTACTCTATCAGCTGTTAACCCTTGCAGACCTTTCCAGACATATGTATAATAGATATGTCTAAATTGCTGTTGACAATTGGACTTGCAGGATAACTTCATTGAAATGCATTAGGAAAAGGAATGCTGCATCACTTCATCCGAATTCTCCACTACAGGACCCACAGTCAGGAGACTTAGTCTTCTGCAAGCCAGAACTCTACCACTGAGGATTATAACTCAGAATACTCGGGGATTAAGTGCTACACAAGAACATAAGTAATAAGAGCAGGAGCAGACCATCCAGCCCATCCAGCCTTCTCTGAGATTCAATACGATCATGACTAATGCGACAAGGCGGACCTTTAAGAAGGATTTGTTTTGCCCCATTTCTCTTGAAGACGCACATTGTAAACCTGGTGCTGAGGTGTCTGCTCCATGGAAAGCAGGATAAATAGTTTATTTTAAATTAGACAAAAGAAGCATGAGCGGGTATAGTCAGGCTGATAGAGACTAAGGGATTTAATTTTGTTTTCAGTTTCTGAAATTGGGGTGTTTGGAGTTGAAGCTGTGGGATACAGCTTTCTCTCTGCTGCAAGATTCATTCTTTCAGTTTTTGCTTCTCCAGGACTGGAGACAGCACATAAGTGAATCTGTTTGGCTGAATTTGCCTTTGTAAAGGGTATGATTATGGGATGCTGTTATATTGGTATCATTGATAAATAGTAATTAAAAACGTATTATTTTCTTCAGTATTTCGATAAAGTTATGCCAATTCTTATTTTGTTTGTATTTTAACTGTGGTGTAAAAAGTGTGTTTTGCTTAAAGCCTAGTAGTTTGACCAATTGCATCACAGTGCCTTACATTTCATCATAGAATCCCTACAGTGTGGAAGCAGGCCATTCATCCCAGGAAGTGCACACTGATCCTCCAAAGAGACGCAGCCTATCCCTGCATCTCCCATGGCTAATCCACCTAGCCCGCACTCCACTGGACACTATGGGCAATTTATCACAACCAATCCACCTAACCTCTGGACTATGGGAGGAAACCACAGCACCTGAAGGAAACCCATGCAGACACACGGGAGAATGTGCAAACTCCACACAGTCACCTGAGGGTGGAATTGAACCTGGGTCCCTGACACTAAGAGGAACAAGTGCTATTCACTGAACCACCATACTATCTCACTTGCCTTTAAATTAGATCAAAGTTAGGGTTTAGACTATCTCCTTGATATATTTTGAGGGTATTTAGTCTGATCCATAACACTAATCTTTGGCTTCAACTCCGCTTTTCTGCCTGCAATCAATATCTCTGGATTTATGACAAACAAAAAGTGATAGTTGACATTGGGGTTATAGACACACCTTTTATTGGTAAGCTTCAGAGCTGATGGCAAGACTGAGCACCTTGTCTTGTGCTGCTTTCTACATTTTCAACCTGTTGTTTGCTGTTGAGAATCACAATCCGCTTTTAATCTTCTACCAACATTATTCCCAAACCCCATTCTGATGTCCGGAAGTGGACATTTTGCCTTCTGCCTTCCTGCTCATTTCTATTGGATTCTGCCCCCATTTCCTGTAATCCAACAACTCTCAGAGATAACACAGTGTGGAGCTGGAGGAACACAGCAGGCCAGTCAGCATCAGAGGAGCAGGCAAGCTGATTTTTCAGGTCGGGACCAGATGCTGCCTGACCTGCTGTGATCCTCCAGCTCCACACTTTGTTATCTCTGACTCCTGCATCTGCAGTTCTTGCTATCTCAACTCTCAGAGATATTTGTCTTCTCCAATCCTGTCCTCTTGTGTAGCCATGACTTAATTGCTCAGTCATTAGCAGCTCTACTTTCAGCTATCCATGTCTGTAGATTTAAAATTTCCTTCCCAAGCCTCATGGACTCTCAGCCCTCTCTCTGCCTGCCCTTTACCTATACTGCCCCTTAAAGCTAGATTTTTTTCACCAAGTATTTGGTCATTTGCCTTCACATAACCTTACATGGCTCTGTGTCAAATTTTGCTTGACAAAACCCCTGAGACATACCATAGGGATGTTTAACTCTGTTAAGGGTGCTATTTAAATACAAGCCATTATTGTTCGGATTGATCTGGAAGAGCCCAGTGAAGCTGCAGTTGCAGGATGGGACCTCAAGGTGGTGGTGTAGCTCCATGCTATCTTCTGACACACCTTGAGCACTACCACGGGAGGTCTACAAGTATCGATTATATTTATTCCAGTAAATGGCATGTGTATGAATCTGGGAAGAACTGCTTTGTGAATGAAGGTTTAGTTGATAAACTCTTTTACATCCAGAAGAACAGCAATTGTTTAGGAAAGTGTCAGTAGGACAAAGAACCAAAGAAACATTCTGCATTGAATCAGGAAACTTGAGAAGTTATCCAGTTAGACATGGCATTTATTATTTAATACAAAATAACAAGAATCCAAATCTTTCATTGTGTTGTCTATAAGGCTATACATTTTTGGGTTACCGCTGGGGTCTGTAGAATCATTGGTGTCCCAGCGTATTGTGAGCACTTTTAGGTCAGCTTCGTTAAGACTTTTTAATTTATAACTGTCTCAAACATTCCTGGGTTTAACTGTTCTCAAAAGATGTTGAACTCAATTGATCAAGCCACTCCAAAATGTGCTCCTTGATTTAGAGTCCAATTTACTTAATTCTTCTAGTTACAGCATTCATTCTGTTGAACCCATTCATAATAATGCCTTCTCCTTTACTCAGTTCGCTGAATTGCCCTGGCACTTAATAGCACAGTGGAAAATCAATTGAACCCTGTTAATTCAGTAATTCTACTACTTAAGTGGGAATTGACAAGAAATTATTTGGGGTTGCTCCCTGCTCACTGTCATGACATAAGCCCATCAGGGTTAGGACCATGAGTAAGCCATTTGGCCTCTTTCACTGCTCCACCCTTTGATAAGGCCATGGCTAATCAGTTTGTAGCCTCAAACCACTTTCCTGTCTAGCCCCAATACCCTTTGGCTCCATTTTAAAAATTCTATCATGGGAAATTTGCATCGATAGCTGGTCAGAATTTATTGCCCATCCCTAGTTGGCTTTGTTAATAAGCAAACTCTGCTTCTGATGAAGAAATGCTAGCAAAGCATTTGGAGCTCCCAAGAGACTCCCAACCACTGGGCTGCTTTTACGTAAGAAATGTGAGCCCATGGTCCTAATACTTAACTACAGGCAGCAGCAAGGAAGATGTCACCATAGCAACTAATAAAGAAAAAAAATGATACAACATTGAACTAAGTTACAAGATGTTTCCAAAGCAGCAGAATGCAAAGGAACAGTGTCACAATATTAGATGGAATTAAGTTAAGACAATGAACCAGGCTTCAAAGTGGCAAGGGAATCTTGCACAGAGATTAATAGAGATTTTTCCTCAAGGGACATTTTGAATTCCATTGAAATAGTTTCTTTTTAAATTCAACAAAGGAATAAATGAATAAACAGACAAATGAGTTTACATATGACTGGTTATCATTCCAATAACAGTAGAGTCCAAAAGAAAATCATTGCAATCCTCCCAGCAGGTCCACCATTTGACTGTTTATTATAGAATTATGAAAATTTTCTTCCACTTCATATAGTCTTGTTTTCTAATGATTTACAGTTATAAAAAGCATAAAGGAGATCATTTTAACTGTCCATCGCTAAGCAATATTCCCCATTATTTTAGTCTGATACCTACCAGCAGCTCATCCCTCCAAGAACATACAGTAACTCATGATGGAAGATCAACTTTCCCACCAACAGAAATAGAAGGTCAAATATTTATTTACATCTATTAAATGCTTGTGTCAGTTTGACATGTAAAATTCCAAATCAGCTCTCCAGAGCATAATTATTAAAGTAAAAAAGTTGCAAGCATGGTTTTAAGAACGAGATTTGGAAATTTTTTTTTGCTAAACAATAGCACTTGGAGTCTGTAAGTGGCAGGAATCCTTCAAAAACCACTAGTGTCACCAATTTGAATGGTCGATGTTAAATAATGCAGCATACGTGTCTACCTTTCTTTGCGAGATTGTAAAATTAAAATCAATTCCTTCAATCCGAACACAACGTGAACTTTGCTCCTTGAGTGAGATGGAGCTGGGCTATCAGTGGAACTGCAGCACATCACTACGTTATGGAAGACTTGTTAAGTGGCTGCTTTGTATGTATTTCACAACTGCCAATGCTGAGCTACTAATGCTGTTTCGCACGGTTGATTCTCAAGCTGAAGGCAGGTATAAAAATTGTTTAGACTAGGAAAGAGGTCTCAACATGGGTCAGGCTGCTGGTCCCTACGGCATTCATCTAAGGACACTCAACAGAATCAGAGCTCTATTTGTTGAACCCTTTGCTCAGATATTACACTGGACATGAGTGACTCCCACAATCAAAAACTAACAGGTCTGTCACAAGAGAATTACCCTCCAGTGATTTGTTATTTGTGCAGAGGATTGCTACATCAACTGCACTGAAGCACCCGCAGTAACAGAGATTACAGGATGTTACAGTCAAAGTGTGCAAAATTTGGAAAGAATAAAGGGGATTATTTGAGGGTTCAGAACAAGAAGAATTAGGGTGGAACTTTCCTCACCTTGGTATGGCCTGAACAATGGTGAGAAAGGTTAGAGACTACAATAAGAATGAAAACATCAGAACCTCCATATTGAGAATATTAATTTTGATTCTTTCCTCAAGCCTTCAATGATGAGTTTGGAATCCGACAAATGAGCTGTGACTATCATATTTCCATGCACCTGCATTTCATTAATATCCCAACTCACTTTATTTACATGCCATTTCCAAATCTCCTTGTCTTCTCCAAGGATCTACAAATCACAAATTCCCAGCATGCAAGGACCTGGCAGCTGCAGCTCTCTAAATGATTGTCCCAGCCTTCATTTTGCATGCCCATGGCCATCATACTCCTTGACTTTACCCACATGGGTCAGCATTGGCAATTTACCAGCCTCACCCCATCATCGGGCCTGATCTGGGACCAACAGCCCTTCAACACTTTACTTCCAAGTTCAGCATCACCTTTGACTCGCATACAGGGACACACATGGGATGCGTCTTAACTTGCTTTCTTAGCGTTCACTCAATTTGCACTCACTTACCAGCTGTCAGACTCTATATACATCACATTATTCTCATAACTCACTGACTTACAGGCTGCCAGCCTCTGTGTGGGTCAAATTGCTTCCTTAGCATGGAGGGCCTTTGGTGTTCAGTTGCACACTGCCAGCCTCTGTAGCTTGTATTGCTTTTAAAGTGCAGAGCCAGAGACAGACAGGTTAGGAGAATGAAGTTGTCACAGTATTGTGTTAGATCAATGTCACATTTCCAACATGTGCCAACTGCTTATGCAGCACACACACTGTCCGAGCTTCAGGAAACTGGGCCTATGTAAGAGTCGACGGGGAGCAGTCCTTAATGGTGTCAATGGGGCCTGTGCTTAGTCAGGGGGTATTGTCACTGCAGGTCAAAGGGCTTGTCCCATTCCAGTCCAGGGAGTTGGCCACAGTCAATCAGACTCTTAGTCATGGAGTTGCACAGCAGGGAAAAAGAGTCTTCAGTCCAACTCGTCCATGCCGACCAGATATCCTAAATTAATCTAGTCCAATTTGCCAGCAGTTGGCCCATATCCCTCTAAACTCTTCCTATTCATATAACTATCCAGATGCTTTTTAAATGTTGTAATTGTACCGGCCTCCACCACTTCCTCTGGCAGCTCATTCCATACACGCACCGCCGCACTCTGCGTGAAAAAATTGCCCCTTAGGTCCCCTTTAAATCTTGCTCCTCTCACCTTAAACCCATGCCCTCTAGTTTTGGACTCCCCTACCCTGGGGGGAAGGCCTGCCCTATTCACCCTATCTATGCTGTTCATGAATGTATAAACCTCTAAAAGGTCACCCCGTCAGCCTCCGACGCTCCAGGGAAAATAGCCACAACCTACTTAGCCTACCAGAGTTCAGAAATTTGTGCCTTTGTTGTCCAGATATTGGGCATTGGTCATACATGTCAAGTACAACTAATACAGGGTTCCAGGTAGGTCTGTTCAGGTTTTGTGGAGACATCAGTCTAGGCTTGTGGGCCTGTTTTCCCTGGAATGGGACAAAGGGAGGGATTGACTATGCTGGATCTAGATGGAAGAAGCTTTTTTTTATTGAGTGAGTAAGAAGTATAGAGAACACGAAGAGTTAGCAGTTTGGGAGGAAAAGGAAGGTGAAAGACATTGAGTGGAAATGATCCACAGACTAACCAGAGTTTTGGTCCATGAACCTCGGTGAGAGTTTAGAGCAGTGTCAGAGTTAGAGTGAGTGGTGGCCATTGAAGTGTGAGTCATAGAGTCATACAGCATGGAAACAGACCATTTGCTCCAACCAGTCCACGCTGAACAAAATCCCAAAATAAACCAGAGCCACCTTCCTGCTCCTGGCCCATATCCTGTCAAACCTTTCCTATTCACTTACTTATCCAAATGTCTTTCAAATGTTATAATCATACCTGTATCCATCATTTCCTCGGGAAGTTCATTCCACATACAAACCACCCACTGTGTAAAACAAAATTGCCTCTTAAATCTTTTTAAAATCTCTCTTCTCACCTTAAAAATGTGTCCTCTAGTCTTGAAATTCCCCATCTTAAGGAAAAGACAACTACCATCAACTCTATCTATACCTCTCATTAATTTATAAACTTCTATAAGGTCACCTCTCAACTTCCTATGCTCCAGTGAAAAAAGTCCCAGCCCATTCGGTCTTTCCTTATGACTCAAATCTCCCATAAAATCTCCCATACTCAATAAACGAGAGAAGATGGTGACACTTATGCTTGTAGATAATGGAAGATCATTGACCTTCTTCCAGTACCACTTCAAGACCCAGTTACAATTCTTTCCCAGGTTGGCATGGTCTGATAGCATGGTGTATTGTGGTGTAGCTGAACAAAAGGATTGCCCTCATCTCCACCACCCTGTTCACCAGCGCACCTGTGTCCCTGTCTGTGAAGTAGGCAGTGAACATTCCCTTCCTTTGGGCTGTGTGTTGAATGTAGAGATCCAGCATGGCAGTCTGCTGTGGCAGTCTCTCAGTGGCTCAGCGTGGCAGTATTTTGGCCTGGCATGGCCTCAGCATGAACCTCCGTCCTCAAGATGATTCGAGAGCGGTCTCCCAGCCTTGACAGTCCCAAGGTGAAGCCTAGCGCAGTCTGGAGTCAGGACCCATCACGGACTTAAGGCTGGGTGCCTGTGTGGTCTGGGTTGGAACCATTGTTATTCTGAACATTTTATGTCTTTAGTTTTCTAATTTTTCCCCCTAAGAATTTGTACTTAAAAACCTGTACCTGGGTACTTTTGTATCTAAGATGGAGCAGTTGGTGGTGACTTGTAAACTTTCTACTGTATTTATTTGGCATTGTGGGTCAACCCGCAGCAGGAGGACTGCAGCGCTTCAAGAAGGCAGTTCACCACCACCTTCTCAAGGGCAACTAGGGATGGGCAAGAAATGCTGGCCAGCCAGCGACACCCACATCCCACAAATGATTTTTTTAAAAAAGTGACGATAAAGCTAATTCTAAGATATTTCTAAGACTATAAGAGTGTGAGAGTCAGGTCCTATCTTGCAGTGGTGTGCCTGTTTTTATTTTTAAATATGGAGCAAAAGAGTTGAAAGTAGAAGGTCCCAGCAGTGGAGAGTGCTTCTGTTTCTCTGGCAGTGGGACCTCCAGGAAAGGCACTGTAGAGCCTGGCTGTATAATTAATGAAGTGAAGCATGGAAGATTGTACGAGTAAAGTATTTCCATGCCTTGGGAACCAGGAATCAGGAATCTCACATGTTAAAACACTTTAACTGAAAATGGGGCTTCTGCCCATAGCTAGATGACTAAATGTAAAAATGACAAGGAGCAACATCTTTGTGTAGAGATGTGGGAGTAGATGTTTTGTTTGTAGGACTTGTGTGGTGCAGTAATAATGTCTCTACCTCTGGACCATGGGTTCAGGTCCAACTAGCCCGTAAGATGCATTATAACATACCTGACCAGGTTGATTTAAAATATCAACAATTTGCTCCTAGTTTTAATGGTTGAGGCCCAAAATATGTCAGCATTCAAGAATAAGTTAAATAGCTGATTGAAGTAGGCACAGTAGGCAAATGTGATTAAAACTATTTCTATACACAGAAGACTTGTGGGGCTGAATTGCCCGTTTTGTATTGTAATTTCTATACGTAGCATTCAAAAGGGGAATTTCAGGCGATAATTTCTTAAAAGGTCTATTTTTAGTAAAATAGAATTACTTGATCAATTCAACTCTAAGAGAATAATGCAGTATTTCAAAGGGAAATTGTTTATCGATTGACAAGTGTCATTTCACAATGACTCTCCCATCATTGTGTGAACATTAAACTGATTTTTGAAATTCATGCAGAGGCTGGTTAAGGTTTGACGCCCATTTTCCATAAACAGCAATCGATTCTGGATTAATTGTAAATTGTAAACCTGAGATTGATAGACCAAAGATATTAAGGACATGGGAGAAAATGGCTAGTGTAAGGAATTAGGCCACAGGTATGCCATGATCTCAATAAACACTTGAATAGTCTTTAGCATTTAGGTTGTACCATGGTGGTGCATGTATGGAATGTGGTGCCAGAGGAACTGGTGGAGGTTAGCACAATTACAACATTTAAAAGACATCTGAATGGGTATATGAATAGGAAGGGTTTATAGGGATATGGGCCAAATGCTGGCAAATGGGACTAGATTTATCTAGGCTTTCTGGTGGGCAAGGACAGGTTGGACAAAGGGTCTGTTTTCATGCTGTACATCTCTATGACTCTCTGACTCTGTAGTGAACCATGATTCACCATGTCCAGTGTAATTGCCACTAGATAGCCGTTAGCAGGCAGGGCTGGGTTAGTTCAGTGGCTAATGTGTGGCTCACCATAGCTCCAACAGTCATGGGCTCAATTCCTGCTGTGGCTGAGGCAGATTGAAAGTTATTTTTAACCAACCAGTTGGACTTTTTACGACACATCTCCAGGACTTCAACCTGGACCTTCTTGTCCTGAGGCAGGGACTCTGCCACTGAACCACAAAATCAGGCCTGAAGAGAGTGCAATATCCTGGCTCTTACCTGCCCCAGGTTTGATGTGGACCAGCACCCTCAGGCTGCATAACCAATTGTTGATTTGTAATGGGGAGATATGTCAATGCTTCTCATGGACAATGGCTGATTGCTGAGTAAAAGAGAGGAAAGGCCAGTTTCTTTACCCCACATTTTTAGAAATGAATTGAAAGTAGAATATTTAGAAGTCAGGGATGCTGCCTGATTATAGCTGGACATTCTGTTTCGATACCCTTGCACTATCATCTTTAATAATGGCCAGTGACTATGGATACCAGGGTTTTCATTTAGAGTGTTACAACTGAAGGCATAATTCCCATCTCCAAAAATTAATTACTTCATATGTTTCTACATTAACCACCACTCTTCTTCTGACCTATACATTCCATCAGTTTTTCACAGTCTGACACTCTGTGTAACCCCAAATATCAGCAGCAAATTTCAATATTGCTTCCTCAAACCCCAAATGCAGTTTAATTCACCAAACAGTAAATACAAAACGTCCAGATATAGTCGTCTGTGGAACAAAACTTACCATCCCTTCTCACTCCTATAAGCCCCTGCTCTTGGATTTCTTCCTTCCAGCTATTTCTCACTCCAAATTTGTTAATGGTGTTCAGTTTGGTATTTTTAGTTTTGACCTGACTCTGCATACTGACATGTGCAGGCTTGGGCAGTGAAGTGTCAACAGGCTTATATCATAGGAAGCTTCACTTCCAAGCCCGATCCTGCTTTCACTTGATGCTCACAGGAATGCAGGAACCACTGGACTGCCATCGGGAATGACCAGCAACACTCATTTCACTTACTGCCACTCACATGGTCAACTAACCTGCCGAGGATTGCATTTTGAATTTGATGGCACAGTGGCTCAGTGGTTAGCACTGCTTTCTCACAGCGCTTGGCAGCTGAGTTTGGGGAGTTTACACATTCTGTCTGTGTCTTTATAGGTTTCTTTGGTTTCCTCCAGCACTCCAAAGATGCGCAGATTAAGTGGATTGGCCATGCTAAGTTGCTAATCGTGTCCGTGGGTGTGTGGGCTAGCTGGGTTAGCTGTGGGAAATGCAGGGTTATAGGGTAGGAAATAGGTCTTGTTGGCATGCTCTTCAGAGGGTTAGTGTGGGCTGAATGGCCTGCTTCCACACTGTAAGGATTGTTTAATCTATGAGATGCATAACAAATTTTCATTGAGGAAGTTTTCTAAAGTAGTTTTATCAAGGTTTGAAAAGTAATGATTCTCTCACGTCAATTCGATTATACTTCCAAGATTATGAGGAATTTTAATAAACAAATTGTGACAAACTACTTCCAATGACAAGAAGTTGGTTAACCAAAGTAGAACGAATTTGAAAAATTGGTGAATAAGATGAGGTGCAGGGTGGATGGTGAGGTATTTTATTAAGCTCAATATTTTTAATGCAATGATCTTTTAGGATTTGGATTATCTGGATTGCACTGTTTGAAATGGTAATTCAATCTTAATGCTCAAGGGATTTATACTCAAAGAGAATATGGCGCGATGGGCAAAGAGGACGACAAAATTGGCTAGCCCTTTTGAAAAACTAACACAGGGACAATGAACTGAATAAATTCCTCTTTGTGCATAAACTCGAATTTAGCAGGTAAATGTTTGCCCTTTAAATCTATGTAAAATTGCATTGAAATTGATAGAGTAACACAATGTAGATCAGATTCTTTTCTGTGCAATAGGGGATCTCAACACCCTCATCAGTCAAGCTGTTCTATGAACAGCTCTTAACCTTTAAGCATTGCCACCAGATAACAAACACTGCTGTTAAAAGGATACACAGCTTGTCTTTTGTTGCATCATGTTAACAACGCACCACACAGAATAATCTATGACATTGTAATTACCACTGTTAAAAATGAGGCTTGTCTCTTTTTTTTAAATCAAGCAGCAGTGTTATTCATCAGCAAATGTATTCTATTTATGATTCAAGCAAAGGAAACCTTGTTTATTTTATGCCACTAAGACACTTGCTGATTGATAGTTTAGTTGGTCATTGTGCAACACAACTCAGATCCTCAAAAGGTGTCACTAGCTGACGCGGAAATTGCTAGAATCCACCACTCCATTAAAGCTAGATTTTTGTAGGTACAGAGTCTGACATTACCAGAGAAATGACATTTAACCTGATGTCAAGACAAAAAGAATTAATAATGCTGAACACCAGAGTTATAGCTTGGGGAGGTTGGGAACTCTTAAGGAGTGATGTCGATTTACATGAGATTTACAGCACAAAGTCCGCTCGGTATTTATGTTCCAGGCATGCCTCCTCCCACCTTACTTCATTTAACTCAGGCAGGAATGGCGATAAAGCCAAGTGGAAGAAATAGAACATTCAAGTGACTCTTCGTCATCTTAGCAGATGGTTAAGATGGTCATTCATCTCCCGTTTTAGCACAGTCATTATAGCATTTATTTTAAATGGTCAAACACATTTATTCAATTAACCCACAAAGCAATGTCTTATCAGTGCATTATAAACCAATAACACCAGCTATGCTACCTGGATTTAGATTTTCATGCTGAGGCTGAAACCCCACCAAATGTAATCCCACTGTCTAGACTGATAACATAGATACATGGCAGGACCAAGTGCAGACATTTAATTGATGACAGTGACCTACCCCAAACAGCTGCTTTCCTGTCCACAGGGCATGTAGCTTGGCAAGTCTCCAGTGCCACCACTGCAGGTGGCCACAGCCAAGGCTGCGGGGAGAGGAAAAGAACAATTCTGTACTGAGATGGCCTCAAAAGTAAGCTAAGAGTTTTTTTTCTTGACTGTGCTAGGATCAGGCAGGTTAGTCCCAGTGTCTGGTGAAGTGAAAACACCAGGGGTAGTGTTAAGTCTATAGGGCAGCCATCTTTCTCTTGGTAGGCCATGAGTCAATCGTTAGAGAACACCACAACCCAACACCACACCCCTCCCCATTCCTGGCCAGGAAGCCATTCCAGAGTCCACCTGGCAGTCTTTCCTTGGGCAAACACCCATCCTGACACTCGTAAAATGCCAGCAGGCGTGAAAGGTGGACGCTAAGTGGACAATTATTCGGTTATTATGCTGTTAGCTAGATTTTCTGATGCGACCAGCCATTTTACAAAACCTTTCTAGACAGTAGAGGCCGTAGTTTTAGAAAGTACTGTCATGGAAGCCTTTTTGAATTACTGCAGTGTTTCCAGACACTTGATAAAATTGAGCCCTGTGTATGTTTTTATTTTAAATTGTTTTATTCACTCATAGAATGAGGGCATTGCTGTCTGGGCTAGCTGGGCTAGCATTTATTGCCTATCCATAATTGCCCAGAGGGCAGTTAAGAGTCTGGAGTCACATGTAGGCCAGACCAGGCAAGGATGGCAGTTTCCTTCCCTAAAGGACATTAGTGAACCAGATAGATTTTTCCAATAATCAGCAATAGTTTCATTAGACTCTTAATTCTTGATTTTTATTGAGTTCAAATTCCACCATCTGCCAAGGCAGGATTCAAATCCAGGTCCCCAGAACATTACCTGGATTTCTGGGTTAAGAGTTCAGTGATAAAACTGCTAGCCATTGCCTCCCTTGCAATGGTATGGGTTCTAAGAATACTTTGCAAAACTGTTAACACTGAAGCAGGAGGCTTGGCTGATTTTCCCCTTCCTTAACCAGAGATGCTGGAGCTTTTAATCATTCACCAATGAATTCAGCACAGCATTGAAACTGGGAGCTTTCTGATTCATCTGCCTCAGTACCAACAGCAACAAGTAACTTGCTTTTAAGGCAAAATATTCCAAGTTAATTCACAGGAGCATTATCAAATTAACTTTGGCAGTGGTGTACATTAAGACCTGTCAGAACATGTGACAAAGCTTGGTCAAACTGTTAGTTTATAAAGAGTGACTTAAAGGAAAGGGGAGAAGTGGAGAGGAGGAGAGATTTAGGGAAGGCAGGTCTTATTAGACAGGGACAACCTATACAATGTAGACAGGAATAACCTAGACAATCTGTTGCCTAGGAAATGGCAACTAATGATGGAATGAAGGAAATCAAGACTATGCAAGATACATGTAAATCCAGAGACAACATAACTCAATGAACTATTGGGAAATATAGAGAAATACGCAAATACATAAATAGGATATTTAAAATAAAATTAAATTAGACAAGCACAGGATATTTGTTTCAATTTGCAATCCAATTTGAAATATCTGAACACCACAGAAAGTCTTCCATTACAACCAAATTAATTGGGAAAACTACAAAGTAAAACTACTTAAAATACTGTCAGAAGATTAACTTGTAACTATTCAGTAATCCCATTTCTTCTTTCTGTTTGAAGGAATGGGTGCAAAGGAAATGGGTCTGTAATTTAATGCATCTGAACACATACATCCCCTGTGCACCAGCATGACTGTGTCACACTGCTACCCCACACGGATGTGTCCTAATTGGAACAAGAGGCTGAAGAAACGCTTCAGCCATAGAAACAGCTTAGTGACTTACATCTTCGGAAGGTGCACATGTACCCCATCTGCTCAACTGACTCTGCTGACACTGTGGATAACGAGCAGTTGTCAGACTTCGCACAACATGCATATTGATGCAAGGCTCTCTGTTTATGGCATAAATATAGAACTGCTTCATCTACCACCAATCGCAACTGTGCCTGAATGTTCAAAGCATTAACCTTAGGCTAAGAAGGACCAGATGGTTTACAGGCAGAAAGTAAAGCTTGCATTTGTTCTGTGTACAAAATGACAATAGGTAATTAAAAAGATCTCTGAGGGTCAAAAGTAAAGGACACTGGAGAATGTCAGTGACAGTCATTAGAGTAAAAAAACACATCTTATTCAAAGTAGTTTTCTCTGCTCCATTACCATTGACACTCAGTCAATGAGTTGTATGATTTATCTAGTCGCTAACTCAATGTGTTTAGGCATCTTACTGAAGTGCCTACTAACACTGTGGTATTACAGTTTAAAAAGTAGATGCTGTACTTTAATTATAATGAATTTACTGAAACGATCCATCTGCCTGGATCACATGAACTACACTTTCCGCTTGCAATTGTCTTAAACCATGACCCTGTGATGAGGCAAGATGAACCTGTAGAGTTTGGGTGAGCAAAGCTATTGGTGAACATTGCTGTGAATAATGACTAGGTAGTTGCTCATGATACCTTTATAAAGGCAGTGTGACTTCATTTCAGAGGAAATGGAGAGTAAGTGGTTAATGCTCAAATAGACAGCCTGAATCAGTAATAATGTTAGAGAACACATGACAGCAGGCTCTGGAGACAAATGATACTGTGTACAGCCTCACCACTTCGTCCTTCCATACTGCAACTGGCAGGGAATGGAGGAGTAAAGGTGTAGAATTTTAGCCAGACTATAATGGGGAAATGGTTGTCTCTGTCATTCTGGAAGAAAGTGAGAAGGACGGTTTTGGATCTGCTACTACTCTCACCCACCTTCCTGCAAGAATGCGATCTCCTATTCCCAATTCCTCCACCTCCACCGCATCTGCTCCCAAGATGAGGTGTTCCACTCCCGGACATCCCAGATGTCCTCGTTTTTCAATGACTGCAATTTCCCCTCCACAGTGGTCGAAAATGCCCTTGACCGCATCTTTTGTGTTTCCTGCACCTCAGCCCTCACACCCCCTCCCCGCAATAACAACTAGGACAGAATCCCCCTTGTCCTCACCTATCACCCCATCAACCTCCAGATTCAATGCATCATATTCCGCCACTTCCACCACCTGCAATCTGACCCCAGTACCAAGGATATATTTCCCTCCCCACCCTTATCTGCCTTCCTCTCTCCATGACTCCCTCATCCGCTCCACACTCCCCACTAGCCCCACCGCACCCGGCACCTTTCCCTGCAACCCTGGAGGTGCTACACTTACCCCTATACCTCCCCCGTCACCTCCATCTCAGGCCCCAAAAAATCCTTCAACATTGACCAGATGTTCACCTACACATCTGCTAATGTGGCATATTGTATCGGCTGTTCCCGATGTGGCCTCCTCTACATCGGGGAGACCAAGCAGAGGCTTGGAGACCTTTTTGTGGAGCACCTATGCTCGGTTCGCGACAAATGACAACACCTGCCAGTCGCGAACCACTTCAACTCCACCTCCCCCTCCTTGGACGACATGTCCATCCTGCACCTCCTCCAGTGTCACAATGATGCCACTCAGAAACTGGAGGAACAGCACCTCATATTCCACCTTCGAAGCCTACAACCCAATGGTCTCAATGTGGAGTTCACTAGCTTCAAAATCTCCCCACCCCCGACCTCATCCCAAGACCAGCCCCCCTCATCCCCGCCTCCTTGACCTGTCTGTCTTCTCTCCCACCTATCTGCTCCTCCCACCTCACTGACCAACCCCCACCCCACTTTCTACCTACACTCACCTTTACTAGCTTCATCTCTGCCTCCTTGACCTGTCTGTCTTCTCTCCCACTTATCTGCTCCGCTATCCACCTTCTCTCACCAACCTCCCCCAACTCTCTATTTATTTTAGAGCCCCTTTCCCCTCCCCTGTTTCTGAAGAAGGCTCCCGACCTGAAACGTCAGTTTTCCTACTCCTCTGACGCTGCCTGGCCTGCTGTGTTCCTCCAACTCCACACCTTGTTATCAAAGTGGGAAAAGGATGCCTTGATGAATTATGAGAGCAACATCCAAGACCCAGGAAACCAGGCTTGCGATCGGATTGGACTGATGGACTTCTATCTGTAAACTGGATGAGCCTGAAGCAAATTGGTCTTGTGCTATCCCAGACGAGGTGGTCCTGATCCAATCAACAACAAGCTGCATTATACCATGCCTTCAATGGATACTGATCCAAAAAGGAAGTAAAGCTAAAAGCTTTATTAATAAGGTAGGTGTGACTTAGAGGAGGAGAGAGAAGCGGAGAGACAGAGACATTAGAGAGAGAGAGAGAGAGAGATGAAAGAATTTTGTATGCTCAATAGACTGTTCTTATAAAGCAGTGTAGGTTAGGATATGATACTTTGGAGATTAAAGCCCAGATTCTGATCTGTTCAAATTGTGAATACGCAATTTCACATAACTAGTAATAAAACAGTTGTCATGGGTTTAATATTCAGCTCCGAATGTTATGTTTATCCAGGTTTGGAGGACTTTGGACATATGAAGCTTGACAACAAACTGAAGTGTCTTGTGAGTTTCTTGCCATCTGGTTCACTCAACACCCCAGCTCAAACATTCCTCACTTCGATTAACACAAAATTTCAGTTCCACATAAATTAAGAAGGACAAGCACATCTCTCACATTATTCACCAACTATGATGCATTTTTTTCTATCCTTCAAGCAGCACACTCTCTTGGGGAAGTACAGAAACACAGAGTTAAATGTACAAATCTTACAAGGTGGCACAACAAGTTGATGGAGTACAATAAAAAGCATGTGGGATCTTTGGCTTTATAAGTAAAAGCAAAGCGCAGGAATACAGAATCAGGAGTATTCAAATCCCTTGAACTCAGTTGAACATTTGTTTAAATTATGGATGGTTTACACATTAACTCCATCTGCCCGCCCTATTGCCTTCGTATCTGTTAAACAAAAGAGCTGCCTCAATTTTTAGATGCACAACATTGACTGTTTTGAGATTGAAGTTCCATGTTCCTGCAAACAATTCTTTTTCTCTCTTTATTCATTCATGGGATGTGGGTGTTGCTGGCTAGGCAGCATTTATTGCCCATCCCTAACTGCCCAGGGGGCAATTAAGAGTCAACCACATTGCTGTGGGTCTGGAGTCATGTGTAGGCCAGACCAGGAAAGGATGGCAGTTTCCTTCCCCAAGGGACATTAGTGAACTAGATGATTCCAACAACTGATAATGGATTCATAGTCATCATTGGATTCTGAATTCCAGATTTTTTAATTGAATTCAAATTCCACCATCTGCTGTGGCGGGATTCGAACGTGGGTCCCAAGAACTTTATCTGGATCTCTGGATTAACAGTCCAGTGATAATACCAATAGTCCATTGCGTCCCCCCATGTGAAGAAGCTTTTCCTATGTCATCCCTGAGTAGCCTACCACAAATCTTCAGGCTGTGCTCCATCAGTGTGAATCATTTTTGTTGTATTTATCAACTCCTGTGATCATCTTAAACAGCACAATCAGGCCTCCTCTTCATCTTCTGTAGTCAGGAGAGCAAAAAGCAAAAGAGTCGTTGTCAGTCTTCAAAAATCACGAGTTAAGCCTCAGTCTGACAGAAGCTGAGTATTTCTCTTAATAGAAGGGAAGGCTAAAGTGATAAAGGTATTCACGGTCATGACGGTTTTTTCTCAAGTAGATAAAGAAAAGCTGCTTCAATTGCCAAGAGGATCGATAGTCAGAAGATGCAATTTTAAGATTATTGGCAAATATAGGGTAGGCGACAAGTTTATGTTATTGCTATGATCTAGAATGCATTGCTTGAATTGATGATGCAAGCAAATTCAGTAATAATTTAAAATGAGAACTGGAGACCGTATGAAGGTACTCAATTTTTAAGGTACAGAGCCACAAAAAATACATCATGTGCAGAGAGTAGGACACATACCTGACATAAATGGTCCTCACGAATGTTGTGGATCAATGAAACTTCACAGATGATAATATCAAATGTTCTTATTGAAAAACCATAGGCCGCTTGCAGAAAGTATGCCAAAGCAGGGCTAACCACAGAAATCAAAAGTTGGCCACGCAAAGAGGTAAATGTGGTAGAACAATCTCTAGTAGAAGACCAACCCACAGATTTTTTAAGAGAAATAAGTGTTCCAGACTAGCCCTTTGGCAAATGGCTATTTATGTCAATAGGCATCTCATAGACTTCAAGTTAGGCACTGCACAAGCATAGCAAAATTATCAGATAGTGAACCTTGTTGAGATAATATTAATCGCAGATAGCAATCTGCAGTTGACAGAAGCACAACTACATAATCCAAGGGACAGCAACCCCACTTTCCTTCTGGATACGTGGGTCTCTGAAATCTGTGCAAGGCAGCAATGTCCAGAACCAGAAGTCAGTATTACAATCGGTGTGCTGACGCTGATTGCCATGTGTGGAATCTTGGAGTGGTTGTGAGTACATGCAGCTTAGAAAGATTGTTGCTGGGATTGGGGGTGGGGGGTGGTGGTGGGGGCATAGCACTTAATGTCAAAAATGTGCCTCTGACATTGTGGGCACCAAATAGTAAAACCTGCATATGAACTTTGCAAGAATTCAATCTTCTAAGTGGAAAGATATGCATTGACTACAATCTTATTCAAAATGTAGAAAAGATTCAACTTCAACATTTCAAGGAACAGCCAGGCAAAAAATGACGGGTCAAAAATTTCCTAGGGTCCCATAAACTTCTGCAGGAATCTAAAGAAAGGACAGAATCCGTTGAGGTTAATTATGTTACAATAAGAAATGAATGAAAATCAAATGAAAAGGTGCAATTATACAGGCCTGGAAAAGATGTTTTCCACTGTTATCAGCCTGGAACAGAGTTCAATTTCCAAGTGAAAACAAGATGCAAGAAGAAAGTGATTGATTGATTTTATTGTCATGTGTACTGAAATAACGTAAAAAGCTTTGTTTACGAGCGGTACAGGCAGATCACAGCAAGCAAAAAATGTACAGATCAAAAAGATGTAGAGGCATACAGGTTACATTGCAGGTTACATTATTTGAAGGTGGAGACCATTCAACAGTCTGATAACAGCCGGAAAGAAACTGTTCCTGAACATGTTCATGCATATGTTTAGGTTTCTGTATCTTCTGCCTGACGGTAGAGGTTACAAGAGGTCATTATCAGGGAAATACAAGCAAAGAGGCAGCAGCTGAACAGTGAACTGAGAATGAATTGAGTCAGAGAGCACATTGAACAACCAGTTACGACAAATTCAAAGCTGATACTAAATGCTAAGAAGACACAGACGTGACAAGTTCAGATGGAACATCTGACTTCCTTATGTTCAATCATAATAATGGAGTTCACACCAAAAAATGAATCATCAAGGAAAACAATTGAGGAAATGAACAATTTGGTTTCATCGATCATTCAATCACTGGTGGGCAAATGAATAGTTCAAACCAATCAACAAATTGAAATAATGACTGTACCTACTTCAGCACAGGTCTATAGACAGGCTGAGGGCAATCATTCGCTGACAGATTAAAGAAGTGGGGCATACAACTTCATGAGAGCCACCACCAAAAAAGACAAGCAATGTCCAATGATTTTAAATTTTAAAAAAGCCTGTTCTTAGAAGGAATGACATTCTCTGCAAAAACAAAATAAGAACAGGTTGTATGGTTTTCAGTTCAGAGAGAACTACAGATCTCAGATCATCAGAAAACAGTCCAAAGAGAACACATTTGGGTGAATAGTGAAACCTTGGATGGTCAGGTTATTATTATTTGTGAAGTCAAAAAGCTGGAAGCAAGGTGGGAGCTGATGAATATAATTAAATATACCATAAGACCATGGTAAATAGAAACAGGTGCAGGCCATTCAGCCCATCATGCTAACTTCACCATTAAATGTTTGATCTGATATTCCTCACGTCCACTTTCCTGGCCTTTCTCCGTAACCCTTGATTCCCCAACTGAACAAAAATTTATCTCAGCCTTAAATATATACAAATACTCTGTCCACACAGCTCTATGTCACAAGAAGGTCCAAAACCTTACAACATTCTATGAGAAGAAATTCCTCCTTAACTCAGTCTTAAATTGGCGATCCTTTATTCTGAGACTAAGTCCTCTGGTCCTAGGCTCTTCCAAGAGGGGAAACATCCTCTCAGCATTTACCATATCAATTCCCTTAATAATCCTAAATGTTTCAATGAGATCACCCCTCATTCTTCCAAATTCCAGTGAATAGAGTCCCTTCCTACCAGGGGTCATCTTAGTGAACTTTCTCTGAACTGCATCCAAAGAAATAATATCTTTACTTAAATAAGGGGGCCAAAACTATTCAGAATACTCCAGAGATAACAAGGTGTCGAACTAGATGAACACAGCAGGCCAAGCAGCATCATAGGAGCAGGAAAGCTTAACGTTTCGGGCCTAGACCCTTCATCAGAAAGG
>JAHRHZ010000026.1:32800645-32837543 GCA_024137785.1 Ginglymostoma cirratum
TCATCCAGCCCCACACCTTGTTATCTCGGATTCTCCAGCATCTGCAGTACCTTTTATCCCAGAATACTCCAGACGTAGTTTCATCAGCACCTTTTATAGTTGCAGGAAGGCTTTCAACTCCAGCCACCTAGATATAAGGCCAAGATTCCGTTAGCCTTCCTGATTACCTGCTGCACCTGTGTGCTAGCTTCTGTGTTTCATGTACAATTAACATCCCAACCTTTGTGTTGATGCTTTCTGCAGCTTTTCTCTGTTCTTTTGTTCGCTCTTCCAAAATGAACCACTTTGCACTTTTGCACATTATACTCCATTTGCCAACTTTTTACACACTTAATTAACCCATCAATATCTCCTTGTAGGCTGTTTGTATCCCTCTCACTGCCTATCTTTCCACATTTTTGTGTCATTTGCAAATTTAACTACAGTACATTCACTTTTTTCCTCCTAGTCATTAATATGTATTATGAACAGTTGTGGCCCCAGCACTATCCCTGTGGAATCCCACTAGTCATGGGTCAACAATCTGAAAAGGGACACTTTATTCCACTTGCTGTTTCCTTCCCCTTTAGCCAATTCTCTATCCATGCCAATATACTCCCTCCAGCACCATGGACAAGGTACTTTCTCAAACATCTTATCTACTGATACCCTCTTTCCACTCTGGTTGACGCACTCCCAAAAACCTTTAATAAATTAGTCAGGCACGATTTTCCTTTCATGAAGTTATGCTGACTCTGCTTGATTAGATTATGATTTTAATATCTTCCCAAAGAAGGGTCTAGGCCCGAAAATTCAGCTTTCCTGCTCCTATGATGCTGTTTGGCCTGCTGTGTTCATCCAGCTCCACACCTTGTTACCTTTTGGTTATCCCCTTTTAGCTCTCTCCTTTTGTGAGAAAGGGTTCACATTGGAAGTTTTTCCATCCTCTGGTACCTCTCCAGAATCCAAGGATTTTTTTGGAAAGTTACAACCAATTCATCCACAGTCCACTCAGACTATGTATCTACTTCTGTACATCATTAACGTAATGTAAAATAAAACTCAGGTATGTTATAAATGGGTCTGAGATGATTAATATTGATAGAGTGCCGTAAGTACTAGGAACTGTGATTGTTTTGTCTTCATTAATAGGATACGGACTATTTTGGCTGAGCCTAGCTGACCTTGAGAATGTGGTGGTGAGCTGCTTTTCACCAGTTTATTTGGTGTAGGTATACCTACACTGCTGCTAGGGAGGGAGTTCCTGGATTTTGACCCAGTGACTGTATTTCCAAGTCAGGGTGGAGAAGGATTTAGAAGGGAACTTGCATATGGTGAAGGTACACACTTTTCACTGCATTTTTACCTTGAATACATGTGCCAGAAATGATTCAATAAAAAGTGATGGTGTCCTCACTCATCTGATGAGTTGCGAGAGGCCTATTTTCATGCATTTGGTGCCCAACCTAATCTAGTGTCACTGGGCATCATCTGGGCACCACACATCAGGAAGGATATATTGGCTTTGGAGGGGTTATAACATTGGTTTACAAGAGTGATACCTGGATCTCAAGGGTTAAGTTATGAGGAGAGAGTACACAAATTAGACCTGTTTTCTCTAGAATTTGGAAGGGTAAGGGGTGATCTGATCAAAATATTCAAAATATCAACATGAAAAGACAGACTGGATAAAGATAAACTATTTCCACTGATTGGAGGTTCTTGACCTAGGGGAAGTGGCCTGAGAATTAGGACCAGGCCATCCAGGAGAGATGTTACACACAAAACGTGGTAAATGTTTGGAACTATCCTCCACAAATGGCAGTGGATTTTGGATCTCTGATTAATTTGAAATCTGTGATAGACAATTTTTTGTTAAACAAAGGTATTAAGGGATATGGGCCAACGGCAAGCACATAGGCAGTTAGGCCACAGATTAGTCATTATCTCATTGAATGGTGGAACAGGGCCAAGGGGCTGAATGGCCTACCACTTTTCCAACGTTCCTAATTTCTTATTCTCTCAACGGTGGTGAGAACAATTGCCAACATGAATGTCAGAGCAGATACCTGACAACATTGTAATGTTGCTGCCAGGCTACTTTCTGTGCAAGGACAAGCACACATATCATGGATTGGAGTTGTATCGCAGGGCTCTATGCTTCCTCTCATGGTGTTCATTAACTTCGTGTCTACTTGGATGTCATAGAAACACTGCAATGACTTGACTTGTCTTTTGCACTTTGCCATCATTCATAAGTTGTAGGTTCTAGGTCCCTTTTATTTCCCTGCCTTTTATTGCAGACACAAATTCAGATTGCTTGGTAGCAGTGATCAGTTAAGGGAGTGTACATTTTGCTGTGTCGCACTGTGCCATGTCAATGTCCCAACTACAGCATGTGCCAGCAACTTATGTGGCAAACACTCTGTATGTGCTTCAACCTCATGGGCATGTCGCAAGGAGTACTGCCCAGTCAAGTCTACAGGACTGTCTTTAGCCACAGGCTGGCAGACGAAGTCAGGGACATTGTCTGCTGTCCATCAAGGGGCTTGGACATGGTCTGTTGGCTGCTTGGACCTTCAAGGGTTAGGCGTGCATATCATTACAGCCTGGGGATTTAACCACAATCTCTACTGAAGGTCCAGTTCAACAATTCCTGAGATCCCTTGTAAGTCAGTCAGGGAGCTGTACAAGGTCAGTCAGTAGTCTGGAATCAATTTAGTAAACCTTTGCTGCACACACTCTTTAGCAAAAATATCCATCTTCAGATAGAGACTTAATCTGCATGCAATATTCGACTGTGGCCTCACCAATGCCCTGTATAATTGCAGCAAGACACCATTATTCCTGTACTTGAATCTTCTCGCTATGAAGGCCAACGTACTGATTTCCTTCCTCATTGCCTACTGCCCCTGCGTGACTACTTTCATGAAATAGTGTACAAGGGTACCCAGTTCTCATCGAACATTCCCCTCTCTAAATTTGCAACCATTCAAATAATAACTTGGCTGCCTATTTTACTCCTAAAGTAACCTCACATTTACCCACATTATACCGTATCTGTCATTCATTTCCCTACTCACTCAGCATGCCCTAATCACAGTGCAACATTTCTGCATCCTCCTCACAGCTCACTCTTCCACCCAATTTTGTGACGTCTGCAATTTTGGAGATAATACATGTAGTTCCTTCAACCAAATTGTTAATATTTATTGTGAATACTTAGGACCTTAATACTGAACATTCTGGTATCCCGCTAGTCACTGCCTCCCATTCAGTGAAAGACACATTTATACCTACTGTTTGTTTCCTATCTGCCAATCAATTTTCTATCCATCTGAATGCACTGTCAGCAATTCCCTCTGCTTTAATTTTACATATTAATGTCTTACGTAGCACTTTGTCGAAAGGCTTCCGAAAATCCGAATAAGTTATCTCCACTAGTTTCCCCTGATCAACTCTACTAATTACACCCTCAAGGAATTCCAATTTATTTGTCAAGCATAAGTTCCCTTTTGTAAATCCATGCTCTCTGTGTCTGATTCTACCATTTGTTTTCTAAATGCTTTGCTATAAAAGCCTTGATTACGGACTTTGGCATCAGCCCCAGTATTGATGGCAGACTCACTGGTCTATAATCCTACATTTCCTCTTTACCCCTCTTTATAAATAGTGGGGTGATATTAGCTATCCTCCAATCTATAGGAACTGTTCCAGAGTCTTGAAATGAATCTTGGAAGATGACCACTAATGCATTCCCCTGTTCTAGGGCCACTTCCTTAAGTATTCTGAGATGTAGATTATCAGGCGCTGGGAGTTATCAGCCTTCAATTCCCTCAATTTCTCCAACACTATTTCTCTACCAATTCAAATTTTCCTCAGTTCTTCCATCTCACTAAATTTTGTGATCCCTATCATTTCTGGTTCATTATTTGTGTCCTCCTCTGTGAAGATAGAAATGAAGTATTAATTTAGTTGGGCAGCCACTCCTTTATTCCCAATGATAAATAACCCTGTTTCTGATTGTAAGGATCTACATTAGTTTTCACTAATTTTTTTTTCTCTTTACGTACCTATACAAACATTTATAGTCAATTACGTTGTTCTCCATAGGCTTGTTCTCATATTCGATTTTCTCCTTCCTAATCAATTCCTTGGTCCTCTTTTGCTGGCTTCTAAACTGTTACCAATCCTCTTGTCAATTTGTATGACTCTTTTTTCCATTTATACTACCTCTAACTTTCATCATAAGCCCTGGTGGAGCCAAAGTCTCTTTGCCCTCTTGCACCAAACAGGAAAAAAACAATTTTTGTAGTTCACCCATTCGCTCTTTGAATGTTTGCCATTGCCTATCAACTGTCATTCCTCTCAGTAGCATTTCTCAATCCATCATAGCCAAGCTACACCTCATACCATCTTAGTTTCCGTTATTAAGACCCTAATCTCAGAATGAACTACCTCACTCCATCTTGATGAAGAGTTCAATCATATTGTGGTTACTCATCCTCGCGGTATCTCTCACAACGACATTACCAATTATTCCTTCCTCAATGCATAATAACCAGTCTAAAATGGTCTTTTCTCTAGCTGGTTCCTAAACATATTACTTTAAAAAAACATTCTGCATATACTCTAGGAATTCCTCCTACATGGCATTGTGACTAATATGATTTACCCAATCTTTATGCAGATTAAAGTCATTCGTAATTACAAATGTTCATTTATCTCTGATTTCCTGTTTACATGATTTCTGACATTGTCATTACAGTTTGATGATCTGTATAACACCCCACTAATGTTAGATGCATGTTGGTATTTCTCACTTCTACTCACACAGATTCTACTTTGTCTGTGCTAATATCTTTCCTCAATATTGTGTTCATATCTTCTTTAATCAATAATGCAACTCCAGCACCTTTTCCCTTTTGGCTGTCCTTCCTAAGTAAAGAACACTCCTGGATAATCAGTTCCCATCCCTGGTCAACCTGCAGTCATGTCTCTGTAATATCAACTAGATCATACTCATTTGCATCTAATTGCACAATTAAACCATCCACTATATTTTGAAAGCTCTATGCATTGAAGCACAAAGCCTTAAGATTTTTAATGTTCCTTGTCCCATTCTCACAACTTTTACCTGGGGCCTTGTTTGATTCTGGCCTTGGTGCCTCCCACTATCGTTCTCTTATTTCCCTTTCTGACTTTTGTTCTTGTCTATGATTCCCCTTCCTTTGACATCTTGCATCGCTTCCCATCACCCTGTTAATTTGACTTAAAGCCTCCCTGACGTTGGTACCAGTTTGTGCAGGCACAGCAGGCTATTTAATCCTTGTAATCTCTGCTCTGGATGCTGGAGGACACACTGAGGCTATGTGATGGATGATAAGGGGCTATGAGAAAAGCAGAATTGTGTCAGTAAGAATATGAGGCCATTCTTCAGATGGAGCTGCACTCTCCACGTCTCACAGCACAGAGACACAAAGCAACACAGGCAGGACTCTTTCTGCCATTGAATCCACACAGTGTGGGGACAGGCCAGTCGGCCCAACAAGTCCGCAGCCTTAGAGCAAAGGGAAGACCTTTTAGAACGGAGATAAGGAGAAACTTCTTTAGCCACAGAGTGGTGAATCTATGGAATTCACTGCCAGAGGAGGCTGTAGAAGCCAGGTCATTGAGTTCATTTAAGATGGAGATAGATAGGCAAGGGGATTGTGTTTTGATTGTCAAGGGGATCAAAGGTTTCAGGGAGAAAGCGGGAGAATGGGGTTGAGAAACTTATCAGCCATGATTGAATGACAGAGCAGACTCGATGGGCTGAATGGCTGAACTTCTGCTCCTATGTCACCTGGCCTTACTTCTGAATGATCAGGAAGAATGTACTCATTCAGGGATCAAGTGGGTGCTTACATGACACCCAATAATAAAGAGCTTTCTGATGTGTTGTATTATCATCTGAAATAATTTGCTGAATTTGCTTTGGTCGCTTGTGACGGAAATGTTTGGGAGAAATGTCACAGTTTGGAATCTTTGTTGCAAACAATAGGTTTGTTAACTCATGCAATGTAATAATGTGTAGATTGTGCATGCTGAAAGGCCAATAGTAGAAGGCCCCTCTGTATCAATGAAGCCAAACTTTTCAGGTGTCCATCTTGATGAGCTATATTAACATTGAAGATGGATAATGTCCATGTACTGGATCTCAGTTGGATTGCGCCACGTTGAGCTTGTTTCTTGAGTACATCTCTTGTAAGATTCATAAACAGATGATAAACTGCGCTTGCACAAGTGTCAATCTTGATATTTAATACATGTTTTGCATTCCTATGGTTGTCTATCACTCAGATGGAGGTAAATGTTTCAGCTTTTATTATGGTGTCCATGTAGTGTGTAAAATTGTCTGACGATGGTGTTGCCAAGGCCTCTTGGATTTCAATTGACACAATTGTGTGCCATGGATATCATTTCGGAATCATCTGTGACAGTATTCCTTGAGTGGCTCTTCTTTGCATACTGATGTGGAGCTTTGGGCTTGTACTTGGGCTCCTTGGGTAATTGAATTTTCTGCACATTTTAGCCCAATGTCTTCTTATAGAGCATATCCTGTAAAAGTGATGAAATGCTAGGCAATTTTTTGATGGGGGAGACAATCTACATTAGAAAAAAATTGTTGTTTTGTTGAACTTGCAATAGCTGTTATAGAAGCAACCGTCTGAAGATTTTGCTGGCCTGCTACAATTGGCTTGATCTTGCATCCTTCTGCTGGCAGTAATTTTATGGTGTGTTCTTGGATTTGTGTGTAACTGCGTCTCCGAAGGATATAAAGGGTTTAAGAAGATTTTCATTAATTCAGCTTTGATGAAATCACATTCTGTGGATAAGGTGGTCAAGAAGGCAAACAGCACGCTTGCCTTCATCAGCTGGGACATTGAATATAAAAGTTGGCAAGTTAGGTTACAGCTGTGTAAAACTAGTTAGGCCACATTTGGAATATTGCAAGAAGTTCTGGTCGCACATTACCAGAAAGGCACCAATGTTTTGGAGACTCTTGCCGGCATGTTGCCTGGTCTGGAGGGTTTGAGTCATGAGGAGAGGTGGGATAAACTTGGATTGTTTTCACTGGAAAGAAGAAAAGAGCCGACCTGATAGACGTCTAAAAAATTATGGGAGACATAGTTAGCTTGGATAGTCAGAGGCTTTCTCCAGGGTGCAAAGGTCAACTACAAGAGCGCATAGATTCAAGGTGAAGGGAGGATAGTTTAGGGGAGGAGTGCGGGGCAATTTTTCACACACAGGGTGGTGGGTGCCTGGAATGCACTGCCAGTGGAGGTGGTGGAAGCAGGCATGTTAGCAACATTTAAGGTGCATCCTGATAGACACAAGAAAGGGAAGTGAACAGATGGATAGAAATTACGTATGGGCAATAAGTAGTGGGTCTTAATAAGGATTAGGAATCAGCGCAGGCTTGGTAAGCTAATGGGCCTGTTCCTGTGCTGTATTGTTCTTTGTTCTTTCTCCCGCGTCTGCTCTGCCATTCGATCATGACTGATGGCCCATCATGAGCTGATCATGGCTCCTGCCTTGTCCTTGTAAGCCTTGATCTCTTTACCAATCAAGAAAATATCCATCTCCACCTTAAATACACTTATTGACTTGGCCTCCACAGCACTCTGGCAATGAGTTCCACAGGTTCACCACCGTCTACCTGAAGCAATTCCTTCTCATCTCAGTTCTAAAGGTTCGTCTCTTTACTCTGAGGATGTGCCCTCGAATCCTAGTCTCCCCCAATAGTGGAAATATCTTCACCACATCCATGCTATCCAGGCCTCTCAGTATTCTGTAAATTTCAATGAGATTCCTTGTCTTCCTTCTAAACTCCATCGACTACTCCTCATTGGTAAGCCCTTCATTCCTGGATCATTTTTGTGAACTTCCTTAGGCCCCAGGTCAGTGTCTTAAAGATACCCTACTATCTAGTCTGTAATCTATGCTCTTACATAACCCCAACCCAAACAAGTTCCCTTCTAATTTTATAGGAGGCAAACAGTAGAGTAGACAACGAACCTGCTCTCACAAAACAGGCATGATCTTTTAAATATTATACTGTGTTCACTGTGAAATGATATATTAAGTATTACATAAAGTATATTCTGCCTCATTTATTAGCTATTAGTTTGAATTTAAAAAGGCCCGAATAGGATTGCCAGACCATTAGGAAAACAAACAGTTAAAGGAGGTTGAGGACTGCAGAATCACTCAGATAAGTCCCTTTCCATTTACCAGGCTGTCAGGTTATTCCAGGGAGAGGATAAACCACCAATATGTTTTAACAAGCAGAGGCCCTTGTCTTTCATAACAAAGGGATAAAGATTCAACAACCCTTATTTTCTGAACACTTCTAGTGATCAAATATATCCCAAATTTTCTGATTTGTTCTCCAAACCTTCCAACGTCTCCCCCATACCTGCATCTGCCCAATCTCGCCATCAGAACCTTCCAATCTTCTTCTGATTGCTTGAATTAAATCTTCCAATCTCACCTCTGAATATCCCAATCCTTCTTCCCTCTGTTTCCATTCTGTGCCTCGAAGTTTCTGGCGTCTCCAACATCAACCAGTCCCTTGATCATTTCAGTCTTCCCCCTGTAATATTGGGTAATAGTTCTGAAAGGGCGATGCAGTAGCATGCTGGCTCAGTAGTTAGCATTGCTGCCTCACAACACCAGGGACTCGGGTTCAATTCAAGCCTCCGGTGACTGTGTGGAGTTTGCACACAAACTGTGTCTGCGTGGGTTTCCTCCAGGTGCTCCGTTTTCCTCCCACAGTACAAAGATGTGCAGGCTAGGTGGATTAGCCATGGGAAACACAGGGTTACAGGGATTGGGTAGTGGGATGGATCTGGTGGGATGCTCTTTGGAGGGTTGATGTGAACTTGATGGGCCAAATGGCCAGATTCCACACTGTAGGGATTCTATGTTAAAGTTGCCTGAGATCTACCCAATCTGAAGATACAACACAGTGTTGGCATGGAGAAACAGGCTCTATAACTGAAGGTTCTGATGGGGACAGTCATGCCATTTGTAGTTTCTGATTCTGCCTAATTAGTTGATGTTATTTGAACCTATTGCTATCATGCAATAAACCTTAACAAGTAAGACAAGTGCCTCTTCTTGCAGGGGCCCCCATGTGTAGTGTTATCTACCCTTGGGGTAGGGGACATCAATTTTTCTCTCACAATGGAGAGCTCATGAGCAAATCTCAGCAAAGTAAAGTTTCGGAAAAAAACAGGTCCAAAGGAATAATTTAAAATCTTGATTGAGGAATATTTTAAAAAATTATTAAAAAGTGCCCAACAGCAGCACATTCTTGAAAAAAACCTATTATTTTACAATTTTGCTTCAGAAGGAGAGCTAGAGTGACAGACTAGGACTCAAATCATAGTCGCGAGAGAAGGGGGAGGTGATCAAGCTGAGTTAAGGAGCTGGTTGGATGATCGCTGACCTTGGTTCGTCTCTGTGAGCATGCATTCTGGGTTGGTTTTGGCAGAATTGATACAAATCTATAATTTGGAAGCAGGTTGATTTCAAGCCTGGAATTTTCCTTTCTCCCTGTCCGTTTGATGAATCGATTTTGTTTTGGGAAGCGGAGTAATATGTGTCGTTGTAGAAAGAGCAGGAGAAAAGTGGATGGACGTCTTCCTCACTCCCAGGTCCAGGGTTTGCAGATGCTCCATCCCTCTCTCCTACATGAACTCACACCCTTTTACATGTATCCAAACTGTGTTCCTTCCTCCCACGTCCACAGTATCACACTCCTCCATTCCTCCCATGCATTTGCTTACACAGCACGCTCATACTCACTCACACTCTTTCCCTCCCTCACACACTCTCTGACCCCCTCACTCTCTCTCTGTCCCTATCTCACACACTCTCTGTCCCCTTCACTCTCTCTCTGTCCCTATCTCACACACTCTCTGCTACCCCCCCCACTCTATCTCTCTACCTCACACACTCTCTGACCCCTTCAATCTCTCTCTCTGTCCCTACCTCACACACTCTCTGTCCCCCTTCACTGTGTCTCTCTCTGTCCCTACTCACACACTATCTGTACCCCCCTCACTCTCTCTCTGTACCCCCGCCATACACTCTGTCTCTCTCAGTGACACACAGCCTCATTCACTCACTG
Organism: Ginglymostoma cirratum; assembly: GCA_024137785.1. NCBI lineage: Eukaryota > Metazoa > Chordata > Chondrichthyes > Orectolobiformes > Ginglymostomatidae > Ginglymostoma > Ginglymostoma cirratum. The sequence continues at coordinate 32,810,805 of JAHRHZ010000026.1, forward strand.
ACTCTCACCTCACTCACTCCCCACGCACCCACAAGGCTTGAATATTTTGTCGCAATGGACATAGTGGCACAATTTCCCATCCTAACATGCTGGTCTGGAAATGGGCACTGTAGCACAGATAACGAGTGGGTGTGAGATATAGTACAAGGTGAGTGGAGAAACTCACTGGCATTCTTCTACATTGCTGGGCATTGCTCCGAATGACAGAGACTGCACCAACCTGAGTGCAGACCAGGTTGGCATGATCTGGTGTTCTGGGTTCCACAGTTGGTCATGGGGGAAGAGGGTATCTCACCTCTTCACCACTCCATCCAGCAGGATCTCCAGGTCCATGCCCACAAAATGGGACATTGGTTTCCCTGTCTGCCTTATCGAGGGTAAATGTCAGGAACTACCCACAGTAGCTCCACACTGATGGTGTTTGTCCAGACGCATGATGGACTTTTAAAGATGGCACTAGGAGAAGGCAGAGATAAAAGGTACTGCAGATGCTGGAGAATCCGAGATAACAAGCATGGGGCTGGATGAACACAGCAGGTCAAGCAGCATCATAGGAGCAGGAAAACTTGACGTTTCGGGCCTAAACCCTTCATCAGAAAATCAGAAACGAAACGTCAAGTTTTCCTGCTCCTATGATGCTGCTTGACCTGCTGTGTTCATCCAGCCCCATGCTTGTTAACTAGGAGAAGGCATGCTGGTTTTTTAGTGGAGACGGGTCTTGTTCCAGGAATGACATGTGGTAAAGGGGGCATAGAGTTGAATGAGTCGATGCCAAGGGGATAGGGTAGGTAGTTAATAAGTGAGTTTGGAACGTTACGGAGAGAAAACAGGCAACATCTTGTGGCAAGAATCCCTTCAAATAAATCGCTGCAACATGAGTATATTAAAGAAACAGGAGATTCATCCCAGACTCTGTAAATCTTGACTGATTGCCTGACCAATATTGGTGGAGAGAAGTTGTAGGGAGTGAGGAGGGTTGGATTGAAAAGAACCCTTTGGGAAATTCTGAAACCAGTCAGGGATGTTACTTACAGGTTGGGAAGTCAAGGATTCTAAAATGAAAACAAGGTGTGGAGCTGGATGAACACAGCAGGCCAAGCAGCATCATAGGAGCAGATTTCACAAGCTTCAAAATCTCCCTTCCCCCAACTGTATCCCAAAACCAGCCCAGCTCTTCCCTGCCTCCCTAACCTGTTTTTCCTCTCACCTATCCCCTCCTCCCACCTCAAGCCACACCCCCATCTCCTACCTACTAACCTCATCCCGCCCCCTTGACCTGTCCATCCTCCCTGGACTGACCTATTTCCTCCTTACCTCCCCACCTACACTCACCTTTACTGGCTCTATCCCTGCGTCTTTGACTTGTCTGCCTCGTCTCCACCTATCCTCTCCTCTATCCATCTTCTATCCGCCTCCCCCTCTCTCCCTATTTATTTCAGAATCCTCTTCCCCTCCCCCATTTCTGATGAAGGGTCTAGGCCCGAAACGTCAAGCTTTCCTGCTCCTATGATGCTGCTTGGCCTGCTGTGTTCATCCAGCTCCACACTTTGTTATCTCGGATTCTCCAGCATCTGCAGTACCTATTATCTCTGATTCTAAAATGATTACTGTTTTCTAGCTTGGATTCCAGTTTGTACACAGTTGGGTACAACTTCATGAGTGGAAAATCATGTTTACTTGAGACAGGGGATTATTACAAAGTGAAAGGTGTGACTTCACTCTGTTTGTACCTAAACTGTGCAAAAAATTAGTTTGGTCTGAATCCCAGACTTAATGGAGGTAGAATTATGGAACCAAATATTGATCGCAGTGTATATTTTAAGCAGATCATTTGTTTTCATTAGGGATGTGTCAACATCTTAATGTCACAATCCCCTCCATAGGGTGACATTTGTCCTCAGGAGCACTTTAATTCCATTTTGCCCGCTTAATGCAATTGTTCACTAATGCACGCTGGCTTCATTAAATTAGATCTTTACTATCCTCGGGCCGTTGTCATGTTAGAAACAGCGACCATCTCAGATAAATGGGCTGTGGAGATGAGAAAAGATGACAATGTGAAAACCTCATCTGAACCAGTAAACAATAATGGACTCTTATGTTTTGCCCATCAGATATTAAATTCAACGTGTTTATCAATTTATCACCAAAGAAGACAACCATGGTCATAAAGTCAAAAAAAAAACCTTTTGTCTATTAAATTCATTTATGCTCTCATCATAAACAGAACAAAATGTGAATATTAAGCTGAATTTCCAAAATAATAAAATAGAGCAGAAAAGAAGTTGGACAAAATCAATGGAATGAGGTTAACAGCAAAATACTAAAGGTACTGGAAATCTGAAACTAAGACAATCAAAAATGCTGAATTAGATTAGGCCAGATTTATTTATTGTCACATATATTACAAATACAGTGAAAAGTGTTGTTTAGTGTCATTGCTGTCCGGCACCATCTCAAAACACGGAAAATAAAGTAAGACACAGAATACGAAGCCAGAAAGTAAAGCAAAAGAATTCATCTTCACATTTCCTTCTTGTTACGGCTCACAACGATCATGGTCCCCACTGCTACTCAGCAGCTCAGACAATATCTGCAGGGAGGGGAAGTGAGCTACAAAGTTGCATCTTATGATCTCCTGACAGTGGTTTGGTTCCAAAGGTAAGTGGGCATGTGAAATCCAGTGGGAAGCCTTCTCCCTGTATGGCAGCCCTGACCCCGAGCTGATGAAAATTTTACAGCGGCAGACACCCTTGAACCTGTTCAGGCCTTTAAGGAGCCACTTCCTGGGCACTGAAGAAGCTTAGGCAATTGCCCCTGATATCTAATTGGCCGTGGAGGGAAATCCATGCTAGGCTGGGGACAGGATGCTTAATTCTTCTGTTTCAGCCTGACTGCAGGTTACTGCTGCAACGTTTCCATGGCAAAAATTAATGTCACCAAAAGCTTTTTCCATTACAAGTGAAAAGTGGCAGATGCATTGCAGAGCCTAAACAGCATTCTCATATAGTCATAAAATACCCCGCTTCTTGTTCAGAATGTCACTTTTTCAATGCCTTGTTCAGTGATGGATAGCTGATTGCAGCTCTGGATCAAGTTCAGACTGCAGAATTACTTTGTACCTTTGAGAACTTGTAATACTTCCTCAATCCTAGAGAAAAGGGAAGCAACTTCCCAAGCCTTTGTGTTCAGTGCCTGGTAATTGACACAGATCCTCGATTCTGCTTTTCTAGTGCATGAGGACTGTAGGGAGAGGTGTACAAGCTTGATGGCTTCTGGGTGACATCTCAGTCCACAGATTTCTGCAAGTAGTCATGGACATTGTTTTTTAAGTCACTCATGAGGTGTAAGCATCATTGGCTAGGCCAGCATTTATTGCCCATCCTTAGTTGCCTTGGAGAAGGTGATAGTGAGCTGCCTTCTTGAACTGCTGTGGACTATTTAGCGTTAGTGGATCCACAATGCTGTGTGGAAGGGAGTTCTAGGATTGTGACGCACCAACACTGAAGGAACAGAAACATGTTTCCAAGTAAGGATGGTGGGTTTTTTGGAGGGGGACTTACAGCTGGTGCTCTTGTCCTTCTAGATTATTTTTTATTCACTCATGAGATGTAAGTTTTGCTGGCAATCCAGCATTTATTTCCCGTCTCTCATAGCCTTTGGGGAGGTGGAGATGAACTGACTTTTTGAACCACTGCCGTCCATGTGCTGTAGGTTGACTCATAATGCCCTTATGGAGGGAATTCCAGGACTTTGACCAGCGATGGTGAAGGAATGGTGATATGTTTCCAATTTAGGATGGTAGCTTGGAGGGGAAATTGAAGGTGGTGGTGTTCCCTTGTATCAGTTGCCCTATCTTCCAGCTGAAGTAGTTGTGAGTTGAGAAGATGTTGTCTAAAGATTTTTGGCAAATTTCTACAATGCATCTTGTACATAGTACACACTGCTGCTACTGTGCATCGGTGGTGTACAGAGTGAATGCTTATGGATGTGATACCAATAAACAGGCTGCTTTGTCCTGGATGATGTGAAGCTTCTTGAGTATTGTTGAAACTGCACTCATCCAAATAAATGGAGATTATCCCATCATAATCCCCAAATTCTGCCCACCATCTATAATGAATGGTGCTGAACATTGTGCAAACATGAGCTAACATCATCATTTCTTACCTTATGATGAAGGGAAGGTCATTGATGAAGCGGCTGAAGATGGTTGGGCCTAGGACGCTACCCTGAGGAACTACTGCAGAGATGTCCTGGAGCTAGGATGACTGACTGCTAACAACAACGACCAACTTCCTATGTGTCAGGCATGACTCCAACTACTGGAGAGGTTTCCCCCAATATCCATTGATTTCAGATTTGCTAGGATTCCCTGATGCCACACTTGGTCGAGTTCAGCCCTGATGTCAAGGGCTGTCACTCTCACCTCACCTCTGGAATTCAGCTCTTTTGTCCATGTTTGAAACAAGGCTGCAACAAGGTTAAGAGCTGAGGTGCCCTGGCAGAACCCAAACTGGGCATCACTGAGCAGGTTATTGATGAGCAGATGCTGCTTGATAGCACTGTTGATGACACCTTCCATCACTTTACTGACGATCAAGAGTAGATTGATGGGATGGTAATTGGCTGGGTTGGATTTGTCCTGCTCTTTGCGCACAGGGCATAATTGGGCAATTTTGCACATTATCTGGTAGATGGCAATATTGTAACTGTACTGGAAGAGCTTGGCTGGGTGTGTGGTAATTTCAAAGCACAGGTCTTCAGTACTATTGCTGGAACGTTGTTAGAGTCTGTAGTCTTTGTAGTATTCAAGCATTTCTTGATTTCACATGGAGTGAATCAACATGGATTCTACATCACCAAATCTCATATCCACAGTAGGACAAGTCCCTATCAATCTGCATATGAATAAGCCCCATCCTGAAGTTATCTTTCCCCCTGCCTGACTCTCGGGTGGATGCCTAACTTATTTCATGTCTGGTGAGATTACTTTGGATGGGATCTCTGGGCCTGATGACAGTGGTGCCTCTTGTTGTTGAGGACAATCTCACTGGAAGTGCTCAGCCCTGCTTTGATTCCAACACCTCTTTAGAGCATCCCATATTTGGGAATGGCTGTGGGGCACACTATAGAAATAAGGCAGCAAGGACTATATCTCCTGTTCCTTTACAGCAATCCCTTCCAGCTGCTCTTCAACCCTGAGTCTACATCCCTTTCTGTGCCAGCAGCTTGATGGTAGCTTCTTTTCCCATGAACTAGATGATGTGTATATCAAAAGAAAACAATGGATGTTTGTGACTATTAATCCTCCCCAACTCCAGTTTTAACGTTCCTATCCCTCGTTGCTTCCACTAAACAGTCCTTTAAGTTCATGTCCCTGGTCAGTTTGGAGGATGAAGGCTGGAGGAGGATGTAATCAAACAATTTTACCGGCTCCAGAGTAACTGATGGACCTGAAAACTTTGTTAGTTCCTCAAAGATCTGCTGTGGAATTCTGCTGTGGTACAGTGAAAAGTTTTGTTTTTTTGCGCAGTGCATACCATACAAATTGCATTAGGGTAATAGACGAGAGGGAAGAATACAATATTGTGGCTGTAGAGAAGGTACACAAAGGATGAGGTCAACATTAAGTCTAAAATTTGAGAAGTTCATTCAGAAGTCTAAAAACAGTGGGGCAGAAGCAGTTCTTGAATCTGTTGGTCTGTGTCTTTAAGCTTTTGTATCTTCTGCCCGGCAGAAGGAGTTAGAAGACTCTATAACTGGGGTGGGAGGGGTTTTTGATGTGTTGCATGCCTTCCCAAGGCAGTGAGAAGTATAGATGGAGTTGGATGGATGGAAGGCTGGCTTGCCTGAATTTGACCTACTGGTGTGATTTCATTCACCAATGCCTTACCCTTTAATTAGCCTCCTTTGCAGACTCCCTGTGTCTGTTATACAATCTATTCTCCTACCTAGCTTTGGACCATCAGCAAATTTAGTAACCATCTGTTCAGTTTGTTTGACCATGTCATTGATATAGATTGCAAACAGTTGAAGCATTTGGTGTGTCTAGAATAACATGATGGTTATCAGAGTCACATGCCTAGGGCCTAACCAAAGTAATAAGCAATCCAAAACTGTACAAACTAATTAAGGTAGAGAGATCATAACAATTTATCAAGGTGATGGTGTTAAAGCAGAACAGTAAGGAAGATTTTACAGATACAGAACAGTATGGTGGAGTCACATATAATGTGACATGAACCCAAAGGGAGGTGATGGCCTAATGGTATTATCGCTGGACTGTTAATCCACAGACCCAGATAATTGTGGAACTGGTTTCGAATCCTGCCATGGCAGATGGTGGAATTTGAATTCAATAAACATCTGGAATTAAGAGTCAAATGATGACCATGAATCCATTGTTGATTGTTGGAAAAGCCATCTGGTTCACTCATGTCCTTTAGGGAAGGAAACTGCTATCCTTACCTGGTCTGGCCTATATGTGACTCCAGACCCACAGCAATGTGGTTGACTCTTAACTGCCCTCTGGGCCATTAGGGATGAGCAATAAATGCTGCCTAGCCAGCAACGCCCTCATCCTGTGAATGAATAAATGAAAGAAAATCACAGTTGAGGCAGTCTTCATGGGTATGGAACTTAGCTATCAGTTTCTGCTCGGTAATGCTGCATTGTTGTGTATCCCAAAGGCTGCCTTGGAGAGCACTTACTTGAAGATGGGAGGCTGAATGTCCTTGGCTGCAGAAGTGTTCCCTGACTGGAAGGGAACATTCCTGCCTGGCGATTGTTGTGCAATGTCTATTCATCCATTGTCATAGCATCTGCATGGTCTGTCTTCTTATTCAGTGGCTGACACTTTACTCATACTGTCTAACACTTTTGATCGTCTGCAGAGATTTATTATTCGACACTCCACTCACACCATTTGTATGATCTTTTGATCGCTCTGCCTATAAATTCTGTCTCTGTGTGCTTCTCTTTCACTTCACCTGACAAAGGGGCTATGTTCCAGAAGCTTGTGACTTCAAATAAACCTGTTGGACTAGAACCTGGTGTCATGTGACCTCTGACTTTGTCCACCCCAGTTCATCACTGGCACCTCTAATCATGGTTTCCGTGATATGGGATCTTGCCAGATGCTTTCTGGAAAACTAAGTACACCACACCGACAGATTCCCTTTATCCACATTGCTTGTTACTTCCTCAAAGAACTGCAATAAATTAATCAGACATAATTCCAATTTCACAAAACCATGTTGCAATGCCTTATTGTACTGAATTTTTTTAAGTGCCCCATTATAATCTCTTTAGTCATAGACTTCAGAAGTTAAGCTGACTGGCCTGTAGATTCCTGCTTTCAGTGTCTTTCATTTAAGTGAGCAAAATGAAGATTGCACTTTTCAAGGTGATAAACACTGCACTGACATACTACTCCCATCTTCTGACTAGATATTCTACAGCTTCCTAGACTCAATACTGAGTTCAAAGATCTTACTTTGTAAACTTTGTCCCATTAATTTAGTATCTGTTTTGTTTCTCTGATTTCCTTTTGTTTTCAAATGACTTTCCCTTTGGCTCTTTTTTCCTAACAACCAAGTGTCTCATCCCTTTCCTTTCTCAGCACATATTGCATTCCTTATTTTTCTCAGGAGCTTAGCAAGCTCTCATGAGTAGGTTTTAGTAAAACATTAGGTTTGGACCTGAGAGAACTGAGTGCAGCAAGTTCAAAGAAATTAAAAACAATTTCTGAAATCAGATACGATACAACTCATGTTATTCAGCCTTTACAGGAAATGCGTTGTGGTGGTAAATCAAAAATGAATGTTAACAAAAGGAATACCCTGCAATATTGTACTTTTATGCGCAGAGTGTAGGTGGATGATATCTTGAAGGAGTTAAAATAGTACAGAGCTGATACAATTATACGGTAAAATGATAAACATGCAGTTGTGGCCTCAGGAAGTCACTAATAGTTTCAATTGTTTTAGCTAATCAGACAAACAGTGCCGACATGATTCATTGTTCTAAATTATATGACTGGTCTGTTGGGATACAGCTTTTGAAAAGGAGAAAATTACATTGAGAAATGTTGTCATGTTACATACAAGGAAGGCAATGGCCTAATAATGGTATTATCGCTACAGCTATTAATCCAGAGAGGCAGATAATATTTTGGAGGACCCAGGTTTAAATCACATCATTTAGGGAAGGAAGCTGCTCCATTACCTGGTCTGGCCAATGTGTGACTCTTGATTTAGAACAATGTGACTCTTAACTGCCGAAAGGGGAAAAAAACGCTGGGCAGGCCAGATATACCCACATCCTGTGAATGAATTAAAGAAAAACATGTTACTAATCTATACATCTACACGTCTGAAGTTAGTCTCTGCATTTTTCAGTGATTCCCATTGGTGAGAAATTCTATTTGGCTCCCTTTGGAATAAGATAATGCAAACTGTCCTGCAAACTTTACCCATTGTGTAACTCAATATTACATTGTAATAAAGGAAATTGTCAAAAATTACTGAAACATCAGCTTTGAGATGTTTTGCTTTTGATACAGAGAGGGGTTTTAACTGTGACTAGACTCGTGGGATTGAGTAGAATATTAGTTTTGTGCTCAGTGCAATATTACCATTCATTGGTTTGAACAGAAATCAAAATCAGATGAATGTAAAATCAGCATTGCACATAATCTGGTGCAATTTCTATAGAAGAAATCATGCTCCCAGCTGATAACAACTGAGAAATTTTGGAAGCTGTCCCCTCTTTACCAGTGGAAGTGCCATTGGCAAATTCAGGCGAAGATTCCAGATCCATTAATATAGCACTAGGAAAGACGTTCCAGGGAATTTTGTGACCCACATATTCATCAGTGCAAGACTCTGGATGCCTGCCTGCAGTAATCAGTGAGACAGTGAATACCCAAGAGCTGGCCAATGGCTAACATCAACAAAACAGAATGCGACCATCGCCCCATGATATTCATTGGTACTACTATCTCCAGCTCCACACTGTGTTATCTCAGACTCCAGCATCGGCAGTTCTTACTAACATTGAGTGAGATACTCAGGTGACTCAGCCAATGTTGTCTATCTCATACACTGCAGGCAAGGATGTCCCAAGGCACAGTATATTGGTGAGACTATGCAGATGCTATGACAACGGATGAATGGACATTGCACAACAATCCCCTCCCAGTGGGGGAAGACGTCAGTGGTCAAGGACATTCAGCCTCCCATCTTCAGGTAAGCATCCTCTAAGGCAGCCTTCGAGATACACAACAATGCAGAATCGCTGATAGAACCTGATAGCCAGGTTCCATACCTATGAAGACAGCCTCAATCGTGATGTTGGGTTCATGTAGCACTTCCTGTAACCCCACCACACTGTCTGCATCTCTAAAATCTTCCTTACTGTCTTGTTTTGACACCATCACCTTGATAAACTGTTATGATCTCTCTACATTATTTAGTTCGTACACTTTTGAATTACTTGTTACTTTGGTTAGACCCTCAGCATGCGATTCTTATACCTACCATGTTATTCTAGTCATTTGGTTTGTCTCCAGCACAACCTTATTTTTAATGTTTTGTAATTATCTCATTTAATCATTAATGGTCATCCTTTTGCTTGTTATTCCGCTGTTGACACTTTACTCACACCATCCGACACTCTTGATCACCTGCAGAGACCTATTATTTGGCCTGTCAACACTCTACTCACACCATCTTTTGATCTCTCTGTCTATAATTTTTGTGCCTATGTTCTTCTCTCTCACTTCACCAGATGAAGGTGCAACGCTCCAGAAACTGGTGATTTCAAATAAACCTGTTGGACTGTAACCCGGTGTCGTCTGACTTCTGACCTTGTTCATCTCCGTCCAACACTGGCATGTCCACATCATGGATAATAGATGCCAACATGTGATGGCAACACAGCTGAAGTAGGATTCTTTGAGCATCAACAACAACGCACATTTAATTAAAAACAGAATACTGTGGAAGCTAGAGATATGACATAAAAACAGAAGGTTAAATGCTGTAGGACCTCAGCAGATCTGGCAGGGTCTGTCAGAGAGGAAATAGTTGGTGCCTAAAATAGCTCCGCAGAGGCCAGTATCCTGTCACCAAGTCACCCTTTATTTACACATGAATAGTACTCGATACTGTCTCAGATCCAGCTCTCGGAGTGAACAGAACCTCTGACACACTTGTTCTTATCTATCAGCCAGGGTTCCCTGATTGGACCAGATTAACAGCCCCAATCAGGGAATTTATATTCTATGAAGTCTATCTGGCCGACTACCTTACTATCACTACAGTTCCAATGAATCTTCTTCAGAACATCATTTATATTTCTTTTGCATCTTTAATGCGGTAAAGTCTCTTAAGGTGTTAATTAACAACACTTAGCACAAAGCAAAAGAATTTTCTTCAGAATCTCTTACCAAAAGGTAAGTTCTATTTATTTAATGTTCCTGCCTGTAGTCATTTCTATTTCTTAAGTTTGTCTTTGAGCACTTAATGAAATATCAACTTTTAAGAGCCCTTTCATTTTCCTTTAACTGTGTACTTACAAACATTTCATTTAATTAGAAAAAAAACCTGTAAGAAGAATTTCATAGAATATAAATGCTTTGTTCAATAATACAATTACTTGCATATGGAAGTTTGCTGCTAGACAGCAAGTCTATTTGTTCCTTGAAGGCTTGTTCCAAAGACTGATTATCGAGACATTCCTAATGGCTCTGGTAATTACCCGTGTAGTCATTAGCAATGATCATCAGTTGGTGACTCATCTTGGATCTAAGATCCCCTTGATCTCTCAAACAATAACCCAGACACTGTTTCATCTTCATCCAAAAAGTATCACAGGGTAATTTGACACAATTGCAAGGCAGCAATAGCTTGTAGCTTTGTGGATGTCACAATTCAAGAGGGTTTAAACCCCTGATGAATAAAATATCCTAACAATGTATCATAGCTCACAATACAATGTGCAGTCATTGTCAAATTCCACATGTGCACACTGTTTCTCCTGTTTCCAGTTGGTTTATTAAGCTTTCAGTGCTGACCTCAATCCATGGAGAATCATCTGTGACTATGAAGTGTGTAGATGTATTTCGTGCTTACACAGAGAGATTCACAAACTCATGAGAAGGAACAGTTATGCAGGAACTGATGGTGACGAACAAGACTTTTTCACCCGTGTCACCAAACTGCACTCAATGGACTTTCTGATTTCTTTCTCTCCCACTGCGACTTAATATTGTCCTGAGTTTGGCAGCTGCAAGGGGAGCAGGAAAGAGCCTGCTCTGAAGTGGAGTCTGTTGGCGCTGGACATTTAATCAGTTGACCCTCATAGTGCTTGTGTCTCAACGGACCAGACCTGCTGAGGATTTTCTTGCCAGCGGCATGTTGACCCTCCTCAGCTTGAACTTCTAAGGGTCAGAGGGGAGCAGGCAGAGTCGAGGTGGGGGGTCTGGCCTCCTCTGAAGTGTCCTGAGTGGGAAGTGCAATAGTCCTGGAACAGGCTAGGTGCCTCCTGGCACAACCGTATCTCCTTGTAAAGAGGGGGCAACTGGATTGGGGTCAAGGAATCCAGCCCATTGCTTTGCCTTTGATCCTGAGGACCAATGGGTGGTATAATAGAATGCAGGTGGGTGCTACTCAGCAGCAGACCCTGAAGGTGCTACACCTGGCTCTCCATGAGAGTGAGACAGTTGCACAACTCACTGCATTGATGAAACTTTGAGGCACTAAGGGCCAATACATCTCAATGCCTGTCATCTGATTGATAAGGGCAGGGCAGTAGATGTTGTCTATATGGACTTTAGCAAAGCCTATGGCATGGTCCCTCATGGCAGGCTGATGCAAACGATGAAGTCACATGGGATCCTCAGTGAGCTAGTAAGATGGATACAGAACTGGCTTAGTCAAAGAAGACAGAGAGTAGTAGTGGAAGGATTTATGACTGGAAACCTGTGACCTGTGGTGTTCAGCATAGGCCCTGTTTTTCGTAATATGTATAAAGGATATGGAGGACAATGTCGGTGGTCTGATTAGTAGGTTTGTGAACAATACAAAGATTGGGAGAGCTGCAAATAGGGAGGAGTACTGGCAGAGGATAGGCTGGAGGCTTGGATGGACAAATGGCAGAAGGAGTTTAATCCAGATAAATGCGAGGCGATGCATTTTGGAAGATCTAATGGAGGAGGGAAGTATACAGTAAATGGCAGAACCTTTAACAGCATCAACATGCAGAGTGAGCTAGGTGTGCAGGTCCATAGTTCCCTTAAAATGGCAAATCAAGTGGATAAGGTGTCATGAAGGCATACAGCACGTTTTCCTTCATTGGTCAGGGCATAAAATATAAAAATTGTCAAGTCATGTTGCAGCTGTATAGAACTTAGTCAAGTCACATTTGGAATATTGTGCCAAATTCTGGTTGCCACATTGTCAGAAGGATGTGGAGGCTTTGGGGACGGTACAGAAACGGTTTACCAGGATGTTGCCTGGTTTTGAGGGTACTAGCTATAAGGAGGGATTTTACAAATTTTGTTTGTTTTCACTTGAAAATCAAAGGATGAAAGGAGACCTGATAGAAGTTTACAAAATTATGAGAGACTTGCGTAGAATTGATAGTCTGAGTCTTTTTCCAAGGGCAGAAATGTCAATTACTAGAGGGGGGTAGGTTAAAGATAAGTTTAAAGGAGATGTGAGAGACAGGTGTTTTTTAACACAGAGGGTGATGTGCTGCAGGAGGAGGTGATAGAGATGGATACAATTGCAACATTTAAAAGGCATCTTGACACATACATGAATAGACAGGCAATAGAGGGATACAGACTATGTAGAGGCAAAGGATTTTTTACTTTTGAAAGGCATCATTTGTCAGTGAAGTCTTGATGAGCCAAAGGGCCTCTTCCCGTGTTGCACTGTTCTTTGTTCTTTGCTCTTCCTCCCTGTGTATTTGAAGAAAGCCCTTGTTGCTGACATCAGAGGGTTCCCTCCGGCCCGCCCCTGAGCAGGTACCTGTTCTCCAGAAACCCTCTGAGTTCCAGTGACCTGGGGTTTTCCTTCCTTGGCCAGCTATAGTGCTGCCACAGTGAGGTGCTCAGCAGATTGTGCCCTCACATTCTCTCTGACTACAATTCCCATCAAGGCGCCTGTGCCTCAGCTGGTGGTGAACACAAGTGGCAGGCTGGCCAATGTTTCCTCCCTGGCCTGTGCACTTTCATTCTCAGACGTCAAGGATGAGGCTTCTGGAGATCTGGGAGTTTCTCTGCAAATTTCACGGGTATGCTGGCAGAGCTGCAAGATCAGAGAGAGAGAAGGTGATGCAGTCAGTGGTTAGAAGTGGTGTGCCATGAGTATCACTGTAGTATGACAAGTGTGAGAGTTGCAGTACAATGAGGAGTAGGACTTACTGGTTTGAGAAGACATTGAAGGTTCTGCATTCCTGCAAGAGTGATCCCAGCCTTGTCCTGTGAGGGTTTGGATTCTTCTCCTGCAATAAGCTAAAGGAGGCCAGTAGGTGAGATTAAAGTCATTTTTTATTGCTGGTGTATGTGGCAGAGAAGAGCTGAGATGTTCTGAAGGCCCATGGAGCAGCACAGAGAGTGTGCAGAGTTATTAGTTTGGGAGGCTGATGAAGGAATGAGAACAAGAGAAGGAACATGTTGCATGTAACAGTGAGAGTGGTGCAGCATTAGTCTTGACCAGAGATAGGTATGGTAGTAGTGACCGACTAAGTATGAGGGAACAGACAGAAGAGTAGAGTGGAGTGAAGAAGCTCATTGACCTATTTTACGGCTGTTTCCCCCACACCTTGGATATGGCACTGGCCCAGATAGTGACCACAGACCAGGCTGGCAGCATCTGGTGACACTCTGAGAATGGGTCACCACTCATCCGGACCATCTCATCCACTAGATTTGCGGATCCAATCCGTTATCCTTTCTATCCCTTCCTCTCATAAATTTGGAAACTTCTATCAGGTCTTCCCTCATCCTTCGCTTTCAAGTGAAAGCAAACCAAGTTGATCCAAATTCTCCTCATAGCTAATACCTTCCAAACCAGTCAACATCTTTGTAAACTGTTTCTGTATCCACTCCAAATCCTCCATATTCTTCTGGTAGTGTTGCAACCAGAACTACATACAATATCCTAAATGTGACCTAACTAAAGTTCTACACAGCTGCAACATGACTTCCTAAGTTTCATACTCTATACCCTGACCGATAAAAGCAAGCATGCCTTATGCCTTCTTGACCACCTTATCCACTTGTGTTGCCACTTTCAGGGAACTGTGGACCTGTACACTTAGATCCCTCTGTATGTTGATGCTACCAAGGGTTCTGCCATTATTGGAGAATCGCAGTGTGATCTTCCCCTCCTTTGACATTTTCAGATTATTTCGGTTAAAGAGCAGGGCAGATTCAGAATGCCAGTGCTCATCAAGTTGCACAGCAGCCTTTTAAATATGGTATGGGCTCAAGGGATGCCAGTGTTTCAAAGAATATCTACTTGAGTGGCAAATTGTTCTGGGGATGTTGTGTGATAAGATGCGGTATATGGATGGTGTAAGAGATGAAATAGGAGCAGGGTAGGCAATTGATGTGGTGAGTTTAGTAAGATAGAGTGAGAAATCTCATTAGTCTTCACAGAGAAAAACCATCCAAAAAACACAACACACTTGGTTCTTAGCCATAGATCATAAGATTCGATGCATTGATTGTCAGCACTGATAGTTCTGGAAGGTGATACTGTGTCAGTAAAAGATGCTGATGGTCAGATTTGGGTACCCAGCTGAGTAACTCAAGCTGGGAACGTCCAGAACTGGCTGGTCCCTTCTCAGTAAATAGTGCTCCAGATTGTGAGCACCTTGCTCCAGAGGTTGAGGGTGGGTTGCTGATGGGAGTGGGAGGACGGACAGAGAGTGTGATAGCCTGGGGAGAGGCACAGTGGTTGTGCAGTATGAAGCCAAGCCCACCGATCCCAAAGCCTGATAATAAGAACACACTCACTTGAGTGCCAAGGCAAGCTGGTTCACTGGATGCTTGGTCCAATTTGCTTCAGCAGATGGTAAGACCTTAGCACTCATCCACCAATTCTAAATGTCAGTGAATTTGACTGATTGATCAAAAAAAACTGTAATTTGGAATTCACTCCCTGACTGAGAAAAAGGGAAAATGTTAAGTTTGGAAGGAGGCAAACTCAGGCTGATTTTGTTGTGGAAAGAACATTATTTATCAAATCTAATGAAGTTCTCAGTCTCAAACATCCTATTTTAATTTGATTGTATCTATACTGCACTGCATGTATTGATTATTGCGCTGAATTGTCTGAGCCAACATTTATACCTTAAACAATGTCAGTAAAAATGGTTACCTTGTCATTATCTCATTGCTGTTTTGTGTGAGCTTACTGTGCGCAGTTTAGCTGCCACACTTCCTGCATTAATACATTGCCCGCACTTCCTAAAGTAGATGTTGCCTTGGACATAGAGGACTTTGGAGTCTTGAAGTCATGAAAGGACTATATGAATGCAAGTTCTCTGTTTTTTAATATCACTCTTTACTTATAAATATGTTCAGTGTTTCCAGCCCATAAGCCTCTGGTCTGTGCTGAAGGTATGCACCAGTTTTGAGGAATATTTTTCAGCATTTGCACTACTGCAGGTGAAATAATTGTGACGTCTTTTATTCAGATACACCTCTGTGACGATATAACATGGAAAAGGGACACTGCTGGCTTATGAGAACCTTTGCTGTAACATATTCTTTGCAGCATTGAGTGTAATCTTCTGCACAGTCAGAGAAACTGTTTGCAGAAAGCCTGAGGGTTGAATCACTGCAGACCCGAACAAGCAAATATAATTGTCACTTATTAAAAATCCCACTATGTAGACTCAAATTTTGCTGTTGTCGATTTGCTGAATCAAGGTCATAGTGACAAAGTATATTATTTGGTTCAATGCAATAGGATCTGTAATATCCAATACATTAGATAGGAGTTGTTAAAATAAAAGTAGGCTTGCAGGTTGCAAGATTATCTTTATCCATTCCAAATAAGCCATCAGCCACGGATTTGTTTTAACTTCACTGTCCATAGTGAGATAATATTAAAGAAAATATTAAAACATTCTCAGTATGACAAATTTAATTGGAAGAGCTACAAATTCATCCCTCTTTTCAGGTATTAACTGTGCAAGTGTTAATGAGTTTTGCATCTCATTCTGGTAACACAATGAGAGAATCATCATGCTACTATGATGACAAGACTATTCAAATCTCATTGCTGGAACCCCGCAGAGCTTGCTGTTTGCACAAGCTTTTCTCTTGTGAGCAAAATATCAAGAGCAGATTAACAGCTAGCTTCAAGGATTTTACTTTGTGTATATAGAAGTGAAGGCTGCATGTCAGGATTTAGACAACCAAATCATGCCTGACGAAGATGCACAAAATAATGTTGTTGCGTAGTTGATCTGTCTTTTATGTATGAGTTCCAACCTTTATTCATCCACGTTGTCTTTCTGGTCTTTTGTTTTAGTAATATTGTGTTGATCATTACAGAGCTCTGCACAACCTATTCCTATTTATCATCAACTCTTGTTGCTCCTCTGAGTTACATCGTCTCATGAGCCAATGTGACTATGACAAACTCCTTTGTGTTGTGTGAAATTTCACCTGTAGAAACCAGCACTCAATAAACATTGTAACATTCAGGAAACAGACACATCCAAGGCATTGTTTCTTTTGGATCCCATTGCTACATTCTAGGTCTGCCTAATAGTAGGAATGGGATTTCTGAAGAAGGGTCCTTACCCGAAACGTCTGTTTTCCTGCTCCTCTGATGCTGTCTGACCTGTTGTGTTCCTCCAGCTCCACACTGTTATCTCTGAATCCAGCATCGGCAGTTCTTACTATTTTGGAGAGGGATTGTTGCAAGATTTTCAATAGGTAACTTCGGCAGTTCAGGGGTAACTAAACAATTTGATGATCCCAGTCAGTGGGAGTCAGAGACAGAAAAAGACAGAAACGTACAGTATGCAGAAAAGAACTATTTGGCCAAACTACTGAAAAAGCACCTGAACTAAATTGGATTTGTGTAGTTGTAGTCTGGTGATGGCCTAGAAGTATTATTGCTGGACTGTCAATCCAGAGATCCAGCTAACGTTCTGAAGACCTGGTTTCGAATCCCACCATGGCAGGTGGTGGAATTTGAATTCAATGAAATACCTGGAATGAAGAATCGAATAATGATTGTCAGGAAAAAAACCCATCTGGTTCGCTAATGTCCTTTAGGGAAAGGAAATTGCCATCCTTACCTGGTCTGGTCTACATGTGACTCCTGACCCAAAGCAATGTGATCAACTCTTAACTGCCCTCTGGGTAATAAATGCTGCCTCGTCAGCAATGCCCTCATCCCATGAATGAACAAAGAATTGGAACTTAGTGAGAAGTCAAGAACCATCAGATGGTGTAATGCAGTCAGAACTCTGGAAGTTCTAAGAGTAAGCAGCTAAATGTTGAAGTTAGGAATTGAAAGAAGCTTGTTCTTTTTAATTAGGAGTTCAGTAGAGTTGAGAAGGGGTTGAAAAAACCACAAGCTTTAACTGCTTAGTGCATCTGAACTAGACCAGAGATGATGGAGGTAATGGCCTAGTGGTATTTGTAGTGATTGTACTGAAGTCAGCCAGGTCGGCTGCACCCCCTTTCTCTTTCCTTTTCATCTTCTTTTTCTTTTTCTTCTTCTTCTTATTGGCATTGGAGACAGTGTCACCACACAGGAGGATGGAGTGGGACTTGTGGGTAAAGACAGTGAGGTGGCGGCTGCATTGGTGGCTCATGTTTGCGGTAGGCCCAGATCAGCACACCTAGGAATGTGGGCAAGGCAGCGGCTGCAGCTTTGTCTGTGTGGTGGGCCCAGACTGGGGTCTCCTAGCAATGTCAGCAGGGCAGCAGCAGTGGAACTGGGGTCTCCTGGGACATCGGCTGGACACTGAAATGGGGAATCATTGTAGCCTGGAGACTGGAACACCTTGAAGAAACCCCAGAGAGCTTAAGAAAACCCTGGAGACATGCTTGACAAGAAGGACTGTAAAGTTGAATATTATTTCTTATGTTTCTGTCAATTTTAAAAAAAAATGAAGCTCTTTTGAAGTAATTTCTTTTTATTCATTTTGCATTCCAAAATGACGTCGGTTTGTGGCAACAAAACACTATTCATTTTTTCCCTAAATACGTGTGATAATAAAAACATTCATTCAAAATCATTCATTCATTCATCGAACACTGAACTGTACAGCCCAGAAACAGACCCTTCGGCCCGCGATGTTGTGCTGAACATGATACCAGATTAGACTAATCCCTTCTGCCTGCCCTTGCTCTGTATCCCTCCATTCCTTGCATATTCATGTGTTTAACTAAAAGTCCCTTAAACACCCTATCATAGCTGCTTCCACCAACACTGCTGGCAGAGCATTCCTGATTCCAAACACACTCTGTGTAAAAAACTTGCCCCTCACATCGCCTTTGAACTTGCTCCCTCTCACCTTAAATGCATGCCCCCTAGTATTAGACATTTCAACTCTGAGAAAAAGATTCTGACCTTGAACCCTACTTATGCATCTCATATTTTATAGACTTCTATCAAGTCTCCCGCCAGCCTCTGCCACTCCAACGAAAACAACCTGAGTTTTTCTAGCCTCTCCTTATAGCTCATACCCTCTAATCCAGGCAGCTTCCTGGTAAATCTCTTCTGCACCCTGCCCAAAGCCTCCACGTCCTTCCTGTAATGTGGCAACCAGAATTGAATGCAGTAGTCTAAGTGTGCTCTAACCAAAGTCTTATAAAGCTGCAACATGACATCCTGACTTTGTACTCAATTCCCCGACAATAAAGGCAAGCATGCCATATGCTTTCTTTACCACCTTACCTACTTTCATGGCCACTTTCAGGGAGTTATAGACTTGAAACCCAAGATACCTCTGTAATCAATGCTGTTCAGGGTCCTGACATTAACTGTATATTTTTCCCTAACATTTGATCTCCCAAAGTGCGGCATCTCATACTTACACAGATTAAACTCCATCTGCTATTTCTCCACCCACATCTGCAACTGACCTCTCTCCCTCTGTATCCTTTGACAACTTTCTACACTGTCCACAACTCCACCAAAATTTGTATCATCTGCAAACTGACTAACTCTCCCTATTACATTTTCATCCAAGTCATTTATGTAAATCACATACAGCAGAGGTCCCTGTATAGATCCCTGTGGAACACCACTAGTCACGGACTTCCAGCCAGAAAATACATCCTTCCACCACTACCCTCTGCGTTCAATGGGCAAACCAATTCTGTGTATGTTTTATTTGTAATAAAATTTTATTCTTTGTTCACTGAGGAAACCTAGTTGATTCAATTCTAATACTAAACCAGATATAATCTCAAACTCATATGGTTAGCCATGTCATCAACTTGGTTAAATTTAATATCTATGATTACTGGTGGAGGAATGGAACTGGAAAGGAATCGATGAACCCCTCCATGCTCAATTGCACAGTGGGTAATATCCCAGTTTCTGAGCCAGTTGCTCTAGGTTCAAGTTGCATTTCAGAACTTGGTCAGCAAGGAAGATGTCTTCATGACCAAATAGGTTGAGTGTCAAGCCTGCAAATCAGTCCAACACATGCCAATAGTGGGTGGTGAAAGTGGTAGAGATTCCTGGTCAGCCATGGGAAAACAAGAGCCTGTGTGCTATCACTATTGATAACTGCAAATATGCATATAAAACTGGAACAAAAACCGAAGTTCCTGGAAAACCTCAGCAGGTCTGTCAGCATCTGTGAAGAAAAGATCAGAGTTAACGTTTTGGGTCCAGTGACCCCTCCTCGCTGATCAGTTCTGAGGAAGGGTCACTGGACCCGAAAAGTTGACTCTGATTTTTTTCTTCACAGATGCTGCCGGACCTGTTGAGCTTTTCCAGCAACTTCGGTTTTTGTTCCTGATTTACAGCATCTGCAGTTCTTTCGGTTTTTATGCATGTAAAAATGTCTGGTGCCACAGCAATGCAGTTTACTTGAGAGGTCGCTCGACTGTATGGCCAATGTGTCTCAGATTGGTGTCAGCAGCACATTTCTCCCATTCTGGATGGGACAGGCATGAGGCCTGATTCCTATCCCTACCTGTGATGGAAGTTGGGTTACTGTAAATTTTATGTGCCCTTGTTCAGACAACTGAAGAAGACGGACACCTTTTCCTTATGATTCCAGCTGATTTGAAAATATGTTTGATTGCATAGTCTCTTAGTCAAGTTACATTTCCCCATCTTCAAGCCTATTGAACTGCTGACTTTCTCTTGACTTTCATTTCTTCTCAAATCGAAAGAGTTGAAATTGAACAAATCATCAATATTTCCAATTGTCAGGTGGAAAGAAATATACCACAATATTGATGAGCTCCCCACACTATCATCTATTTGATAGCACCATTACAAATGCAACTTAGCTCGTATGATTGGAATTAACTTACCTAGCAATGTCAAATAGCTGTGCGGTGCATGGATTCTGGCAGATTTTACATGTCCTACTGAGTACGATCCTCTACCATCAGTATCAGAAAGTTTGTTGACCAACGACAGCTTCAGAAACTCAACTCTGAATTCATTTACAGTATTATCCCTCTTGTCATTTGCGGATATACAAATATAATCAGACTTCCATGCCATTGGACAATGGATTCTGTCACCTCAGACAGTCTCCCATTTCTCAAACAATACTGCAACCTTATAAAAGAAAGTAAAAATTAAAACTTCCAAAAATCATCAGCAGTTGATAGCTTTGCCTTTAAGTCAGAAGATTGTAAATTTAAATCAAATGTCAATGATCTGATCATGTAATCTAGGCTGACAATTCAAAGCAACATTGAGGAATTACTGTTGCACTGCTGTAGATGCTGATTTTATTTCAGATATAATCTTAAACCAAGCCTCTGCCAGCCTCCATCCATAAATGTGAAAGATCCATATCACTGATTCGAAGAGCAGCACGGAAGCCCTGCCCAATTTATCCACCAAACAATATTCTTTAATAAAAAAAGGTAATAATTTGTGTTCATGGGATCTTGCCTTGTGCAACTTGGTTACTGTGCTTTCTATCTTATAACAGAGACTATTCTTCAAGAGAACTTCACAAGTTGGAACCTGCTTTGGAGTTGCAAAATGAATGATACAAATGCAAGTTTTCTGAATATAACTGGACTCTTTTAGCCATGTAAATTCATCTCACTATCGTATACTATTCAACGTTTACTCAATCTCTCACACAGAGAATTATCTCAGGACATCTTTCCAATTTATTGGCATTCATAAGTGAAACATCCAATTCACAGTCTTTCAAGAAAATGCAATAAACAGATTTATATGAATTTTCAAAGAAAACATTCAACGACATTGGTGATATGTACAGCTGGAAATTCTGTAGACTCTCATGAATATTATGATGAACGCAATAACAACTCATAAAAAAAGTCAGAACAATAGCAGTGTATTTGAATTGTATGGGCTTTGAGATGAGTGTTGTCAAAAGCTGTCTCAACATCAATCATGAAATCCAAACAGAGGTGGAAAGAAATATACCACAATATTGATGCGCTCCCCACACTATCATTCATTTGATAGCACCATTACAAATGCAACTTTGCTCGTATGATTGGAACTAACTTACCTAGCAACGTCAAATAGCTGTGTGGTGCATGGATTCTGGCAGATTTTACATGTCCTACTGAGTATGATCCTCTACCATCAGTATCAGAAAGCTTGTTGACCAACGACAGCTTCAGAAACTCAACCCTGAATTCATTTACTTTATTATTCCTCTTGTCATTTGCAGATATACAAGTATAATCAGACTTCCATGCCATTGGACAATTGCGTAACAGACAGCGTGCCAAAGCATCAACATTATCTTCAAAAGGGGTGAGAGCTGATGATCACACTCAAATTAGTGTAGCTGATGTACCAGATAAAAAACAGTTTTTAAACCCGTACACATTGTCCAAATGTTCCAGATTGCCAATCAAAGAGACGACATAGAGCCATCGACTTGTACAGCATGGACACAGACTCTTAGGTCCAAATCGTCCATGGTGACCAGATATCCTAAACTAATCTTGTCCCATTTTCCAACATTTGGCCCATATCCCTCTAAACCCTTCCTATTCATGTACCCATCCAGATTCCTTTTAAATATTGTAATTGTACTCACTTCCACCCCTTCTCTGGCAACTCATTCCATACATACATCTGCATGAAAAAGTTACCCCTTAGGTCCCTCTTATACCTTTCCCTTCTCACCTGAAATCTATGCCTTCTAGTTTTGGACTCCCCAACCCTGGGAAAAAGACCTTGGCTATTCAGCCTATCCATGTCCCACATGATTTTATAAACCTCTATCGAGTCACCCGTCAACCTCTGACACTCCAGGGGTGGCTCGGTGGCTCAGTGGTTAGCACTGCAGCCTCACAGCACCAGGGACCTGGGTTAGATTCCAGCCTCAGATGACTGTCTGCGTGGAATTTCCACATTCTCCCCGTGTCTGCATGGGTTTGCTCCGAATTTCCTCCCACAGTCCAAAGATGTGCAGGTTAGGTGGATTGTTCATCGTGCCCAGGGATGTTTAGTTTAGGTGGATTAGACATGGAAACTGTGGGGTTAGGCAAATGGGCCTGGCTGGGATGCTGTGTGGAAGGGTGGTGTGGACCTGTTGGGCCAAATGGCCTGTTTCCACACTGTAGGGATTCTATGATAATAAAAATTCTATGATAAAATAGCCCCAGCCGGTTCAGCCTCTCCCTATAGCTCCAACCCTGGCAACATCCTTGTAAATTTTTTCTGTACCGTTTCAAGTTTCACAACATATTTCCTTTTGCAGGGAGACCAGAATTGAATGCAGCATTCTCAAAATGGCCTAGCTAATGGTCTGTGCACTTTTTTTCTTTCGATTTGTTTTGTTTGTTTGCCTGGTGTTTTGGATTTGAATCCACTTACAGAGCAAAGGATCTAAAGTCCAAGCGCCCTATAGGAGAGAGACTTTGAAGAGGAATCTGAGTCCCGAGTTCAGCAACGCAAATTGACCTTTATTCTGAACTCCCTATCAGTGCAGCCTGGGGAAATGTCTTGGAGCCTGTCTCCAGTGACCTCTCCCAGCTGCGTTGGTAAGGAGATCTGAATAAATATCAATTTGTGCTGCTGAACACAGGAGTCAAATTCCTCTTTAAAATACCTCTCGAACACACCCATTGGAGTACATGAAGCATGGTGGGGTGCCAACCTTACCAGCTGGGGGCTGCCTGACTTGAGCTGGGCAATAGATGACCAGTGGCTGATGCGGCTGTCCTTCGTGCCAATGGAGACAGCCCATTGCACCTGGTCTCTATGCCCATCAAAAATGGCTGTGATCAACATGGAATTTCATAGCAACATCACTTCTATTAAAAGACAAGGATAAAACCATTCCCACAATTGATTTGGAACATGTTTATTCCATCCACCTGTCAACTCAAACAGGGCCAGTTGGTATCATGAATGGCTCAGTTTAAGTACTTTGCACCCCTATGGAGGTAGTAGAGTAGTTCATCAATCATAGATCCCTTACCGTGTGGAAACAGGCCCTTCGGCCCAACAAGTCCACACTGAGCATCCCACCCAGACCCATCCCCCTATAATCCATCTAATCTACACATCTCTGAACACTACGGGCAATTTAGCACAGCCAATCCACCTAACCTGTACACTTTTGGACTGTGGGAGGAAACCGGAGCAACCAGAGGAAACCCACACAGACAGGGGGAGAACGTGCAAACTCCACACAGACAGTCGCCCGAGGGTGGAATCGAACCCGGGTCCCTAGCGCTGTGAGGCTAACCACTGAGCCACCATACCACCCGAAAAAAAGTTCTACAAAGAGCTTCAAATTATTATTGGCAGAATCACTAAATCAGAACATCTTCTCTTCTGGGAGGATTTCAACACAGCATGGGTTTGGACCGTAATAGAAGTGGCCCTGAAAATATGGATAGTTATGGGTAGTTACCTTCCAAAAGGCAATGGCCTAGTGGTACTGTTGCTGGTCAACTAATCCAGAGAGCCAGATAATATTCTAATGGACCAGGGACAAATCCAGCCATGTCAGATGGTGGAATTTGAATTGAATTAAATAAAACCTGGAATTAAGTGTCTCCGTAATGACCATGAATTTACTTTTTTTCCTTTATTCTTTTATGGGATGTGGGTATTGCTGGGTTGTCAGCATTTATTGCCCATCCCTAATTGCCCAGAAGGCAGTTAAGAGTCAAGCTGTGGGTCTGGAGTCACATATAGACCAGACCAGGTAAGGTTGGCAGCTTCCTTTCCTAAAGGGCATTATTGAACCAGATGGGTCTTCCTGAAAATTGACAATGGATTCATGGTCATCATTAGACTGTTAATTCCAGATATTCATTGAATCCATATTCCACCATCTGCCATGATGGGATTTGAACCTGGTTTTCCAGAACATTACCTGGGTCTCTGGATTAACAGTCCAGCAACAATGCCATTAGGCCATCACCTCCCCATTTCTGATCGTCAGCATGGATTTATGAAGGAAAATAACGCTTGTCTAATCTACTCGCGTTCTTTTGAGGGTGTAATGTGTAAAGTACACAAGGGAGAACCAATGGATGCCATGAATATAGATTTCAAGATGACTATTTATAGAGTAATACTTTGGAGGCTAATGGGAAAAATTAAAGCACATAGGATTGGGGGTAATATACTGACGAGGATTAAGAATTGGATGACATACCAGAAACAGAGTGTGGGAATAAACGGGTGTTTTTCCAGGTGGTAGGCAGTGATGAGTGGTGTACCACAAGGGTCAGTGCTTGGGCCCCATCTATTCACGATATATAGAAATGACTTGGGTGAGGGAACTAAATATGATATTTCCAAGTTTGCTGAAGACACAAAACTGTGTGGGATTGTAAATTGAGTGGAGGAGGCTTCATGGTGATCTGGTCAAGTCAAGTATATCAGCAAACAGATGGCAGATGCAACATAATTTGAATAAATGCAAAGTCATACACGTCAATATAAAAAACAGAAAGGCAGAGTGTTATCTAAATGGTGATATATTGGAAAACGTGGCTGTTCAAAGGGATCTGGGTGTCCTCGTACACCAATCAATGGAAATAAATAGGCAGGTGCAGCAAGCAGTTAAGAAGGCAAATGGTATATTGTCCTTCACTGGAAGAGGGTTTGAGTTCAGGGGTAGGCATGTCTTGCTGCATATACATAGGGCTTTGGTATGATCATGGTTGAAGCATTGTGTGCAGTTTTGGTCTCCCTACCTAAGAAAGGGTATAGTTGCCCAGAAACGAGTGCAGTGAAGATTCTCTAGGCTGATACCAGGGTTGGTAGGACTAGAGGGAACAGTGTCACAGGCTATTTAAGGATGTAAGAATTGTGAGTGTGCACAAGAACAAAGAGACACTGCAGCAATTGCAGCAAATTTCAAAGCATCTCATGTCTGAGTGGAGTGGGGAAAGTATTTCCCTGCTATGCGTCCATCAGAGTGCAGAACACATCCAGCCCAAATGCCATTATCATTGCAGAACTGGAAACATCTATAGGTAACATGATCCTCTCAGGCTGACAATGCCATGAAAAATACCAAAAGGTGATCACTATTGCCTCATTGATCTAACTACAGCGTTAACCCGGATGAGCTGAGGCAGTCTATTAATCTGATGGAGGCAATTGGCTGTCCATCAAAGTTATTCTATCGGACCTCCTCTTTCCATGTCAGTAGGTTAAGCTATGATAGGGGCCATACTGGAACCTCTTTAGATCCACAATGGGATCAAACAAACACTGACGCACTTTACCAATCTCTTCTCTTTGCTACTGCCACATTAGCCACAGAGAGTGTCTAGGTATATCCCAGAACTGAGAGAAGTGCCTTCTGCCTTTCCTGCTTGAAATTCAACACAGAGGTGTGGATTGAAAGAGACGGGAGGTAGAGAGTTGGTGGGATAAGAAAGAGCGGAGGGCCGGGTGGAGAGAGGAGGAGGGGAGGACTTTCTGAATCCTGGACCTCACATCTGTACCCCCAACATCTCCCTCACTCCCCATGATTCCCTCCACCCTCCCATTCCAAGTCCTCAATTCCCTCCGCTGACCTCTGTTTCAAAAGCCACGTGCAGCCTTTGTGAATGAGGTCACACCTAAGTTCTACATGGTAACATGTTGTGTCTGGAATTGCACACATACTTGCTTCCATATTAGCACGCATGCATTGTTAAAGGTTTCAGCAAACACTGCTCTAGTTTGCCTAATCAGCATCAGGAAGAGAAAGGTCCTGGTCTTGGATTTATGAAAAGTCTTGATAGAATCCATGTAGACCAGATCAAATATGTAACCCCCACCAGCAGCTCTGGTTACCTCCACAAAAAATTCGAACAAATCTGTCAAATACAACTTTTCCTTAAGAAGTCCATGTTGACTATCCCTCCTTAATTTATATCTTTCCAATGCAGTTATATTCTGGCCCTCAGAATCCTTCCTATTAAATTCCCCACTACTGAGGTTAGACTGTTTCAGAGATAGTAGGAACTGCAAATGCTGGAGAATCTGAGATAACAAGGTGTAGAGCTGGATGAACACAGCAGGCCAAGCAGCATCAGAG
>JAHRHZ010000026.1:32837943-32850212 GCA_024137785.1 Ginglymostoma cirratum
GGCCTGCTGTGTTCATCCAGCTCTACACCTTGTTATCTGAGGTTAGACTGACTGGCCTGTAGTTTCCTGGTCTAACCCTTCCTTCTTTTTTTATTAATGGGATAGTATTAACAGTCCATCCCTCCTTGCCCCCACATCTTCTCCCTTGTCTCTCTCAACAGCTTGGGGCACATTTCATTTCAGTCTGAATATTCACCCCTTTTAAGGCTGTTAAACCCTTCTGTATCTTCATCCTCTACGTTAATTTCTTCCATTATTTCACAGTCCTCCATTCTGATGTCCATATCCGCATTGCCCTTTTCCAATGTGAAGGTTGACAGAAAGTATTAAGGACTGTGCTCTTGTCTTCTGGGTCCACATACAGATTACTTTTATGGCCCCTCATGGGCTCTTTTCTTTCTCTAAGTTATTTCCTTGCACTTTATATATATTTTTAAAAATACTTTGGTTTGATTTTATTTGTTCTTCTCACCAATGCTTTCTCATGAACTCTCTTTGCTTTCCTCATTTCCTTCTAAGTTCCCCCTCAACCTTTCATACTCCTCTAGGGAGTTTGCCTTACCAGATACTCTTGGTATCTGCCATAACATTCTCTTTTTATCTGCAAGTAGTTGTTCCATGCCCACTTATGCAAATTGTATTGTATCTTAGTAAAATTAACATTTCCATGGTTTAGAATTTTTATTCCCAGTCTATATTTATCCATAACCATCCTACATCTAATTGCATTATGATCACTACCTCCAAAATGCACCTCTACTGGTGCACCTTCTACTTTTCCAGGTTCATTTCTGAATATTAGGTTCAGAACTGCCCCTTCCCTTGTTGGACTTTTTATGCATAGGCTAAAAACACATCTTCCTGGACAAAATTTAAGAATCTTATGCCCCCTCAACTTCCCCCCTACACACTACCTTGCGCACTAACACTATGCCC
This sequence comes from Ginglymostoma cirratum, assembly GCA_024137785.1. Lineage (NCBI taxonomy): Eukaryota > Metazoa > Chordata > Chondrichthyes > Orectolobiformes > Ginglymostomatidae > Ginglymostoma > Ginglymostoma cirratum. The sequence goes on from JAHRHZ010000026.1 coordinate 32,838,880, forward strand.
AATAATATTTAGGTAGTTAAAATCCCCAACAATTATTATCAAATTATCCTTACACTTTTCTGAAATTGGACTGCATATTTGATCAACCCATTGCTCCCTGACTGGTAGGGGCCTACAGTACACACCCAACAGCGTGTTTGCCCTTTTTGCGTCTTTTTTTACGTCAACCCAAATTGCCTCATTTGATGATCCTTCCACCCTCCTCACTGATATAAGTGAAGTCTTGATCGATAGTGTGTCCCTCCCATTCTTTAAAAATCCTCTGCATTTAATCAGAACACCCTATGATCAGGACAATTTTGCCACCAGTCTTGCTAATCTTTCAGCCAAGTACCAGTCCTAGCTATGATATGATTCTCCCATGTGACTATCTGTGCCTTCAGCTCATGTATCTCATTGCTCAGGCCCCTTAGATTCCATTTGGCCTTGTTAAATTCACTTATTTCTTATCTAGTTTATGTTTCCTCTGCCTTCCAGACTTACACGCATCTTTACTTCCAATTCCATCTCAGTTTATCTCTGCTCTGAACTATTTGTCAGGGTCTCACCTCCCAACTCTCTTCAATCTTGTTTAAATCCACCCTAACACCATGAGTGATCCTTCACATTAGAATTTTGATTGAGTTCCCATTCAGATGTAACCCAGTCAACTTGTATGGATCCACCTCCTTCAGAAACATCCCCAATGCCTCACAAACCTAAAATCCTCCCTCCTGCACTCTCTCGCCAGACACAAATTCATCTGTTCAATTTTTCTATTTCTATACTCACTACAGCATAGAAGCTAGAATATTCTCAAGGGCAGGCGATGGCCTAGTGGTGATATCCAGAGATATCCAGGGCTGTTAATCCAGAGAACCAGATAACGATCTGGGAACCGGGGTTTGAATCCCACCACAACAGATGGTAGAATTTGAATTCAATAAATACCTGGAATTACTCATCTAATGATGACCATGAATCCATTGTTGATTGTTGTAAAAACCCATCTGGTTCATTAATGCCCTTTAGGGATGGAAACTGCCATCCTTACCTGGTCTGGCCGACATGTGACTCCAGACCCACAGCAATGTGGTTGACCCTTAACTGCCCTCTAAGCAATTAGGGTTGGGCAATAAATGCTGACAAGCCAGTGATGCCCTCATTCCATGAATGAATAAAAAAAAAACATTCTGTAGACTACCACATTTGAAGGTCAGTTTTTGCATTTCCTAGATAACTTGCCAAAGTCTGCTTGAAGGACCGTATTTCTCTTTCTCCTATGTCATTGGTCCCACATGGACATGGCCCCTAGCTGTTCTCCTTCCCCTTTCAGAATGCCCTGTAGCCATTCCATGGCTTCGTTGACCCTGGCACTAGATGGCAACATACCATCCAGGAGTCATGCTATAGCCATAAAAGTGCCTATCTCCTCTCCTTATTAATTTATCCCCTTACACTATTGGCCTTCCACACTTTTTCCTCTTCCTCTTACCCACCTCACTCCCCTAAGCAGCTGAACCAACATAGATGCCATGGCCTTGGCTCTGAATGGCTTCCACAGAGGAACCATCACTCTCACTGCTCCAAGACCAACAAAACAGGATACCCAATCGGGGAATCCCCTCATTACCTGCCTGGTCTTCTCCCTCTCGCTGGATGTTATCCATTCCCTCCTTGCCTTGTCTTCCTCAAGCAGTAGGTGACCACATCCTGAAATGTACTATCCATGAGCCTCACAGATTCAGGGATACAACGCAGTGTCTCCAGCTGCTGCTCAGATGCCAAAGCCCAGAGCGTAGGTTGCTTCAGCCAGAGGCATCTCCAACACATGGTAACCCAGAGCACCAGGAGTATCTAGGATTTCCCACATACTGCAAATGTGTAGATCATGGGACTAAACTCCCCTGACACATCATAACAAAATGGAATTTGGAATCCTTGTTTTTATACTCCTAATTCTTAAAAAATTGTATTCTTGCTTACGTTCTAAGTCTTACTTAGATCCACCACAAGTCTGTCTACCTCACTTTAAGAGTTCACACCTCACCCACTCCTCACAGTGACACTGACTGCCTGTCACAGTATTCACACCTCACCCACTCCTCACGGTAACACTGACTGCCTGTCATAGGGTGTACATCTCTCCAGCTCCTCACAGTGACACTGACTGCCTGTCACAGTATTCACACCTCACGCACTCCTCACAGTAACACTGACTGCCTGTCATAGGGTGTACATCTCTCCAGCTCCTCACAGTGACACTGACTGCCTGTCACAGTATTCACACCTCACCCACTCCTCACAGTAACACTGACTGCCTGTCATAGGGTGCACATCTCTCCAGCTCCTCTCAGTGATGATCTGCTACTCTCAGGGGCAAATTTGGTAAACACTGCCTTAACAAGGTTTGGCCCCTAAGTCACAGTAGGTGATACTTAACACAGAGTTAATCACCATAGCACCAAACACCATTTCATTAGATAGAAGCCTGACAATGTGAGAGAAATTTGGAAATATTCTCATTGAAAGCCCAGCATTTGTATTTAAGAATGTGATTACCTTGAATTTCTGGGAACCATAAGAAATAACCTCAAAAATTGTGTAGTTTTCCAAGCATAAATAACTGCATAACCTTTAAGAACAGAACACTGCTTCATCCTCTTTTCCTCCTTTGTCTGAGAGTATTCAAACTAATCTATTACCTTTTCTGAGATCAATGAATTCCAAGGAGACCAGTGATAAAAATTAGTCTCTCTGATCTATATAGCTCAATAAAATGCTGAGTGGTCCAAGTACCCGACATGTCTTCAGGGATGCTAAAAATGACCAACTAATGCCGTAAATAATGTTCTTTCCAGCAGGTATAAATTCAAGCTTGTTGACAAAGTCAAAGTCGCAATTACTTCCCATGGTCATGTTGTTGATGGTTTATCATCTTGTTTTGCATGAGTGGGAGACATGTTGATTTCTCAGACGTATTAGATCTCAAACAGAATAATTTTGATCAATTATATTTACCATTTCATTATTAACTATTCTTTCAAATCCACAAGGCATGTTATCGGGATTTAGATTCAATGTTCAAAAACAATGTGAATTGCAGACCAATTAACTGATCCATAATGTGTAAGTACTCAAAGGTCTTTCAAAAGATACTGACAATATATAGCGCAACGGCATCAATATCAGGTTGCAAACTATATATTGCAGTAATCTGCCTCTCTAAGTCACATCTTGAAGCCTATTTTTTGGTGTCCTATCCTAATTCCCCCATAAGTGGCTTAGTTTCAAATTTGTCTGAAAATGTTCACATAGGATGTCTTAAGATAGCTATCATTTTAAAAATACTTTAAAGTCAACGTTGTTATGATGGCTGTAGAGCTGATTTGCAGAGTTCCAGCTTGTGTTTTTTTTTTAATCGCCATCTCTCCTACCCTTTCCCCAGGCCCCACATCCGCCCCTTTTTATTTCTGGGATCCCCTCCCCCTCCCCAGTTCTGACGAAGGGTTTCGGCCTGAAATGTTGCCTTTCCTGCTCCTCAGATGCTGCCTGACTTTGCTGTGCTTTTCCCAGCCTCACACCTACTGCCAACATTTAGTTGGGTAGATTGATGGCAGCATCCTCCTTTTATGACTCAGTCTACAGGGATACCTCGGTCTAAAAGGGGTGGGGAAACCACTGGGCAGTTTAACAAGAAGAGTCTCTTGTCTTAAACAAGATGCAATTTATTGCATGATGGCAATCAGATACATGCGAACGTATGCATTGTTAGAAACATTATTGGGAAATCTTGAGTAACAGGTTTGTCCCCTCAGATGTTCTGCCTTTCCGCACCCATGTCCTTTGTGACTATGATCTTCAACATATAGATTGCGATTGACTGGTCAATTGCAGAGTCACTGACAGGCGATCTCAACACCTTGTCGCGCGCACATCGATTGTTTTACCCCTGTATGGCATTCTGTTTCCAGAAAGCACACAGCTAGGGAAAAGTGCATGTTCTCAACAGGTTTTGTCTGTTTATTGCATCAGGATTCAGTTTGGCCCAGACAGACTGTCATTGAAAGGTAAATTACATTTTGTGGTGGTAACGGAAACAAATGAATAAGATACATAGGAACGGAGGTGTGAAGCCAGGACATTATGGTATTAGAAACATAGGAGGCTATTCAGCCCATCAGATCCATGCCGTGTCTCTGCTCGGCTCGTCTAGCTCCTCTCCCCATTCCCTGTAGACCTGCAGTGATGCTTCTTCTGCTGCTCATCTAACAGCACCGTACAGGGCAAACAATGAGAAACGTTGCTGTGTCCCACAGCCAATACCTGAATAATGCAAGCAAACCACAGTTCTGGAAACAAATTATCACCACAGAAGTGACTTCTCATGCCTCCACACTTGCAAACGTTATGGACATTCAGAGACACGGGTCCAGGGGCCTGACCAGCAGCACATTACAAAACTGCAAAATGAAGCAATAATGACGAGTGACGAACCTAGAAACCAAAAATGTACAATAATCACACAAGATGTGAAAATGAATTTTTGATCACAACTGTGAAATAGTCTCGTCTAATATGTCATCAAAGTGTACCAATAAGTATACAGGGGAATTTGGAATGACACCACACAGTGATGCACAGTGGATTCAAGGATAATTTCCCCCTAAACAACATGCTTCAGACACAGAAAGTTGATGAGCTTAAGGCTGTTTTGAAAGCTCAACAGTCATTTTTGATGCATTTCTGGAACGAGCTGCTACCGAAAGTTGTAGAGGTGCGTGCAATTACAACATTCAAAAAAAATTTGGACAAGTATATGAATAAGAAAGGTTGAGAGGGATAGGGGCCAAATGAGGCTAGTTCTGTTTAGGACACCTGATTGGCATGGACAGGTTGGACCAATGGGTCTGTTTCCATGCTGCATGACTCTGTGACTATATGATTATAAACCAGCAGCAAAAAGCAAGGCTGGAACTGAAGCATCATTTTACGTTTGCAATCTTTTGGCAAAACACAAAACATTATTCCCACAGAGAAAAGTACTTGTAGAAGTAATGACTGTGGCCATTGACTCTTTATTCAAAGAAGAAATAATAATGGTCATCTGGAGAACGTCACTTGCTGGTTCCAAAGTAGCAAGACACTTCAAATCTTTGTCTGAAGACTTCTTTCAGCAACTACACCGGAACTGAAGGGTTGTGAGTGCTCCTCACTACAGTTCAATGAATCCATTAACACAACTGACATAGCCCAACTGATTGCTTTTGCGCACTTGGCTTTTAAAGATTAACTAAAGAGGATCTTAAAGATAGAATAAGGGGTGATGATATCTACAACAACTTCAAAAGGTACAGGCGTGAGAAGAATGAAAAAGTATGGAAAACCTCTGTGCACACCTGAGAACATCAGCAGAGGAATTCGACAAGAGATTTCAGGAATTAGATGTGATGGAACAAGTCATCCTGCTTGTCTCAAATCCATTCCTTCAAGTAGACATTGGTGGGTTGACTACCAAATGTCATTAGATGTTTGATTTACAAAGAAGTGCAGCTGATATAGAAATGATTACTGTGCAAAATGATATTGAGCTGATAGTTCAGATGAGGGACAGTGATCTTTGGAGACTTGTACGCAGAAAAATTCCTGCTTGTATCATGCTGTGCTTTTAAAATGAAAACTTACTTTGGCTCCACATACCTCTATGAGACAGCCTTCTCCAAAATGAAGACAATCAAATCTAAGTATGACACCCAGATCACAAATACCTATTGAAGGGCTATATACTTCATCAGAACTGAAGACATTGGTGAGGCCCCTTCTGGAGTACTGTGTCCAGTTCTGGTCGCCCTGTTATACGAAAGATACTATTAAGCTGGAGAAGGCTCAGAAAAGATTTACCAGGATGTTGCCGGGAATGGAGGGTTTGAGTTATAAGGAGGGTTTGGATAGGCTGGGACTTTTTTTCACTGAAGTATTGAGGGTTGAGGGGTGACCTTATAGAGTTTTATAAAATCATGATGGGTTTAGATGAGGTAACTGGCACATGTCTTTTCCCTACGGTGGAGGACTCCAAGGCTAGAGGGCATATTTTTAAGGTGCAAGGAGAAAGATTTAAATGAAGACGCTGGGGCAATTTTTTTATACAGCGTGGTTCATATCTGGAATAAATTTCCAGAGGAAGTGGAGGATGCGGGTACAGTTACAATATTTAAAAGACATTTGGATACCTACATGAATAAGCTGTGTATAGAGTGATTTGGCCAAGCGCAGGCAGGTGGGATTAGCTTAGTTTGAGAACATAGTTGCTGTGAATTGTTTGGACTGAAGGGTCTGTTTCAGTGCAGTAAGACTCTATGACTCTATAAGAGCCATACCAGACTGAAGACAGGAACTTTGTTTCTCTCTCCACAGATGCTGACAGACCTGCTAAGAGTCTACAGACTTTTTATTTTATTTCAAACTTCCAATGTCTACAGTCTTTTGCTTTTATTGCTATTTGACTTTCCTTGTTCAATTGACGGTGGGCCTTGCTGTTTCTCTGGTTTACTGTGTGCAGTAAAACCTCCAACTGTAGTAGTGATGGGGAGGAGGGAAACAAGAGCAATTGAATGGATCTTTTCTCATGAATGCAATGTCGTTGGGGAAAGAGGCTCATGGGAATAAAGTGCAGACAGACAAATGATTTCTTAACCTTCCATGTAAATACTTCTTTGATTAACCTTGACTTCCCTTCATGACCTGATGCCATTGGAATAAAGAATCTCAGATTCGTGATGAAGGGTTTAGGCCCGAAACGTCAAGTTTTCCTGCTCCTATGATGCTGCTTCACCTGTTGTGCTCATCCAGCCCCATGCTTGTTATCTCAGATTCGTGACCGTTGGGTCTTCAATTGTATTCAAATATCCTCCTCACCCACAAGTAACATTTCATCAGGCCAAGTAAGTCACACCTTTAATGATTGGAATATTTGTTCTTGGAGGTTTAGCAAGTCTCTCGAGGTGCCCTGAGAACGTAATGGTCAATGTACTCCATGAGGACATGATTCCCACCAAGAGATTCCAAAGGCAACATCCCAGTGATGGGGATATCCATCTAATAGGTTTTTTTTCAAGGTACTGCAATGCTGGGTAACATTTCACACAACTTTAAGATCAGAGCTATTTCCTTTAGGCATTGGGATCTGATGATGCAGCTGCCTAACGCCCTGTCAGCCAGCCCAGAAGGCTGACTAGTTTTTTTGGCAATCTTGCAGCGCTTTCCAAGTGAAAGATATTCTTTCATTTCCTAAGTGGGTTGTTGAAGCAAAAACTTAAAACGGTGCTGATTTCAAAATGAAGCCAACCCCCACTCTCTGAAGAGCATTTTGCACACAGACATCTGCCAGCTTTTCTTTGTTGACTGACTGTGTACTGAAGAATGTAAAACAACATTCATTCATGGGAGATATTTCATGTTTTGGTGGTAGGCTGAATATTTTAAAAGTTGATTATAGCTACACGTTGTTGACAATACATTATGTGAGCATTCACAAGATTTGCATTTTGAGGAATAATTTGAAAATCCATGAGGTAAGCAGTTTTCAAAATATTGTACTTTTGATCAACTTAAACTAGTAACTTTTTAAAATCTGGCATCAACTTAATAAGATTTATTTTGAATTCATTACTCCCCTCCCTTCACAGTATTTAAAGCTGAACTCCATCATTGCATCTTTTTCACATTTTCACCTCTCTGGCAGAAGACCATATTACTGAAAGATTTGTGATCCAGAAAAGGTAGGAAAACTACCTGAGTATCTCAGTGGGCCAATTCTCCATCTAACATTGACCTGTTTGAAGGTTGGCGAATACTATGACATGGATTACAGCTTAATAATTCAGAATTAATTCCATTGTATTGTGAGACTGTCTTCTTTGTGATAGAGTCCAACACATGGGGTTTGATTTTAATTTGTGGGTACATACCACTTGCTCAGTCTATGTTGCTGAGGCATTGCTCTTTTGAAAAGGATGACCACTCTACTAAGAAATGCCCAATTAGGGGTATCAGGCAACCAGCTCCATAGAGAAATATCCAAAGGCAAATGGCAGACATGATAGAGTGTGCCATTGCTTTACAGACTGGAGCAGGCAACTGATCAGAGCATTGACTGTGTCACAGCACCTGTCGTGCTCAAAGGGTCAATCAAGAGGTAATTGATTGGCTCTGTTTCCTTTATACAGTAAGCTTTGTTTTAACTGGCACCTTATCAATCAGCACACTTCATAAGCTGGCAAAAATTATATACCGCAATCTACCATGATGTCTGAGTATTTCTGCTCTAAGTAAAGTACAACTGTGATGTGTATACCCTCTGCATTACATTTCTATTACTTACTGTGTGTTTTTAAATTTATTTCAGGAGGCATGTGGATGTTTTTACATAGATTTTTTGAGGGATGTTGATGACTTGAAGCATTGCTAGGCCAGTGTTTACCAGGGTTATATGTACCTCTTGATTATTGGAAACATATATGATCACCAGGCTCACTCCTGGTCCTTTAGGTGCTGGTTAATAAATGCTTGCCGTATTTACTTTTGAATAGCATATTGCCATTTGTCCCAGCCAAAGCCATCCTTGGTTGTCCAAAATACCCTTGAACTGAGTGGCTTGCTGGACCATTTCACAGGAGAGTTAAGAGTCAACCACTTTGTAGTTGGTCTGGAGTCCCGTACATCAAAGCAATAGGAATAAGAGCTTTCCATTCCAAAAAAAAACAAATGCTGACATTTGCAATCATCACTGTTAGAGACAAGCCTTCAACTCCAGATTTCATGAATTGAATTTAAATTACAAAAGCTGTTATAGAGGGTTTTGATTCACCATATGGAGAATCTGCCTGGACATACAAATGATTAGACCAGCAACATCCTGTCAATCATCTTTTCCTTCCGTTGCTTTAATCCATCATCCAAATCACCCAATGGCACTTGTCATGACAGCAGAACGTTTATGTGCACCAGGATGTTAAAGAGTATTTACAGAGTCTGCTGAGATAACAAAACCATTATCTTTATCGAAGAAACGTCTTACTGTGGCTTCATCTTGTGACAAGGCTGTAAGAGGGTGCAAGATCATGTAACATTGCATCACTTTGTCCTTTTCCTCCAATGTCTGCTGGTTAACTTCAAGATCTTCTCTGCTGACTTCTGATATATCCTGCTACATCAGACGCTTCTTTCTGTAAGGTTCTGCCTCACTGTTTGTTAATCTGTACATCAGTCAATGTGGGCTTCAAACAATGGAAATCAGGTATCCCAGGATCTCTTATGCCTAAGAAAATTCTACCTTTGATAAGATCATCTTCCAAATGTGCAGGATTCCGTGAGCTATTTTAATATGGTCATATGTTGGTCATTCTGTTCTTTTTCACATTGAGCTGCAATATTGAGCTCTTAGCATTCATATGTTGCATTCCATTTAGGTTCAAACCATACCTTCAAGACTTCCAAACTCTCTTCTGTCTTTTGCTTCTATTTTCTTTTGGGTGGACTACACATAGCAACAGTCGCTCTCCAACAGTAATGGAAATGCGGCTCCTCCTAGTTGTTTGGTTTGTTAATTGAATCTGTCATGATCTTGTAATTTGCCCATTGCATATGTAAAATCTGTCAGTTCTGTTTCATCTCATCGTTTATTGTAATTAACACTGGGACAGAAAAGTTTGTAGACAGTCTGTCTACTAAGTGAGTGCAGCTCTGATCTCTTTCTTTGTTCCTTTTCTATGGCTTTTTGTAGCTTTTCACAGTTCTGAAAACGTCTATGTTCTTCTTTTAGTAGTTGTCCTTCTGTCCAACCCTTCAACACTCACTCTGTGTGCCACTCTGATTCAATGTTATGAGCTCACAAGACAAAAACTGGTTTGTGCTATGTCTTTAATGAACTAGCTCATGGGAATATCAGCATACTATTGAATTTCCATCAAAACACCTACTCTTAACCATATTGATTTTAATATTGAAAAATTCAATGGGCTGTAGAATTAGTGTTGCACTTAATTCAATCTGCTTTCAGATATATCTGTCTAATCAACCTGTTCAGCAATGCTATTAAACACCTCTGAAGTAGGTGGAACTTGCAGCTAAGCCTGCTGGCTCAGAGTTAGGGACATTACCAATACATCACAACAGCTCATGCTGTTTTTTGATAGATAGATTAGGTTAAATTGCCTACAATGGATTGGTAAATTATAATCTTCTGATGCTTGTAGAAAATGCACAGAACATCCCAAAAACATCATCTCAATCTTGATTACTTTGGCATTCTTATTGCAAAATGTGCAAAACTGTTCGGTCTATTTCCCCAAAGCAATTAAAATATATATGAAGAAACATAATTCACATTTTCTAAACAGAGCACTTATTGATTTGAGAAAGAAATAGATGGAATAGATAACTATTTGCCCCAGTATAGGGTCTCTATTTTCTAAAATTTATATAAAAATGGATTGTGATCAACATTTTGAAAATGAAAATGAATGTCACCTACTACAATCAAGAAAGAGAAATTTCTTCAACCATAACGAGAAAAGCTGTTAGCTCTGGTGAATTTTTCAAAAGAAAATTTGCTATGTTATAATAGTGAGCTCACTTTAAAACTCCTCTGATAGCTGTGAAAAAGAGATGTTTTAAAGAAAGAAAGTTTTGATAGGAAGAGTGACGTCATTTATGTGGCACTTCTCACACACAAAAGACATCCCTAAGGACCTTATGGCAGTCCAGGTTCAAACAAACCCTGGAAAACTGGACTGAACGCCTTACTTAGAGTTTCAATTTCATGTTAGAAGTGGAACTGAAGGCAGGAGAGTTGGAGAATTGGCATGTGAATAGCCAGCATAGTCCTGCCTCTGGCTCATTCTCAAAGCGGATGCTTTGGTGAAAGACAATGCTCAGTCCCTCTTTGTGGCTGAATCCCACATCGCACATGGAAGTGGCCTTGTAGCAGCAGAAAGGTGGGAGTTCGGGCAACACACCCAGTAGCTTTTCCACAACACACCCTTCCTTTTCATACTCAAGTGTCCTGTAGGTGCTCAGTGGAGCAATGTACAGCTGCCAACCTCTGATTCATGTGCCTGCTGCCATTAACTTCCTGGTTGTATCAGAGATAAAAGGTACTGCAGATGCTGGAGAATCCGAGATAACAAGGTGTGGGGCTGGATGAACACAACAGGCCAAGCAGCATCATAGGAGCAGGAAAGCTTGACGTTTCGGGCCTAGACCCTTCTTCAGACATTGGAGATCCCATTTCTGAAGAAGGGTCTAGGCCAGAAACGTCAAGCTTTCCTGCTCCTATGATGCTGCTTGGCCTGCTG
>JAHRHZ010000026.1:32850612-32893847 GCA_024137785.1 Ginglymostoma cirratum
TGTGTTCATCCAGCCCCACACCTTGTTATCTCAACTTCTTGGTTGTTGTAGGTTTAGGAAGTGCTGTCAAAATATCAACTATATTGGAAAACAGGACACTGTCCTGAGTTTGTGAATAATCCCCAGTGCTATACTTTTCTGGTTGTACAATCACCCAAAATTCCTGGAAGGTGCAAATATTCCTGAAACTGTACATTTATTATGAGGCCAACTGAACAGGGCTCTGCCATGAATAATAGGTCAGAATACACATAGATTTTACAGTGTGTAAATGTTGCACCATGAAATGCTTGACTGAGGATTAGAGGCAAGTTAAAATTGCACTGAATAAAAATGAAATTGCATCACACCAGTTCCACACAAAGGACCATTTGCCTCCTCAGGGAGGTGCTTTAAAACAGAAGTTCTCCTGACATCAGTTGGCTCCCAGTAAATGTCAAAAACAAATAAAGAAACAGAAGATCAAACAGGGCACAAAGGAAGAGGGCATTTTGGACAGTTTCATTCCAAAGCAATGTTTACACATCGTCTCACCGAAAGAAGGAGTTCCTTTTTCCCTGACACAAAAACAAATTGGACATTAAAAGAAATCCCATGGCAAGTCGCAAACATCATTATTTGATTATTTCTATATTTTCCAATTTATTCATTCCACTTAGATTTATTATGGCGTTCTTGCAATGTGCTGCTAGATGTAAGGTTACCATTTTTCAAGGTGACAACTGAACACAATGCTATGCATCATTCTGAAGCACATGCTTAGCCTACGGGGAAAGGGCTGATTATTACACATCGATGATGAATGTTTCATTCAGCATTACAAGATAAGGTGCCCCAATTAGAAAGATTAGGGCTGTGATGGCATGTTCCCTGATGAAGACCCCTTTATCTATCAGTTTTCTCAGATGTATTGCCAAGAAAATAAAAGAAGTCAAGTGCACAGCAAAATCTCTCTTCACTGTTACACACCGTCTCTATTGCACTTAGAGAGAAGACTATTTACAACCAAATTCAACTCATTCATTTCAAGAAAATTAAACTGAAGTATTGCTTAGTTTATTCCATGCACGAGACTGGTTACAGGTTAATTCAGTTTTCAGAAGAATATATGTTTAAGCAAGGAATATTTACCAGAAGTGCTGCAGCGAACAAAGTCTGCAATCAAGGTTTGGGGTGAGTCTTTTAAACATTGTCTAAGCCACAATGTCTTATATTCACAAATTTTTCAATTAACATGTCAGAAGTAGTATACAGAATCGGAGAATTTAATCTCTCGTTTTGGAGATATTTGCACATCCTATTTGCAAACTGTTCTGATGCTATTCTACAGCAGGTAATTCTGTCCGTCAAGAGAGCAGTGATCACATCAAAAGTGAACTTCAGCATGTTCTGTGAATACAGCTAAGTATCTCTAAAAATAAATTAGTATATTCTGTCCCTATATTCACGGGCTTAGTTAATAGTCCAAAGTTACTTTCACAAAGCAAACCATTTTCATTCCATTATACCAAAGGAGATAATTACTTTGTCTTCCATCGTTATTCAGGCAAAACAACAAGGGGCCTGAAGTCTCAGTGGATGCTACTAATACAAAACACTACCAATTCTGAAACTCGGAAATAAAAACAGAAAAAGCTGGAAATTCATCAGGTGATTTGGCATCTCAGTATTTCCAGCATTTTCTGCTCTGAAGTCACAGTGGATTATGTTACACACTGTTTTACAGTGGATGAATTGACAACTGCACATGATCATACACAAAAAATACCTTTGAAGTTTCAGGATAACTCTGTGACACTGGCAGCGATATTTCCTGGCACTCCCTTTATAATCACCAGCAAAGATATCAGTGAAGTGTCGAGCTAACACATGCCATTCCTGCAAAGTTTTCCTTCATTAATGTGGTACCAGTGCTGGGGAACAGAACTTCCTAATTAGGCCACGAACAGGACAATAAAATCCTTTTTCTCAATCTCACTTCAAACCTCGGGTCTGAGTTGATATTTAGGAGTCATATAGTAAGAAGAGTAGCTCACCTTCAAACTCACCTTAACTCTGTAAGAGGACAGCTCAGAAATAGCACCTGGAAGTAATGCGAAATGGGCACTAAAACAAAATTTGCTGGAAAAGCTCAGCTGGTCGTGCAGCATCTGTGACGGTGACCCTTCCTCAGAGCTAATGAGTGCTGTTGGCTCATAGTTACTCAAAAACATAATCTTCCCTATATGCAGGTGGGATGTATTTTCAAGCAATCGCGTGGCTTATTTTAAATACATTTTTAGGGAGAATTACCTGATTTTAATGTTTCAAATACATTCAAAAAGTTTCAAAAAGGAACATAATATCCATAAACCACGTGGAAGCACAACAGAAGTAAACATCATCCCAGGGGGTTGCAATATGCAAAATCTGGGTCAGGGCTGTTTCATTAGAAAGGAAAGTGCTATGCCTCCTTGGCACATGTCCATTGCAGTACAGTGGACGTGATCTATATGGACTTCAGTAAGGTGTTCAACAAGGTTCGTCAAGGTGGGCTGGTTAGCAAGGTTAGATCACACAGAATACAGGGAGAAGTAGCCACTTGGATACAGAACTGACTCAAGGGTAGAAGATGGAGGGTGGTGTTGGAGGGATGCTTTTCAGGCTGGAGCCCACAAGGATCGGTGCTGGATCCACTGCTTATGGTCATTTACGTAAATGATTTTAATGTGAACATAGGAGGCATACTTCAGACATTTGCAGTCAACACTAAAATTGAAGGTGTAGTGAACAGCAAAGAAGGTTACCTCACAGTACAACGGGACCTTGATTAGATGTGCCAAAGGCTGCGCAGTGGCAGGTGGAGTTTAATCTAGATAAATGTGAGGTGCTGCATTTTGGAAAGGCAAATCAGGGCAAGATTAATGGTAAGGTCCTGGGGAGTGTTGCTGAACAGAGATACTTTGGAATTCAGGTCCATAATTCCTTGAAAGTAGAGCCACGGGTACACAGGATAGTGAAGAAGGCATGGTCAGTGCATTGAGTATAGGAGTTGGGAGGTCATGTTGTGACTGTACTGGACATTAGTTAGGCCACTTTTGGAATACTGCATGCAATCGTGGTCTCCCTGCAATAAGAAGGATGCTGTGAAATTTGAAAGAGTTCAGAGAAAATTTACAACAATGTTGCCAGGGTTGGAGGGTTTGAGCTACAGGCAGAAGCTGAATAGTCTGGGGCTATTTTTCCTGAAGTGTCAGAGGCTGAGAGGTGAGCTTGTAGAAGTTAGTTAAATGATAAGGGGCAAAGATAGGGTGAATAGACAGGGTCTTTTCATTGGGGAAGGGGAGTCCAAAACTATAGGGCATAAGTTCAAAGTGTGAAGGGAAATATATAAAAAGGTATTTTTATATATGAGAGGGTGGTGCATGTATGGAATGAGGTGTCAGAGGAGGTGGCGGAGGCTGCTATAATTACAACATTTGAAAGGCATCTAGATGGGCATATGAATAGGAATGATTCACAGGGATATGGGCCAAATGCTGGCAAATCAGATTAGATTAATTTAGGACATCTAATGGATATCGGCATGGATGAGTTGGACCAAAGGGTCTGTTTCTATGCTGTACAGTTCCATGAATCTGTGACTGTATGACCTGAGTCAAAGTGTTGCAAAGGCACTAGATGCTTGTAACAAGTTAAAGGAGATTTTGTTCCAAGGTTACTTTTCCAATGCCCTGCCCAACACATAATCACCAGCAAAATAGCTTTAATGTAGCAAGATCTTCGATGGTGACACCAGGAAGAAAACAGAAGGGCACGTCTTGTATGGGCACTTCTTCTTAGGCAGTCCTTCAGTCAAACAGTTTCCTGTTTGTCCTGTAGATTAACTCTAGTCCAATGGGAAGCTTCATGGATATGGCATGGAGTGTTCCAAAAAGGAAATGGAGAACAGCTTTGGCTCAATGGCCTTGCTGGATCCCAGTTTACACTAAATTTGGTCCCATGATGGATCTGTATTGAGGGTTACGGCTTATATGTTGTCGTGCAGCAGGAAAGGAAGATTTCTCTGGGCAGAGAAATTCCAGGTTCCATGATTCCTCCTGACTGACAGAACCAAAAGCCTGGGTGAGGTCATAGAAGGTCATTATACATGGTGACCATTCCTGACATGAAAACGAAGTATCTGGGTATCTGGAAGTCCAGTTATGTTGGCAAGACCTACAGGCTTCAGCACTGACCTCAACATGGGGAAATGTGATCAAGCAGCATAACCTGGCAAGCCCTGCATCAGTAAAAGCATTGATAGAGAGCTGTGGGGAGATTGAGGAGATCAAAGACAGATCGTCCAGTGGATCATTGAAAAAAGTCAGTTACGTACATGTTCACTGCAGCTGTCCCTTTGATAGCCACCAGGATAGGAAGAACACCCACTCCTTCAGGTTTCTTCAATGGCTCGCACACTTCTGCGACACTGTCCCCTGTGGCAACACTGTACCTTACTCTTCTGAAGAATGTGGTATCAAACACAAAAGACTCTGGCCCTCCTATACCTCCCCTGCATCCTGAGGAGACTGTGAGCTGCAATTTCTTCATTTAGAGACTGTTTGGCATCCACCAGAGGTCACTCGCCTCCTGAAATTTTGTTGGCGATTTTGGTGCTGTTCAAAGCAGTTTTACATTATTTTTAATCCAATACTGACACATTAGCTAAAGAGTCATAGAGTCCTACAGCATGGAGAAAGGCCCTTCAGCCCAAACTGGTCCATGCCGACCAAAATATCCATCCACGCTAACCCCTTTTCCCTGCACTTGGCCCTTATCCTTCTAAACCTTTCCTATCCAAGTATTAATCCAAATGCCTTTTAAATGTTGTTAATATACCTGCCTCAACCACTTCCACTGGTAGTTCATTCCATATGTATACCAGCCTCTGTGTAAAAAAGTTGCCCCTCAAGTTCCCATTTATTCTTTTCCCTCTTACCTTAAACTGAAGGCTCCTAGTCGTTGATTCCCCAACCCTGGGAAAAAGACTGAGTGCATTCACTCTATCCATGCCTCTCATGATCTTATACACTCCCATGAGATCCCCACTCTGTCTCCTATGCTCTAAAGAAAAGTGTCCTCCCTCATCCAACCTCCACCTACAACTCAGTCCCTTGAGTCCTGGAAACCTCCTCATAGATTTCTTCTGCATTCTTTCTACTTTAATAACATCCTTCCTATAGCGAGGTGGCCAAAACTGAACACTGTACTCCAAGTGTGGCCTCACCAATGTCCTGTGCAACTGCAACATAACTTCCCAACTTCTGTGTTCGATGCCCTGACTGATGAAGGCCAATGTTCCAAAAGCCTTCTTCACTGCCCTGTCTACCTGTGACTTCTCTTTCAGAGAACTGTGCGCCTGAACTCCAAGGTCCTTCTCTTCCACTACACTCCTAAAGGTCCTACCATTCACCATGAAACTCCTACCTTGATTTGGCTTTCCAAAATGCAAAACCTCACATTTATCAATATTAAACTCCATTTGCCATTTCTTGGCCCACTTCCCCAGCCGATCGTGATCCTGCTGTAATTTCTGATAACCTTCCTCACTGACAACAATACCACCTATTTTAGTATCATCCGCAAACTTACTAATCATGCCTTGTACATTCTCATCCAAATCACTGACATAGATAACATACAGCAATGGGCTCAGCACTGATCCCTGAGGCACATCACTAATCATAGGCCTCCAGTCCAACAAGCATCCTTCCACCATTTCTCTCTGCTTCCTACCATCATGGTAATTGTGTATCCAATTTGCCAGCTCTCCCTGGATTCCAGGCAATCTAACCTTCCAGAGCAGCTACCATGTGGAACCTTATCAAAGGCCTTACTGAAACCCATATAGACTATGTCTACTGCCCTGCCCTTAGCAACCTTCCTGGTCACTTCATCAAAGAACTCAAACAAATTTGTGAGGCGTGATCTCCCACGCTCGAAGCTGAGCTGACTACTCCTGATCAAACCCTGTCTTTCTAAATGCATGTGTACTTTATCCCTCAGAATCTTCTCAAGTAACTTACCTACCACAGGTGTTAAGCTTCCTCCCAGGTTTTTCTTTGCAGCCCTTTTTGTATAAGGGCACAACATTCGCTACCCTCCAGTCTTCTGGAACCTCACCCATGACAAATGATGATGCAAATATATCAGCCAGGGCCCCTGCAATTTCTTCTCTAGCCTCTGCAGGGGTCTTGGATATATCCAATCATGACCATGAGATTTATCCACCTTCATACATTCTAAAGCTTCCAACACCTCCTCTACTGTGATATAGACTGTCCCCAAGATATTGCCACTAACATCCCCAAGTTCCCAAGTCTTCGTTCTTTCTCCTTGGTAAACACAGAGGAGAAATATTCATTGAGGACCTCGCCCATCTCCTGTGGTTCCACACAAGACTAAAGAGGAAAGTTAAAAGGACTTTACCTGAGTTTATCATTACTTTTTGCTGAGTTGCTTCTCACTGAAGCCTCTCGAGCCAAAGCCTTAAGTTTCATTCTGCTACCAACAAATTTTCAATACCACGTCCCTCTCCCATTTTTCTTGGTTAGAAAAGGAGGGAGGAGAGGAAAAACCACAATGGTGCAATGTTTGGGGCTTAAGTACTCCTTGATACCAGGCCTGCGATGATCTGGTCCTCTGTGCAGGTGACTGCTTCCAGGCTGTAATGTATATCGCGATGTCATGCCTCTCACTCTCAGTCGCCCTTTGCTTGACACTCTCCTTCTGCTGATTGAATAAAGGAGTTACCTAGTTTCATATCAGTCACATTTCCCTGTCAATTAATCATCAATTATTGTAACAGTGGTTGGCACTGCTGCCTGACAGCACCATGTTTGATTCCACCCTTGGCCAATTGTCTGTCTGGAGTTTGCACATTCTCCCTGTTTCTGTGTGCGTTTCGTCTGGCAGCTCTGATTTCCTCCCACAGTCCAAAGATGTGCAGGTTGGGTGGATTGACCATGCTAAATTACCCGTAGTGTCCAGGGATGTGCCGGCTAAGTGGGCTAACCATGGGAAATGCATGGTCAAGGAGATGGGGTGGGTCTGGGTGGGATGCTCCTTGGTGGGTTGTTGTGGACGTGATGGGGCTGAATATGTTGGCTCCACACTGTAGGGATTCTATGTTTCTGTTGATTGAGTTATGCATATTCTGATATAAAAGTTTGAAGATTTTATTGCAGTGATTTCAACTACAAGTTTTATGTTGAATAGTCAAAACAGCAAATAGAGCAATGAAGTCTGGTAAACTCCCAAAGTATTTTCACACTGTAAACTCGGGACTAAGTAAACTTGTATTTCTGCTTGTGATAAATGGAGTGCTTGATGCAGGGTGCTGTAAAGTGTGGGGAAACAGACAGTTTGGGCTAGATTTTTGGAACTCAGTTATAGACAAAGAGGAATGTATATTAAAACGTCAGCTTCAATCCTTTCGAGCAGCTTTTATTATGAAGTAGTTTAGTTGGTAAGGTGAGTCAGTGAGAGTGAATGTGCTATAAATGACTAGAGATTGAGGTTTCTGGAGCTCAGTTTCACCACAATCCATTTCCTCAATGCTTTTTAAGATTGCAATGTCCATCCCAACTTTTCAAGGAAACTCGTGAATTTAATATAATAGTCCATCTCCCAGTCAAATTATTTCTTGATTTGTTACAGGCTGAGTCAAGTTGAACATTGAAAGGGTGAAGATTGCATCCAACTGTGGTGCAGTGGTAGTGGCCCCAACTCTGAAGCAGGATGCCCGTGTTCAAGTAACAAAAGTGCTACAGAGGTGTGTAAAAACATATCTGAACTGTTCATGAGAAAATATTGAAATTGCACCCTGAGACAATGCAAGGAAAGTTAAAGATGTATATCACACACAATCTCAGTTGCTGTGCATAGACTGAGATGAACCTCATCACAGAGTACATACTTTGTCTGTGAGGGTGCTTGTGGTGCAGCTATAGAGTCCCTACCTCTGTGTCAGGTCACAAAATTGTTACAATGTCGAAGAAGACCATTCAACCCATCATGCCTCTACCAGTTCCCTTGCTCCAATCTCCTGCCCTTTCCCCATATCCTTGTACACTATTTCTATTTAAATAATCATCCAGTGCCCCTCTTGAGTGCCTCAACTCAACTTGCCTCCATCAATTTTCAGGGCAGTAGATTCCATACTTCAACTGCTCACTGTGTGAAAAGGTACATCAGTTTAAATCTATATCTTCTTGGTTTCTTTTCTTTTATGAGAGGAAATAGTTTCTCCTTTTCAACTGTATCCAGCTCTCTAGCAATTTTGAAAACCTCCATCAAATCCCCTCTCAGTCTTCTTCTCTCCAAGGAGAACAGTCCCAACTTCTTTAGAATTTAAGGAACGCTGATGGCATATAACATTTTCATGATCTTTGGGTTTCCAAAAAAGTTTTGCAGCTGAGAAGTGCTTTTGGGAGTGTAGTCGTTGTGCCATGTGGGAAAGATAGTGACCAATTTGCACAGAGAAAGCTTCAAGTCATATGTTTCAATGATGTTGGGTCATTAAGTATGTCAAGTGTATATATTTTGTGTGAGGTATATTCAAGGCTGTGATAGACAGATTTTAATCAATAAGGGAAATCAGAGATGTTGTGTCATTAAATATATCAAATGTATAGATTGTAAATGAAGTGTAAGGCTGAGATAGACAGATTCTTCATCAGTAAGTGAAATAAAGGCTATGGTAAAAGGCAGGAAAATGAAGATTTTCATACCAGTCATACATGGCACAGCAGACTTTAGAATGAGTGGCTCACTTCTGATCCCATGCTTTGTAGTCTTATGGGTAAATACTGAGAATTACCTCGGTCTTCTTTAAAGTAGTGCCCTTGGAGCTTTTACATGAGCTGAGAGCTAGAGTTCACCTCAGTTTAACGTCCCACCTGCAAGATGTTAATCTGAAATAGAGAGCATTTCACTTTCCTAAATTGATCTAACATTAGTAAAACCTAATTATCACATTGTCGCTTGTGGGATTTTGCTGTGTGAAAATTGGCTGATACTGCTTCTCCGATTACAAAAGTGACTGCACTTTGAAACCTCTGCTTCTTCGGTTGTAAAGAGCATTTGGACGTCCTGTGATCAGGAAGAGTGTGGAGCAAATCTTTCTTACCCTTTCCAGCTTCCAACTAAATTTCACGTCTTCAAGTGACAAGATCTGACTACTTTGTATTTATTATTGGTAATGTGATATTTAAAGGTCTGGTGATCACAAAACTGTCACTTGGTGTTTCAGGAAATGAACTCCAGGTCTGAAGGTATCACAGAACTTCACGGAAATAAGCAACCGTATGGCAGATATGAAGCTCCCTCTGTGATAATAACATACCTCATTTAAAAGACAGAGAGAGGTTGAACAAAGTTATGTTAAAGTTATGTCCCCTACCAGCAACTAGAAGTAACAATGCCTCTGTTAACCATTATCCAATGAATACTTTGAAGAAACCCTATGGTGAAATGAAATATTTGGGATGGTTATTATGATTGGCTGTCCAGTAATTCAAATTCAAATTTTATGTTATTATTCCTGATTTACCCAGAAGTCACACTATCACCATTTGTTTCGCTGACAAATGGCATCCTGAAAACCTTTCTCAATGATTATTTTCTGTTCATCTTGAGAAAACATAACAGAACTGGAATTGATGTAGCATCAGGAGGTCATTTTTGTCATTCAAACTATAACGCTTACATAATGTTCTGCTTAAATTTCCACTTCACAAAATACAATAAAAATGATCTATCCCGTACGAGATTAAACAAGGATGTACTTAAGAGGTAGAGGATTGCAGCAAATGCTGTTGGAACCTTTAAAAAATATCTTGTCTTCAACTGATGTCTACACTATTTGGCACATTTGACAAAAATCTTGAAAAATCTGCATTTACCTTTGCTCACATTCCATATTTGAATCTTTCCAGTCCACTGTGTGCACTAGTTCTCTGTTCATATTTCAAATCAATTCTATTTTTGCACAAACTCCAATATAAACAATCTTTAGCCTATCACCTCCTTTAGACTATAAATCATTGAACATAGCCTTATTATGATCAGGTGAGGACAGGTTAAAGGATCCCACTTGTCATTTGACCATAGTAGAGTTCTTTAAAAATATTTTACAAAGAACGGTCTTTGCAACTTCTGTAAGTACCCCACCATTAATGGGTCAATGCAGTAAAACATTATTTAAAGAAGAAAGAGGGAAGGTTATTGAAACTACTCCTAAGTGTGATGAAGCCTGATAGTATCCTTTCCAAGGGAAATTTTGACTCTAAAATTGGAGGAAAAATGGAGTTTGGTTTTCAGTTCTATGAATTTCAGAAAGTCTGTTTTAACAAAAACAGCATTGCCAAGGAATCAGAGATAACAGGTACTGCAGATGCTGGAGAATCTGAGATAACAAGGTGTAGAGCTGGATGAACACAGCAGGCCAGGCAGCATCAGAGGAGCAGGAAAGCTTGACGTTTCGGGCCTAGACCCTTCATCAGAAATGGGGGAGGGGAAGAGGGTTCTGAAATAAATAGGGAGAGAGGGGGAGGCGGATAGAAGATGGATAGAGGAAAGGATAGGTGGAGAGGAGACAGATCGGTCAAAGATGCGGGGATGGAGCCAGTAAAGGTGAGTGTAGGTGGGGAGGTAGTGAGGAGATAGGTCAGTCCAGGGAGGATGGACAGGTCAAGGGGGCGGGATGAGGTTAGTAGATAGGAGATGGTGGTGCGGCTTGAGGTGGGAGGAGGGGATAGGTGAGAGGAAGAACAGGTTAGGGAGGCGGGGACGAGCTGGGCTGGTTTTGGGATGCGGTAGGGGGAGGGGAGATTTTGAAGCTTGTGAAATCCACATTGATACCATTGGGCTGCAGGGTTCCCAGGCTGAATATGATTTGCTGTTCCTGCAGTCTTCGGGTGGCATCATTGTGGCATTGCAGGAGGCCCAGGATGGACATGTCGTCTGAGAAATGGGAGGGGGAGTTGAAATGGTTCGCGACTGGGAGGTGCAGTTATTTGTTGCGAACTGCCAAGAAATCATATCTCTTTAGTTAGATGAGCAGCAAAACATCAGAGGAGACAATTACTTGGGTAGGAGAAATTACTGCAGATGCTGGAATCTGTACAGAAAACAACAAATGCTGGAAATCACAGCGGGTCAGGCAGCATCCATGGAGGGACAGCAAGCTCACGCTTCAAGTTTCGATGAGTCTCTATCAATTTCCTTTTGCATAATAAATCTTGATGTTCTTTTGTTAAAAGTACACTGACAATTGCTTGTGCATATGTCCAGTGACTGACATCCATGGTAATCAAAAAAGAAATGAATAAAACTTAAGATGTTTCAAGTCAGGTCTCTTTCTGAGATTTTAACACAAGCTAAAGCGAAACAAACTGTAACACAAGTACCGATAGAAGAATAAGAAGATAGGCTTAAAAATCCATGAATCATGGAAGCTCTACAATGTGGAAGGACGCAATTCAACCTATCAAGCCTACACCAACCAGCCAAAGAGCATCCCACCCAATCCCTGTGACCCTGCATTTCCCATAGCTAACCCACCTAACCTGCACATCCCTGGACACTATGGGCAATTTAACATGGTTAATCATCTAACCTGCACATCTTTGGACTGTAAGAGGAAACTGGAGCACCCAGAGGAAACCCATGCAGACACAGGGTGAACATGCAAACTCCAAACAGACAGTTGCCCAAGGCTGGAATCAAACCTGGGTCCCTGGTGCTGTGAGGTAGTAGGGCTAACGACTGAGCCACTGTGCCGTCCAAAGTAAAGTGGAGTTGACAATTAGATGTCTCTTGATTGGTCTCAATGCGATATCTCCTGGATTAGTCATATGGAACAGATTTCCCCATTTTCCTCCTCACACTTGTTTTCATTTTAAGTGTGGTTTCTTTTCAAACTGAGCATGGAATGTCTTACAGAGAGCAAGAAAAGCTTTAATTTTCGGTTTCACTATAGAATTATCTATACATTCCTTGAACTATTTTACTGGTTGTATATTCCAAAGGGATTTGATTAGTTCATGTCTGCTGCAGTTATTGTTATCGAACAGGGAAATTAACGTTCATTTCTCATCTCAGAAATATGATGATAGTAGTCAGCTGATGAAGTCTTCCACGTTCCCTATAGGGGTTAAATGTCCACATTTATGTGATAATGTAAAGTTGTGTTTTATTTTCAACTTGGTCAGTCTGGACTATTTTAAAATTAAAAAAACACAATTACCTGCACAGGATTCCAGTTTAAAATCCAGCCAAGAAAAGCTCATACTTTCAGAAAGCATTTGCCCATGGCACATCAAACAAGGATCTTTTAGGAAGTGGGTACACATAAAATTCTCTTTTATCTAAACTCTGTGCTCTGAGAAATAGTTGGGGTAATTACAACATTTTATTAATATCAGTGGTACATTTGAGCACATAACAAAGCAACATTACACCCCAGAATGCTGCTTCTTCTTTCTCTAATGAATACTTTTCTATTTGGTGAAAGATTTATTATTTCAAGATCAGATTATATTGATAACATTATTCAATTATAGAAATACGGTTGTAAAGACCAATTGTAAGGTAAAGCTATTGTTAAAATATGTGCAACTAGCTCCCTTTCCCTTTTATTGACATGGAAGCTAAATGTAACAAAGTGTATAAAACATCAATAAATGGGGGCAAGGTGTTAAAGACACTTTTGTAGGGGATATTGTATTAGGGTTACTGCGCAGATTTAAGACCAGCGACCTCCTTCACACAATATAAAATCAGTAGACCAAGATTTTACTGCCGGTTTCCATTCACTGCCATCTAAATCTAACTTAAATTTTAAAGCTGGGCATCTGACAATCATTTTCTTTTTTCAAAATTAAGCAGTTAAAAAAAACACAGGCAGTCAGGTAGTTGGTATTAAATGTATCCCTGTGCAGTGGTAAGAGTCATCGACACTCTCTCAGGCCACCAATTAAAATGAGGAGGGGAGGATGGTCAATTTGCAAACTATTTGATATTGATGCAATGCCAAAACCATCTCACACCAAAAAGAAAATGTCTGGTGTAATTAGCTTTTAGTCAGATCCATTGGTTTAGAGACTGAGGGATCACTCCTTGCTACTGGCTACCATTTTTACGGCTGCACACTCTATACCAAGGATTTTACATCGATTCATTGAAAAACATGCTTCTGTCACAGATAACAAAGTGTGGAGCTAGAGGAGCACAGCAGGCCAGGCAGCATCAGAGGAAGAAGAAAGCTGACATTTCGGGTCAGGAGCCTTCTTCAGAAAGCTGTGTTGACATCTCAGACTAATACATATTCTGCCAAGATTGTTTCTCACTACAATTGTGGTCAACAGTTGAAAATGACCAGTTAACCAGTTTTTGTAATGTTGATGGAGGGATACATGTTGACAGAGCAGCAGAGGTGTTATAAAGATATAGGGCACCATTCTCCCTGTACTGCATTGCAGTGTCATAGGATCATAGTCTCATAGAATTTTACAGTACAGAAGGGGCCCAGGACACAATATGACCGTATGGGCTCCCAAAAGAGGTACACAGTTAGTCCCAATCTCCAGCACTATCTCCATAGCCATCTAAATTTAACACTTGCAAATATATATCCAGCTCTCTTTTGAAACCTCATATGGAATCTGCCTCCACCACGCTCCCAGGCAGCGCTTTCCTCCTCCTGCCTGGCCTGCGGTGTTCAGCCAGCTCTACACCTTGCTATCTCAGATTCTCCAGCATCGGCAGTTCCTCCTATCTCTGAATCAATTTTAACTCCCTGAGTAAAGAAGTTTCTTCTCATCTCAATCCTAGCTGTCTTGCTAACAGTCTTGAAATTGTAACTCCAAGTTACTGACATACCAACCAGTGGAAACAAATTACCCCGTCAAAATAGTTCAATATTTTGAACATCTCAATGAGGTCACCTTTTAATCTGTTCTGAGGAAGGGTCACTGGACCTGAAACGTTATCTCTGATTTTTCCTTCACGGATGCTGCCAGACCTGCTGAGCTTTTTCAGCAAATTCTGTTTTTGTTCCGGATTGACAGCAGTTATTTTGGTTTTCACGTCTTTATCTTCTCTGCTCCAAGGAGAATAAGCTCAATTTCGCTAATCTTTCCTTATATCTTAAAATCCCTCAATCCTGATATCATTCCAGTAAAAATCCTTTGAACTCTTTCCACAAAGGTGCCCTGATTCAAACCAGAAATGAGGTTTTGGATATCTAACCTCTCTTCTATGTGTTACTCAGTTTATTTACTGGTGCTCTAAGATTAGCACCCAGAAAACCCTGAATCTTAGTTATTAAGAGAGGTTGGATAAACTCGGATAGTCTTCACTGGAAAGCCAAAGTCTGAGGGGTGATCTGATGGAAGTTTACAAAATTATGAGATACATAAACATGGTGGATAATAAGAGGCTTTTAACCAGGGTGGAAAGGTCAACTACAAGAGCGCACAGGTTCAAAGTGACAGGGGAAAAGTTTAGCGGACAAGTACAGAGAAAACCTATCACACAGAAGGTGGTGAGTGCCTGGAATGCACTGCTAGTGGACGTGGTGGAAGCAGGCACATTAGCAACGTTTAATGCGCCTCTTGATAGACACATGAATGGTAAGCGAACAGAGGGATAGAAGCTGCACTTTGGCGATAACTAGCAGGTCTACATAATGATTAGGAATCAGCACAGGCTTGGTGGGCTGAAGGGCATGTTCCTGCGCTGTATTGAATTGAATTGAAATCGCATCTTGACTGAGACATATATCAAACAGTAATTAATCATAGTTCAATGTATTAGCAATAGAGGTGCTAAACTACTTTAGAGCTGTTCAGGCGAAACTGTGGATAATATTTTGTAATCACATTATTTTGCACATCAATGCATTGAGGGCTAATTTCAAAAAATCATATTCTGTACACATCACTATTATTTTCCTGCAGATTATCTCAATAGTATCAAATGAGAAAGCACAGTGTTCGTTTAACTGACCATACTTAGACTAATTTGCATTCCTGTCACAGAAACAGTTCAATTCACAACTTAACTTCTGTTCGTCTCACTTGTCCAGCAGATCTAGAAGACTATTATTACAAAATTGTGTCACAGGCTCCTCATCTCTATTAGGAAGGCACGGAAATTGCTGCCACTCACTGTCTTTGCAAAGTAGAGAGAATGGCAGTCAAACTCTTTAACAATTAGACAGTCGAATTTCCATTTAATGTCCTTAATTAAATATTAAAGCAATTTTCCCCTTTAACTATTAGTCTGACAATCTGTGAAATGTTGATGCAGGAATTTTAATTGCATCAATACTTCAGAATAATGAACAATCAATCGTCTTGGATAATAATCCTTTCTTACATTTAATTAATGCATTTCCTCACAGAGAGGCAGGCAGGTGAATAAGTAACATAATGGAAGTTTTGAAGTTAATGTATGCCAAGACAAATTACTTTGACTGTACAGAGATAGTTAAAACCAATTTCTCTGAGACATATCTGATCTGCTGAGAACCTACAAAGCTAGAGAGGGATTTACAGCATTCATGTTGTTGGTTTTTCATTGCTGTTACATGTCAGTATTTTGACCATCTGGCCAGAGCTGAGAAGCAACAGAAATTTCTTCCAGAGGACAAAATGGAAGGCAGCAGAAAGAGGGCTTGACCGAGGAGTAGTTGGATGACAGATGCGACAAAATCATTGCCGGCAAGCTATGGCAGATTTGTGAGAATGGTAGAAGACAGATGAGTGTGAGATACCATGAAATCAGGCCTGCTGGCAGGAGGAGATGTAAGCAGCAGCAGCATATGTTCATGTTATTGAACAGCTTTTCGACAGAGTGGATTGCTTCCATTTTATGCTTCACTCTTACAAACAGCCAGCACCATGGAGGAACGATGAGCCAGTTGGCCTCCTTCTGTGTTAGAAATTTTACAATCTTTGAACAAGCTGTTATCTAACTACTTTGATGATGAAACAACCATGAGTGCATTTCTAAAACAGTCCGCTCAGTATAAAGTGCTTTGAGATGGTCTGGGTGATAATCTATATAAAAGTTAGCTCACGCTTTCTTTGACAGTGACAGAGGGGAATGAGAGGACGATTGATAAATGTATATAAAATCATGCAATGTTCTGATGATGAATCACAAGAAACAATGTCCTCTGGTTAGGAACCAATGAAGAAGGAGGTTATCACATTAAAATGGTTGCTACGAGCGTGAGGACGAAGATAAGGAGGCACATTTTACAGAGATAGTAGGAGCTGCAGATGCTGGAGAATCTGAGATAACAATGTGTGGGGCTGGATGAACACAGCAGGCCAAGCAGCATCAGAGGAGCAGGAAAGCTTGACGTTTCGGGCCTAGACCCTTCATCAGAAATGGGGGAGGGGAAGGGGGTTCTGAAATAAATAGGGAGAGAGGGGGAGGTGGATAGAAGATGGATAGAGGAGAAGATAGGTGGAGAGGAGGCAGACAAGTCAAAGAGGCAGGGATGGAGCCAGTAAAGGTGAGTGTAGGTGGGGAGGTAGGGAGGGGATAGGTCAGTCCAGGGAGGACAGACAGGTCAAGGGGGCGGGATGAGGCTCGTAGGTAGGAGATGGGAGTGGGGCTTGAGCTTGGAGGAGGGGATAGGTGGGAGGAAGGACAGATAAGGGAGGTGGGGACAAGCTGGGCTGGATTTGGGATGTGGTAGGGGGAGAGGAGATTTTGAAGCTTGTGAAGTCCACACTGATGCCATTGGACTGCAGGATTCCCAAGCGGAATATGAGGTGCTGTTCCTGCAACTTTTGGGTAGCATCGTTGTGGCACTGCAGGAGGCCCAGGATGGACATGTCGTCTGTGGAATGGGAGGGGGAGTTGAAATGGTTCGCGACTGGCAGTACAAACCAAGCGTAGGTGTTCTGCAAAACGGTCCCCAAGCCTCCACTTGGTTTCCCTGATGTAGAGGAAGCCACAACGGGTACAGCGGATGCAGTATACCACATTAGTAGATGTGCAGGTGAACATCTGCTTGATGTGGAAAGTCTTCTTGGGGCCTGGGATTGGGGTGAGGGAGGAGGTGCAGGGGCAGGTATAGCACTTCCTGCAGTTGCAGGGTAAAGTGCTGGGTGAGGTGGGGCTGGAGGGGAGTGTGGAGCAGACAAGGGAGTCACGGAGAGAGTGGGCCCTCCGGAAGGCAGATAAGGGTGGGGAGGGAAAAATGTCTTTTGTGGTGGGGTCAGATTGCAGATGGCGAAAGTGTCAGAGGATGATGTGTTGGATCCGGAGGTTGGTGGGGTGGTACGTGAGTACGAGGGGGATTCTGTTGTGGTTGCTATTGCTGGGACGGGGTGTGAGGGATGAGTTGCTGGAAAAGCGGGAGACACAGTCGAGGGCGTTCTCGACCACTGAGGGGGGAAGTTGCGGTCCTTGAAAAACAAGGACATCTGAGACGTACGGGAGTGGAATGCCTCATCCTGGGAGCAGATGCGGCAGAGGCGAAGGAGTTGGGCATAGGGGATGGCATTTTTGCAGGAAGGTGGGTGGGAGGAGGTATATTCTAGGTAGCTGTGGGAGTTGGTGGGCTTGAAGTGGATATCGGTTTCTAGGTGGTTGCCGGAGATGGAGACAGAGAGGTCCAAGGTTGCAGGAACAGCAAATCATATTCCACTTGGGAACCCTGCAGCCCAATGATATCAATGCAGACTTCACAAGCTTCAAAATCTCCCCTCCCCTACCGCATCCCAAATCCAGCCCAGCTCGTCCCCGCCTCCCTAAGCTGTCCTTCCTTCCACCTATCCCCTCCTCCCACCTCAAGCCCCAACGTCATCTCCTACCTACGAGCCTCATCCCGCCCCCTTGACCTGTCTGTCCTCCCTGGACTGACCTATCCCCTCCCTACCTCCCCACCTACACTCACCTTTACTGGCTCCATCCCTGCCTCTTTGACTTGTCTGCCTCCTCTCCACCTATCCTCTCCTCTATCCATCTTCTATCCGCCTCCCCCTCTCTCCCTATCTATTTCAGAATCTCCTTCCTCTCCCCCATTTCTGAAGAAGGGTCTAGGCCCGAAACGTCAGCCTTCCGGCACATTTTACATTTGGATTTTCTGGAGGCTTATGACAGAGAACAGTTAGGAAGATACTGATGCATTTTTTAAGAGAAAATTGAAAACACATTTGAAACACAAGTAAAGTATTTAAGGAGTAAGCTGGGGACAGCGTCATTACCATTTCATTGTTCTAACGGGGTCAGTACAGACACAATGGACAGAATTACACCTTTCTATTTGGTCACCACAGTTATATGCTATTATGAAATGTTTAGAACCCTCCAAGTATTTCATTCATACTTTAAGGGAACTTTGAACACTTTGATTTTTAAAACTTGAAAGAGCAAATTTCTTAAAAGAGCAAATCTTCACCTTCAGGATTCTGATTTCAGGTTTCACATTTTTTAGAGTGCATATCACTAATTTACCAGTGGAATATTACATACATGGGACATACATTTGCAGTTCATGGAATTATATGCTCGATTTTCCATGTGCTTTGTAGTGGCTTTGTACCTATAGAATCAATTGTACATGGCTCCGGAACAATCCTGCAGCAGAAGGCATGGATAAAGGGTGTTTGAAGAAGGAAAGCAACAATAGCTGAAGAAAATATACAGTCAGAAATGACACAACATTAGGTTATGGTCCAACAGGTTTATTTGAAAGCAGAAGCTTCTTGATGTGTTAGTAAGAGCGGTAATGTCGAAAAATTCAAAGGGTCACACCATTGATGAGGATGTATTAAACAAACCCAATATGCTGTTAAATCTTTAATCAGTTAGAACGTTTTAATTGATTGATATATATATAAATATATATGTAAATCCCCAAATTCCTTTCCTGCCCTGAGAAAACTAAAGATTTTGTCAGGTAAAGGAGAGGTGACATTTTAGGTCAGACAATGCATGTTAGGTGTGAGGCCTTGTTTAGAATCTGTTAGTGTCTTGATTTGGAGTCAGACTGGTTTTATTTCTAAAGTAGGAATTTATAAAATGCCACATTGACTGACTGACTGACTGTCTATAAATTGTCTGCTTTTTGAACAAAATAGAATGTATCTGCAAATACAAGTTCACCCCATAGATTCATGTGTGTGTGCGGGGGAGAGAGAGTGAGTGTGTGTGTGTGCTCATGTGCGTATGTGTATGTGTGTGGGAGAGAGTGTATGTATGCTTGTATGTGCATGTGCGTACGTGTATAAATTTGGGAGTGTGTGTGTGCGTGTGCGTGTGCATATGTGTGTGTGTGTGTGGGAGAGAGAGAGTGTGTGTGTCTGTGTGTATGTGTGTCGGAGAGAGCGAGAGTGTGTGTGTGCGTGCGTGTGTGGGAGAGAGAGTGTGTGTGCATGTGCGTATGTGTATAAATTTGGGAGTGTGTGTGTATGTCATTGTAGGACACACGCATATCCATCAGGGACAGACACCTCAATACCTCACTCTACCACAAGCCTACAGATAACCTCACAATGCAGCACTTCTGTAGATTCCACCCTAAAAATATTAAAATAGTCATCCCCTATGGACAAGCCCTAGGCATACACGGGATCTATTCAGATGAGGATGAACGAGACGGACACCTGAAGATGTTGAAGGACATTCTCATCGGAACAGGATACGATACACCACTCACTGATCACAATTCCAACGTGCCACAGTGAAAAACCGTAATGACCTCCTCAGAAGACAGACACAGGATACGTCCAATAGGGTACCCTTCATCATCCATTAATTCTTGGGAGTGGAGAAACTACACCATGTTCTTCGCAGCTTTCAACACATCATTGCTGATGATCAGCACTTCGCCAAGATCTTCCCCACACCTCCACTACTCACCTTCAAACAGCCGCCAAACCTTAAACAGACCATTGTTTGCAGCAAACTACCCAGCCTTCAGGACAACATCGACTATAACACCACACAGCCCTGTCATGCCATCCTCTGCAGGACGTGTCAGATCATCGACATTTACACTACCATCACACATGGGAACACCACCCACCACGTGCACGGCAGATACTCATGTGACTCGGCCAATGTTGTCTATCTCATACCCTGCAGGCAAGGATAAGGCATGGTAAATTGGCAAAACCATGCAGATGCTATGATAATGGATGAATAGACACTGCACAACAATCGCCAGGCAGGAACGTTCCCTCCCAGTTGGGGGAACACTTCAGCGGTCAAGGGCATTCGGCCCCACATCTTTGGGTAAACATCCTCCAGGGTGGACTTCAGGATACACAACAACGCAGAGTTGCCGAGCAGAGGCTGATAGCCAGGTTCGGTCCCCATGAGGCCTGCATCAACCAGGATCTTGGGTTCATGTCACACTACAGGTGGTCTTGCCACAGTGTACACTCTCAAAAACTCACACCCACTCTCTCTCTCTCTCTCTCTCCCTCCCACACATGCACACTGATACACACACACACTCTCTCTCTCCCTCACAAGCAGATGCACACACATACATGAATCTATGGGGTGAATTTGTATTTGCAGATACATTCTCTTTTGTTCAAAAAACAGACAATTTATTGATAGTCAGTCAATGTGGCATTTTATAAATTCATACTTTAGAAATAAAACCAGTCTGACTCCAAACCAAAACACAAACAGATTCTAAACAAGGCCTCACACCTAACATGCATTGTCTGACCTAAAATGTCAACCTCTTCTTTACACTGATAAAACTTTTAGTTCTCTCAGACAGTGACTTAAAAGGAATTCAGGGATTTACAAATACACATTAATCAATTAAAACCTTCTAATTGATTAAAGATTTAACAGCATATTGGGTTTGTTTAATACATCATCATCAGTGGTGCGACTCTTCGATCTTTTACTTATAAATTCTGCGTCTGATGGTACCTCTCTCACTAAAACCCGAAGGAGATAGGTTCCAAAAGGTTGTGTTTTCAAATAAACCTATTGGACTATAACCTGGTGTTGTGTGATTTCTGACCTTGTCCACGCCAGTCCAACACTGGCACCTCCACATCAAAAAGAAATATACAGTAGACTATTTAGACAGACAAGGATTAAAAACATTTAGTTTTCTGCTTTGAACACCTGCAAAAGCTTCATATTTTGCAATTGAGTGTGACCAGATGAGAACTGAGGCAATTTACCTGTGGGAAGGTTTTGAAAGTAATATTAATAACAATTGTAAGTAGAAGGATAATTAGCTAATAAGTGCTGAAGCTGTTTGCAACAGCTTTATGCACCTTGAAAAAACTGCCTTAAGTTGGGTGAAAACCACAAGATGAGAGATGATTAGAAAATTATATATGCCACGATTCAGCATTGGCATGAGTAACATACTCCACATTATAAAAATCAGGAGCTTGAGAGGGTCAGTATGAACATGAGAGAGGAGCGATCTGGTCAACCATTGAAGGTGTAAAGGGGTCTTGTTCAGCAGATTGACCATGCAAGGATGGATTTTTATAAATGGGAAGGTCAAGTGCTTGTCTCATGACTAGATATACTCCGTAAACAAGCCTAATGAAATCCACGCACTAGTTCTTTGTGTACCCAGTATCATACCAGAGCCTGCATAGTGCAATCCAAGCAAGGAAGGGGTTTTACATAGCCCTTAAATAGTGCAGCCTCCTGCAAGCTAACCAATTCCCACCCCACAGGTATCATTGCTGTTATTGTAAATTTCTATTTGTTTGGAAAGTACAGGCTATGGTAAGGTACGGTTATGCACATGGGAGATGAGTTCGAACTTAAAGTAGAAAAAGTGCACTCACTGTCAGTCTCAAACCTGTGTTTGAATGAATAATGTTAGATGCATAATTTGGCAGAGCAGACTATGACACATACTCTGCAGTGACTCAAAATTGCTGCCCCCAACTTACTGATGCAAATATAAAATGTACACATCAAAACCATGACTAAAGTGAAAGTAAAACACTTGATCTAGACCAAGCTAACAAAATTCATGTTCGGAAATGATGTCCAATCATAATGGCTGTAGAATATTGGATTCACGTGGTGAAATAGACTATTAATTGAAAATATGAGCTCCTTCTTGGAAGATCCTCCTGAGTTTGGAGGTCACGAGTTTTACAGAGAGGATTTACTTACCAGGAAAGACTATACAGGTGGAAGTTCTTCTTTCTAGAAAGGGGAAGGCCGAGGGGTCACCTAAGAGAAACCTTTAAAATTATTAAATGTTTCCAAAGGGCAGACAAAGAGATAGAAGGAACTGCCGATGCTGTTGCCTGTTATGGAAGAGATTTAAAGTAAAAGGTTAATCACTAATAAATCCAAAAAGCAATTCAGAAGAAACTTCTTCTAATGACTGGATATTAGTTAAAATATGAACTTTGCTGCTGGAAGGAGTAGTTGAGGCAACTTTCATTAATATATTTAAGGAGGAGCTAAATTAGTACGAGGGAATAAAGAATAGAATTGCATGCCGATGACTTTAAATGAAGTAAGGTTGGAGAAAGTTTACACGGAGCATAAATATTGACACAAAAGGTTGGACAAAATGGCGGCTTCTCATGCTATGTACACTATGAAATCCTATGTTAAAGTATATGAGTGCCTTCATACATGTCATGTGCCATGCCTGTAGTTGGTCAGTATCATGGCATGTAAACAGGTGATGAAGACTGTGAGCCTCTGCATCTGTCATCTGAGAAGGCTATACGTGGGTCACAGTAAAAGTTACCGGTATTACTGTGTTGCAAAGTTGGGTAGAGTACTTGTGGTTTGGAAGGCAGGGTGTTAGAATTTGGTGTTTGTAAACTGTTGGTGTTTATATAATGTCGGTGTTTGTAAAACGCTATGGGGAAAGCAACGCATGGTCCCTTTAAAAGATGAAGTGTTTTTTCTATGCTTACGGATTCAAGAAGGCTGCCAGTGGGTTTTCAGAGCACCTGAATTGAAATATTTGCATTGAAAGGTTATACCGTTAGCAGGCAAAGTAGCACTGTTACCAAGAAAACAGGTTTTCAAACTTAGCCAATTAATTTAAACCAGCCAATTAAATTTAAATCTGATAGTTTTGACAACAGAGGACCAATCCTATTGTAAGAAATTCATATGTCATCAAGGTTATAAAAGATGAGGGCATTTGGAAAATTGGGGGAGAGTCAACTGTCATCTGCCAAGAGAACAGTTCTCAGCTCTAAAAGAAAATATCACTGGCTCTCACCGAATTCTCTAAGGCTTCGAGTCGGCTCCACCAAAATTAAAGGTTCCTATGGCACAAATAGTTAAGGTTCCTGACAAAAGAATTCAACGGAGAAGGTGTTCCTGCCAGAAGAATCCATCGGCGGCATGGTGGCTCAGTGGTTAGCACTGCTGCCTCACAGCGCCAGGGACCCGAGTTTGATTCCACCTTCGGGCGACTGTCTGTGTGGAGTTTGCACATTCTCCCTGTGTCTGCGTGGGTTTCCTCCAGGTGCTCCACTTTCCTCCCACAGTCCAAAGATGTTCAGGCTAGCTGGGTTGACCATTACAAAATTGCCCATAGTGTTCAGGGATGTGTAGATTAGGTGGGTTATAGGGGGACAGGTCTGGATGGGAAGCTCTGAAGGTCAGTGTGGACTTGTTGAGCTGAAGGGCCTGTTCCCACACTGTACGGATTCTATGATCTATGAAGGCACAGACCATTCCGGAAGACGTAACCTGGCTGTAATTTCAAGAGATTAAATTCTATTTTTTTTTATTTTGGTTTATACAAGTGGGATTTGTATTTACTGGAACAACATACGATTGGAATCTTGTTTTATTCGGGAATAGTTAGTAGTTAGAAGGGATTTATTTGGCTTGTTAACAGTTTAGTTAATTTGTTCACTATTAGAGTTAGACAAGTAAATTGTTAGCTGTTGATTATAAAGAGAGTGTCACAGGTTTATTCTATTTAACCACTCCTTAGTAACAGATTTGGGTGTTCTTTTAACAGATTATAGGGTGAGGCTCACCTTTCTGAGTGTTTAGTTTTAGCTTTCAGAGAGGATCCTTTTCATACAATATGTCGCCCATGGACTTGCAGAATAGCAATATTACAATTTAAATTTAATCCAAACACTTTTGTGCCCAATACCAACCCTTGCTCCCTGCATATCAAAAGGTGACCTTATATGCAATGTATTCGTAGAATCCTGAATAGATTAAATTCTTTATTGTTACTGGTTATAACCTCATCATTACATTTCCAAAGGTACAATATAAAGTGCCTTTATTTGTAAATTTGAGCAAATCATAATTGGTGCTTGTCTACTGCCAGATAATTCAAGAACTTTGCACAAGGTATTCTTGGCAAGTCAAAAACAAAAACTAGTTTTGCTTATCTTTGTAATTTGCAGAATTTCTAGTTTGGAGCACAGGAGGATATTCAGTCCCTTGAGTCCACTCTGTCATTCAATTAGATTACAGCTGATCTATATCTTAACTCCATTTACCCATCCTGGTTCATAACCTTCAATTTTCTTGCATAGCAAACATCCATCAATCTTAGTTTTAGGATTTTCAGTTGAGTCTCATCTTGAAGCGTTAAGGGGGTTGAGGGTTTCATATTTTCACTTCTTTTTCTGTGACAAAATGCTTTCTGACATCCCTGTGAACAAATTAGTTTGAACTGGAAAAGTGTGTGTCCACTTGCTCTATATTTCCCACCAGAGAAAATCATTTCTCTGTTCTACCCTATCAAATTCATTATTCATCTTAAACACCCAAATTAGATTTTCCGTTGGTCTTCTGTACTCCAGGAAATATGAGCCTAATACATCTTCATAATTTAACCCTTTTAGCAATATTATCATTGTGCTGCATTGGTTCTACGATCCTATCAAGACCAATAGATATTATCTAAGGTGCAATGTCCATAACTGAACACAAGACCAAATGCAGGAGTTATTACTTGTCTTTGGAATACAGGTATCACTGGCCTGCTCATTGTTATTGTCCACAAGTTGTGGCCTTGATGTCTTTAACAAGAGTCAATCTCATCATATGTTACGTGGATCGGACACAGTGGCAAGTTCACTTGCCTGAAGGATATTGCTGCAAATGCAGAACTGGTTCAAAATGTAACAATGTTTGTTGCTATTACCTGATAACACTCTACAAATTAAAGATTTTTTGAATTGAGTGCAAACTGGACAGTTTTTTGGCTGTAATGAATGCAGTGAATTTAAAGAGAAAGCTAGATAAATAAACAGAGGAGAAATAATTAGATGGATATGCAGATAGGTTTACATGCAGTATAGTGGGAGAAAATTGAAATGGAGCACTGGCATACACTAGGTTAAAAGGATGTAGCTCATAGCACTTGAATTCCTACTCCAGT
Organism: Ginglymostoma cirratum; assembly: GCA_024137785.1. NCBI lineage: Eukaryota > Metazoa > Chordata > Chondrichthyes > Orectolobiformes > Ginglymostomatidae > Ginglymostoma > Ginglymostoma cirratum. The sequence goes on from JAHRHZ010000026.1 coordinate 32,876,000, forward strand.
CACATAATTACAGGCTTTACATTCACTGCATTGTGAAATTGTACATAAATAATTGAAACATTGGCTTCTTCAGAGGTGTTTTAAGTCTCGCTTTGAGGTTTATGGGCACAGTTACTTCTGAAGTCATTGCGAGATTAGCAATCAACACGTGTTGCCCAGTGTCGTGCGAAGTCAGAAATTGACTGTGGAGGCTGATGTGTGAAATCTACTGGATTCCAAATTTTTTGAACATCAATGTTGATGAAAAGAAAACCACAAGTATTGCAAATCACGTATGTTAACCCACACACTGCAATATTCCGATCAATACTCCCTCAGAGCAAAATTGCATCAAGGTGTCGGTAGTCTATAGGATAGGTTGGATAGACTAAGCTTTTGCCCTGAGCTTGAACCCTATGTTCCTGTTCTGTTATCTGTCTCCCGTTTTAGTATGCGCTCTCACATGAGCTCAGATCAGACTACAGGGTTTATTTAAACAAATATTATTAATAATATATGCATAATTGCATGGCAGCAGACATTAAGCTCTGAATTGATACCCATCTTCTAGCAGAATCTCTAACACATGACTACTGACATCACAGTGATATCATAGTAGATCTATCCATTAAAACCTATCTCTATACTCACCGGCACATTCACCTTTCCTAGAGATATAAGTACACTAACAGAGAATTTATGTACACCACAGGAAACACAATAATCAATATAATATAGGCAAAATACAGTGGATGTTGGAAATCTGAAACAAACACAGAGAATGCTGGAGAATCTCAGCAGGTCTGGTAGCATCTGTGGAGAGAAAAGCAAAGTTAACTTGATGAGTCTGTTACAACTCTTTTTCGGAACAATCTGAAGAGTCACACCAGACTCAAAGCATTAACTCTGTTTCTCTCTCCATTGAGATAATAAGAATAAAAGTATGCTGCCTGGCCTGCTGTGTTCCGCCAGCTCCACACTGTGTTATCTCTGACTCCAGCATCTGCAGTTCTTACTATCGTAGAATAAAAGTGAAAGATCTGGACAGCTTAAATTGCTCGTAGTGTATTTTTTCTGCTTTCCTGTCATCTTTTAGCAACAACTTCATTGAGGCAGTAAGAAAACACACATGCAGACGTTCACTAAATGAATGTTTCTTGATTTCTGTAAGTACGGAGATTATTTAATTTCCATATGTAAATTATAAAATCAATGGTGAAGTGAAGAATGGGAAATTAAAGTTATGAAGAAAGGCTTGAGACATTGGGAGCATTTCCATAAGACAGAGAAAGTCACAATGAGATGTTATAGAGTTTTATAAATTATGATTGATTTTGACTAAGTGAATAGGGGCAGATCATTTTCTCCTTTAGGACTCTGTCACAAGGAATCATGAGCTCATAACTGTCATTTGAAAAGAGAGAAGTTAAGTTTAGTCAAACTGTTTATACAGAGTGAGTTGCTGGAGCATAAAATACTTTGCCATGGAGAATGATTGAAGGCAACATGCAGTCTTTCTTTGGATGAAATTGGGCAAATGTTTAAGCAGAGAAAGATACAGGGCCATGGAAATTGAATGAGGCATAAGGACTCATTTTCAACTGAAGGTGGAGGTGCAGCGGTGATTTTGCTTGACCAGCAATCCAGAGGTTCTGCGTAACCCTTTGGGGATTTCAGTATTAAATCTCATCATGGCAGACAGTACGCTTTCAACTTATTTAGTAAAATCTTGAATTTGGAATTGATCTCAGAAATCAGCTACCATGAGACTATCATTTCTGGAACACACATGACTTTTACTGAAGCTAATCTGCCTTTCTTGCTTTATCTGGCTTACATGTAACTTCAAGCCCACAGCAATATAATTGATTCTTAACCACCTTCTGAAAAGCTAATCAATCCAATGAACTTGGGGGCAATTAGAAATGGACAGTACATGCTGGTCTTGGGGGATCTTCAGGCATAATACTAGTGTCCCTACTCCTGGAGTAAGAGACCCAGGTTCAAGACCCACCTGCTCCAGATGTGCGTAATAACATCTCTTAAATAGGTTGATTAGGAAAAATAGTTTAACCAAAAAAAAAGGGTGGGCCTATTGTGACACAGTGGTAGTGTCCGTACTCCTGAACTGGGAGGCCCTAATGCTCCAGAGGTATGTAACAACATCTCTGAAAAGGCTGATTAGAAAACTAGGTAAATTTGAAAAAGAAATTAGGGATCCTCTTATGAAACAGTGATAGTGTCTCTACCCTGAACCAGGAGACCTAGTTTCAAGTCCCATCCACTCCAGGGGTGTATGGTAACATCTCTGAGCAGGTTGCTCAGAAAAATAGTTTAGAAAATGCTGATCTTGCCAGAAATACTGTGAAGAATAGTTAATTAAGGAAATCTTTTGACTGTCTTGGTGGGAAATTGGCACAAAAAATGGACTGAGGAGTCTTCTTCTGTGTTCATTCTCATTGGTTCATTATGATTAAGGTGATGTTTCAATGGAATCTTAGCATCTTCTATATCAAAGAGATCATTTTCCCATTCCTCTCAATGAGATCTAACCACTCCCCATTTAACTCAAATCTCTTCACACTCAGTGAGATGAATCCAGGTACTGAAGAACATTTTTTCATTATTTCCACGAATCAGGTTTAAACCATTGAAATATTCTGCTTGAATAATGGCAATGTAATTTGGGAGATGTGTTTTTTAATTCATTCACGGGATGAAGGTGTCGCTGTCTAGGCAGCATTTATTGCCCATCCCTAATTGCTCTGAGGGCAATTAAGAGTCAACCACATTGCTGTGGGTCTGGAGTCACATGTGGATCAAAAGAGGTAAGGTTGGCAGTTTCCTTCCCTAAAGGCCATTGGTGAACCAAATGAGCTTTCTTCCTGACAATCGGCAATTGATTCATGGTAATCATTAGATTCTTAATTCTAGATATTTATTGAATTCAAATTCCACCATCTGCTGTGGCGGGATTCGAACCTGGGTCCCCAGAGCAGTCCAGCGATTATACCTATAAGCCATTGCCTCCTCCACAAGGATTTGATAAAACCTCCAAACAGATATTTTCACTCAGTTCAGGAAAAGCCTCGATCTTGCTGGGACACTGGACTTGGATTTATTATTATGTAGGATGCGGGACGAAAAGTTATTCATAATAATGACTAGGTGTTCCATAATATCTTCACAATTAAGGGCTGTTTTTGCTTCTTTGTGCAAAATGTCTAAACATTTTAATATCATTGGCTCAGCGACAAGATGTTGATCAAATACGTGACTGTGATGTAAAGCCACTGCTTTTAATCATTTGGTTTGTTAGTAGATGTATCTTTTCAAATTAAAACTAAGGCTGGCATCATTAAGAAAGCAAGCATGCCTTGTCATCCCAATTAGTTTTAACAGCTGTAAAACCACAGCATTATCATGGACCGACACAGCTGAGTCTCAGAAACAAAATCATTAATTCCAGCATCTTCTACTCCTGTCAATTTCCATTCAGATACCAGGAGAGAGTCAGAGAGCGAGGGAAAACTAAATAACAACCCGCATCACAATTTACTCTGATTAATTGAGCTGTCACACTCACATCAATGGTTGACATGGAAGGTTGGATATTTGTTACCAAGGTGGATAGCTTAAGCAGGGAATTAACAGAGTCACAGATACCATCTTCAGAAAAAGGGCCCAAATGTCTCAGTGTTTACTCCGGGGGGTAGAAATGGAATGGCTTTGGACCCATTGCACCCAGCAGCAGAGTGTAGATGGTTATGGAGGCAGTGGACTGCCAAGATGAGTTTTGAGACAGCGTCATAAGATTTTAAGCCTTTTAGCCTTTACCCTCATACCCCTCACAATCCCACTTGCCCCCATGACCTCTTATAACCTCAGCATCAACCCATGCCAAGTCATGCACTTCACTCTCACTCCCACCACCACCATCATGGCCTCATATCTGCTTCGTGCCAAATTATGCCAACTCATCCTGTACCACCATTGGTAAACCATGTGGAGATGAAATAAAATAAAGCTGTAAAGTCTAATATAGATTTCTACATGCTGACTTAATATGGAAATGAATCGCCTTTCTAAAAACCTGTTCAAACTTTCAAGCTTTTAGATTAAGATTTTCACCAAAGTGGATAATGCTCGCTGGAGACATACTGCTGAGACACAGTGGTCACCCATGAAAAGTGCATTAAGAGGAAACTTAAGAAATTAGAGCTAAACGTAAAGGATCTAGGGTGATCTAATACAGATGTTCACATTTGCGAAGATGATGATGAATTTGTTTTCCTGATCTGAGATGGTAATAAAAGGCGACAAATTTTACATCATTATAAAAATGTGCTAAAATGACTATGTGAAGAAATGTCTGTACAATGATGTTATATCACTGTCTGCTCCTCTCCGCTCACCCATTGATGAAATAATAATGTGATTCTTTTGTAAGGGAATTAACAGAAAGATAGAATTATGAAAGGGTATGTGAAGTGAGCAGGAAAATAGCATTAGATGCAGTGTCTAATGTGAAGAAAAGCACATGCATAAAATCAATGAAATTAAATATGCTATAACGTTTCATGATTCCAACACTCAATTAATAGTTTCCAACATACACTTAACTCTAAAAGACTCCAACGTTTTAAGCCATACAAAGGGAAATAAATTTTCAAATAATATCTGGTAAAATGACTACTGGAAAATCCCAACAGCTTCTCTCATCATGTAATGCCCATCCAGGATACCAACGGGGGAGGAGATGGCATAGTGGTTTTATCGCTGGACTGTTAATCCAGAGACCCACATAACATTCTGGAGACCCAGGTTCAAATGCTGCCATGGCAGATGGTAGAATTTGAGATCAATAAAAATATCTGGAATTAAGAATCTAATTATGACTATGAATCCATTGTCAATTTTCAGGGGAACCCATCTGGTTCACTAATGTCCTTTAGGGAAGGAAACTGCCATCCTTACCTGGTCTGGCCTACATGTGACTCCAGACCCACAGCAATGTGGTTTACTCTGAACTGCCCTCTAGACAATTAATGCTGCCTAACCAGTGACACCCTCATCCCGCTAACGGATAAAAAATATATAAAATTTGGGCTTTTCACAAGATCTGGCCATTTCAGGCTAAGTCTGCATTTATTGTCTATCACTAATTGGCCTTTGCAAAGTGACGCTGGGCTGCCTTCTTCAACAGTAGCAGTCCTAGAGAGACAATACTCTTAGGGGGTCTTCCAGAATGTTGACCCAGAGGCAGTGAAGGAATTGAATATAGTTCCATGTCAGGACAGTGTGTGGTTTGGAAGAGAAAGTTTTGGTGATGTTGCTTCCGTTCATCTGCTGCCTTTGTCCTTCTTGAAGGTAGAGGTCACAGATGTGGAAAGTGTTCTCCATGGTGACCTATGCATCTATCAGTGGTACACATTACTGCCACTGTGTATTCCTGGTGGAAGGAGTGACTATTAAGGATGGTACACGTTCTGCTGATCAGATGGGCTGCATTTTCCTGGATGATCCCATAGGGCGGCACAGTGGCTCAGTGGTTAACACTGCTGCCTCACAGCCTTAGGGATCTCGGTTTGATTCCACCCTCAGATGATTGTCTGTGTGGAGTTTGCACATTCCCTCTGAGTGCTCTGCTTTCCTCCCACAGTCCAAAGATGCGCAGTCTAGGTGGACTAACCATGGGAAATGCAGGGTTATGGAGATAGGGTGGGTCTGGGTGACTTGCTCTTCACAGGATCAATGTGGACTTGATGGACTGAATAGCCTGCTCTGTAAGCATTCTATGATGAAATGTCTTTTGTGTTGTTGGAGCCATTCCTCAGGCAAGTGGAGAATATTCTATCATACTCTTTGTGCGCCTTGTAGATTGTGGACAGGTTCTGGGGAGTCAAGAGGCGAGTTACTCGCTTTAGAATTCCAAACATCTGACCTGCTCTTGTAGCCACTCTATGGCAACCGGTGACAAGTAGTGTCCTGCAGGGTTCAGTGTTGGGGCCGCAGCTGTTCACTTTATATATTAATGATCTGGATGAAGGGACTGGGGGCATTCTGGCGAAGTTTGCTGATGATACGAAGTTGGGTGGACAGGCAGGTAGTACGGAGGAGGTGGGGAGGCTGCAGAATGATTTAGACAGTTTCGGAGAGTGGTCCAGGAAATGGCTGATGAAATTCAACGTGAGCAAATGCGAGGTCTTGCACCTTGGAAAAAAGAATATAGGCATGGACTATTTTCTGAACGGTGAGAAAATTCATAAAGCCGAAGTACAAAGGGATCTGGGAGTGCTAGTACAGGATTCTCTAAAGGTTAACTTGCAGGTTGAGTCCGTGATTAAGAAAGCGAATGGAATGTTGTCATTTATCTCAAGAGGGTTGGAATATAAAAGCAGCGATGTGCTTCTGAGACTTTATAAAGCTCCAGTTAGGCCCCATTTAGAATACTGTGTCCAATTTTGGGCTCCACACCTCAGGAAGGACATACTGGCACTGGAACGTGTCCAGCAGAGATTCACACGGATGATCCCTGGAATGGTAGGCCTAACATACAATGAACGGCTGAGGATCCTGGGATTGTATTCATTCGAGTTTAGAAGCTTGAGGGGAGATCTAATAGAAACTTACAAGATAATGTATGGCTTAGAAAGAGTGGACGCTGGGAAATTGTTTCCGTTAGGTGGGGATACTAGGACCCGTGGGCACAGCCTTAGAATTAGAGGGGGTTGATTTAGAACGGAAATGAGGAGACATTTCTTCAGCCAGAGAGTGGTGGGCCTGTGGAATTCATTGCCACGGAGCGCAGTGGAGGCCGGGACGTTGAATGTCTTCAAGGCAGAGTTTGATAAATTCTTGATCTGGCAAGGAATCAAGGGCTACAGGGAGAGTGCGGGTAAGTGGAGTTGAAATGCCCATCAGCCATGATTAAATGGCGGAGTGGACTCGATGGGCCGAATGGCCTTACTTCCACTCCTGTGTCTTATGGTCTTATTTATAATGCTGAGCACATTCAGAGTCTGGATAATGGTAACTCACAGGATATTGATGGAGGGGGTTTACTCTCCACAAGTACTGAGGTTAATCCATTATTTCCACAGATGACTCACTGATTTAGGACAAAATTGGTAGATTATTTAAATGGCTCACAAACTCTTTACCTCTTTAGTCGCTGATAGATACTGTCAGTAAATCCAGTGAACAGTTACCATAATCCTCAGGCTCGGCTTTACCTACTTTAATGCAAAAAAGTCTGAGCTAAAACAGACCTTAAATAATTACCAAAGACTTAAGGAGACAAAGTGCATTTTTTAAACCTTGATAGCATGATCTTTTTATGTTCACATTTTCATCATTATCTTTCTATTATGGAACCTTTCAAAGGCAGACCTGACTATTGACCTTAAAATTTTCCAATTCTATCAGAAAAGTGAAACATGTCAGAGGGCTTATTCTTGTACTAAAAGATACAGTAAATTTTCACAAATTGGGGCTGCGAAATTAAGAGCTGGAGAGATTTTTCATAGGTTCATAATCACGCATTCAATTTTCATTGAAGCACTTGGACCCTTAACACACAGAAAATCTTCACAATCAATCCCTTCTGTGTGTTCACAAGGAATTACGGGCTGTAATATTGTGGGTGGACAGGAAATAAAGAAGGACGGTTTTTCAAGATGTGGTGGGAGTATCCTTGGAGATCCCAGGAACATGAAAGCCGAGTCAGGTTTCATAGCAAGACCTGGTCGCTAACATTTTACCCAGATTTCTAGACTACAGCCAGATGGATTGGAAGGGTGCCCAACTATTAGAAGGAAATGCTTATGAGACTGAGCCACAGCTAAAGACTGCTGTGGACAGCCCTCAGCAATTGGGGAAGATTGTGTGGCATTACGCTTGCGATTGTGAATTTGGGTCTGGGGTGCAGCTCCATGCAGCAGACTATTCGCTTGAGGGACTAAAGGAAAGCATTCCTGTTCACTTATAGTCCACAAGCAATATTCCTGCAGGATCACTACATTCCCACTGGATCCCATCTTCACTTAGCTGCCAAGGTTCTTTATCCAGAAGGAATCCGACACATGGTGGCAAGTTGAAATCAACATCAAATCTGATCTGTGGGATTGAATTTTTTTCTTTTATTCATTCACGTTGCTGTCCAGGCAGCATTTATTGCCCATCCCTAATTGCCCAGAGGGCATTTAAGAGTCAAGCACATTGCTGTGGGTCTGGAGTCACATGTAGGCCAGACCAGGATGGCAGCTTCCTTCCCTAAAGGACATTAATGTACCAGGCGGGTTTTCCCAACAATTGACAATGGATTCATGGCTATTATTAGACTCTAAATTCCAGATATTCATTGAATTCAAATTTCACCATCTGACATGAACCCAAGTTCCCAGAACATTGGCTGCGCCCCTAGGTTAATAGTCCAACAATAATACCACTGGACCATGGCAAATACTTTAATGAGGTAGCCTAGCTTCAACTGGCTGCTGTAATTGTTACAGCAGGCGCCTAAAAACTCTGGTGTTTCAGTGGTACTGTCCCTACCTCTGAACCTGGAGGCCTGGATTCAAGTCCCACCTGCTTCAGAGACCTATGATAGTGTCTTTGAACAGGTTTAATTAGACACCAAAGGCAGAAAGCATGAGAGCGATGGATCGGGGTCACTTTTAATTATTAGTCTCTCACCTGCAATTGCTTGCATCCTTACCCTCAAAACCTTCCAACATTATTGGTGTGTTAAAATTGTCCCATGCTAATCCCATCACATAAATAGAAATATTAATTCTGTATTTCTCAATCAATTAGCTGAAAATGATTCCAATTGTTGTTATGTATACTTAAAAATAAATGCCAAGCCCACAGTTTGGAAGAAGGGGAATTGTATGTGAAATATTAACTCAACATTTTCTCCACAGACACTACCAAACAAGTTTCTCCAGCAATTTCTGTTTTGGCTAAGCCAACAGTGTTTGTTTCAGCTATTGTCCAAATATGTCAGGAAACGTTACGAATAGCTTGGTGTTTGAAGGGTTATTGTTGAAAATCATAAAGAAATGACCTGGATGAGGGCATAGAAGGATGGGTTAGTAAATTTGCGGATGACACTAAAGTCGGTGGAGTTGTGGATAGTGCGGAAGAATGTTGCAGGTTACAGATGGACATAGTTAAGCTGCAGAGCTGGGCTGAGAGGTGGCAAATGGAGTTTAATGCGGAAAAGTGTGAGGTGATTCACTTTAGAAGGAGTAACAGGAATACAGAGTACTGGGCTAACAGTAAGATTCTTGGTAGTGTGGATGAGCAGAGAGATCTCGGTGTCCATTTGCATAGATCCCTGAAAGTTGCCATCCAGGTTGATAGGGTTGTTAGGAAGGCATACGGTGTGTTAGATTTTATTGAGAGAGGGATTGAGTTTCAGAGCCGTGAGGTCATGTTGCAGCTGTACAAAACTCTGGTTTCGTATATATAATATTTTGTTTCATATAACATAAATATTATATATATTTATATATATATAATATATCTATGTTCTTTCTGCCTGGAAAAGAACAGGGAACTGTATTAACAAATGTAACTTCCAATATATGAAATGGCGCCGCATGGCGAGCTCAAGTTAGTGGTCAGCATAAATTCTTGGCACACTTGGGATTTTAGCAAATGCTGTTCAATTACAAATCACTGCTAATGTTGGTTACCAGCCATACTTGCAAACTCAAACATTCACTATGAGGCTACAAAAACATCTTACATCTAAAAATCATGATCATGAGCAGGAAAAAAGAACACATACTTTCTGTCTGTGACACCCTGTATTTATGTAACTGTTTGAACGCCCTGAAAGTGGAAGTAGAGTTATCGATTACATCATGCAGGTTTTTGATAATTTTATCTTGAAACCCACCATGCGTCATCAGAGTTGGTAATCAGGAATTCAAACCAATTCCAGTTAGAGAGTCAGGTGTAGATGTCTTCTGTCACTTGTGTTGTTTGATATCATGGGAGAGAAGAAAATGAGGATGATGCAGCAAGAGGTACCAGTAAGATGTGGCTGCATTACAGAAGTATATTTTAAAATGCTACTATATTCTATTATGCATGATAGATCAGTGTAGCATATGGAATCTCATATACTGACAGTATTTATAACCAGAACAAAGGAAGATCTAGAGGCCATGGCAGGCCTAGTCAAAAGACGCTGTGAATCTTTCGAACTAAACTGAAATGAGGTAAACAGCAGTGTTATTATTGTAAATGGCAATGGAAAAATAGACTTTGGTAGGGGTGGGGTCAGGGGACAAGAGACGTGTGCATGCACACACACGCACACTTGCACACAGGCACACACACACGCACGCTTGCACGCAGGTATACATGCACACAAGTGCACTATGGATTGTTTGCATTTATGCTCTGATTCTGAAATTATTCTGCACACACTAACTGGAACAGTTGTAGCTGGATGAATTCTCTTTACTGGATACAGTGAAATAGGCTTTGAAATCCTCTTCGAAAACTCTCCACAAGGGTCAAAGACAACATCATGGGTCTTCAACTCATGTGTTATGCTGGGAGAAGTTGCAAAAAAATGGGGGACAGAGCAAAAGATATGTCAAATTTATGTCAACTTTTCTCTGGTTGGATTCAAAGTACAACAAACTTATTCCATCCATGAGTTAAGCCATGCACCTCTCTCTCACCTAAGTCTTGTAGACTGGATATCTCTAGCCAAATAACTGCTCTTTGCAAATGCAATATTGTTGTTGCTGTGTATAGTGCCTTTTATTTCATTTCAAAGTATCCTTTGATAAAACAAAATCACAGTATGCGTGAATGTATGGGTCCAGTCGATGTAAGTATAAGTTAATATTTGGATTCCGCCTCTTCATACAAGCATGAAACTAAAAATTTATTGTCCAGTATAGTGATGGTTGTGAAGCTTTGTATTTTATGGATGGAGGATAACAACTTTTCAAACTGGGTATGGAGGAAAATGCTCACAATCAACCATTGGTCAGAAAGACAAATAAGCAAGAGAAGGAGTCGAGGAATCAAAAGTCTCGATGAATATGTTTAGAGAGATAAAGCCAAGCATGGACATCAGAAACAGACACCTTATCCTGGCAATAACTGAAGGAGAAATTGAGGATTAAAACACAAATGGAAGGAACAAAATCAGATGGGTGGAACACAGTGAGACATGGATTGAGGGAGGCTTGAAGAAAACTACAGAAGAAGCAAAGCAACATCAATAGCCTCAGTAAGGCTGTGTTGACAATAAATGAATACCCAATCCAATATTAAATTCAGCGGAGGTGATTCTGGTTTGTGCAGCAATTCGGTAGTATAAAAGTTTTTCTCAGATTCCTACAATGTGGAAGCAAGTCATTTAGTATTGAGTCCACACTGGCCCTCTGAAGAACATCCCACTTAGGCCCACTCCACTGCCTTATCCTATCCCTACATTTCCCCATGGCTAATCCTGCACAGCCCTGAACACTATGAGCAATTTAGCATAGCCAATCCACCTAGCCTGCACATCTTTGGACTGTGAGAGGAAACTGGATCACCCAGAGGAAACCCACACAGACACAGGGAGAATGCACAAACTCCACGCAGTTGCCTGAGGGTGGAACTGAACCCAGGTCCCTAGCACTGTGAGGCACCACTGAGCCACTGGACCCCTAAAAGGCTGAGGTTTCACTTAATTAAATACTCCAGTTAGTGGTGCTGTGTCCCTGTTATACCAAGATATACCTTCACATTGCCAATATCTAGGCATTTATGCAGAACCTTTGATGAGCTCAGGTTATCCCAAAGCAATCTGCAGCCAATTAAATATGTTTTTTTTAAAGTGTAGTCATTGTTTCAGTGTGGGAAATAGTGCAGCCAATTTAAACACAACAACACCCCACAAACAATGTTATAAAAGCCAAATAATCCGATTTCCTGATGGTTATTGATTGATAAATACATGCTTGAACACTGGAAAAAAATTCTATTCTCTTTCTGAAAATGTACCGTGGGGTTTTTCTACACCCACCTAAGAGGGCAGGCAAGGCTCAGTTAAATGTCTCACACAAAAGACGGTGACGCAGTGTGGCAATCCCTGAGTATTGCACCACAGATAATGGTCCAAATCTTCCAATCAGTGCCAGAACTCCGCCTTATAACACTGACCCATCACTTCTACTTCAGTCACCTACCTCCAATTTCCCTCTGATGGGGGCATTCTGCAAGACTCACTCAAAAATAAGAAATCTCGGAGACATCATTCAAGGGAATCCACAGAACACTGCTTTTTAGTGGCATTGACCATCATATTCTGGCAAATTAGAGATTGAACATTGCAGTTGTGGGAATGAGTGAATGGATGAATGAGTAAGTGTGTAAGGGGGTAGGGCAGGTGAGGTAACTGGTTAAAGGGGTCTGGTGACAACTATGTAGAGTCATAGGGGGCAGCTGGGTAGACTGTAAGCGGGTTAGGGTGGTTAAATTGGGTCAGGTCAGGTCAGATCAGTGGTAGGTAGGTATGTCAAGAGGGCAATTTTAAAGTTGCTCAGAAGTTAAACCAGAACTGTAGTATCAAACATTACCTGGGTAACTATTTAAATCAGTAATTTGGAAGTCAGAATCTTCACACTCTTTATATGTTCAAATCACTGCAGGTAGCAGTAACAATGAGGCAAATCAGGTTTCCCCCAAAGCAGAGTTCGTAAAGAAGTCATAGTTTTGTTATATTTTTGAACAGGAAGAATTGGAGATCTTGGTAACTGCCGTACTTTGCTAAATAATTCTGCAGATGTCTTTTCTTTCTGCAAAACTATGGAGTTGGTAGGAAGAGTAAAGTATTGTTATATACAGGTATCACAACTATTTGGGAAAAACTTTAATTTGCCAGTATTGGTGGGTTTAGAATAGATGGCAAGTTGAAATGTTAAGTATCTGAATAAAAACCAAAAGAATGCTGCGAATCAGGAACAAAAGGAAAGTTGCTGGAAAAGCTCATCAGGTCTGGCAGCATCTGTTAAGGAAAAACAGAGTTAATGTTTCTGACCCTACTCAGAACTGTGTGTTAAATATCTGACCTGTCTCAGCCTCACACTTGTCAGGTTTTAACAATGCTGGGACGAGGGATTGCTTACCAATCCATTCACAGGTGGGTTGATAACTAAAACATTTTAAAGAGTGTTATAAAGCATATGTCAACCCCATCTGATAATTAAAACCAAACACCCAGACAGGCTTGCCTCATCCTATAGTCTGTTAAAAGAAGTGTGAAAAGTGATATAATAACCTGTCAATCACTGTCAAACTGTTATGAAGGAGTGGTTAAATGAAATGAAATCCTTTCACTCACGCTATAATCAACAAGTAACAACTTATTTATCTAACTCTAACAGTGAACAGATTAACTGAACCGTTAACAACTCAAACAATTTCCCCTTAACTACTAACTATCCCCAAATAAACAAAATTCAAATGGTATGTTCCAATAAACACAGGTACCGCCTATTATAAAACAAAATAATTTTAAAAAATTAAAAATAAGTCTCTTGAATTGACAGCCAATATACATCTTCTGGAATGCTCAATGCCTTCTCCCCTGATCAGGATTGTCCTTCTCCATCGAATTCTTGTGTCAGGAATATTAGCTAAGAGTGTTGCTGTACCTTTGGTCAGATGATAGTTACTCTGAGAGCTTAGAGAATTCTGTGATAGCTGATGATTTTCTCTTTAGAGCTGATGGTTAACTCTATCAGATGACAATTGCTTTCACATCTATTTTCTAATCCCCTCTTCTTTTATACCCTTAATGACATATCAATTCCTTACCACAGGATTGTTCCTATATCCTCAAGACCAGCCAATTTAAAGTCTTTAAGCATCTGTTTTAAATTAATTGGCTGATATTCAAACTGGATGTCTTGCTAACAAAATAAAACTGTTGCCTGGATTGCTAATCTTACAGCTTTTGATACAAATGGTTCAATTGCAGGAGCTCTCTATGCACCTACAACCCACAAGCTGCCGACAGAATTTTTTTTGAATCTCCAAGCATAGAAAAAGCAAACCGTCTTTTAAAGGGACCACACACTCTTCCCCCCCCCCCCCAATAATATCATTTTACAAACATCAAATTCTAATGTCCTGCCTTCCAATCCACCAGTATCCTACCCAACTTCGTACCAGGAGGCTTCAAATTTCTTATTGTTTTTGTCTTTAACCCTTGTCATCCAGCTTTCTGGAACTCCAATCTCTAACATCCATCCGTACCCCCCTACCCCTGTGCATTGATACCCCTGCGATCAGCCTTCACCTTATCAACCATGCTGTAACTGGAGTCTTTCTAACACCACTCAATGCAAACTCCACTTCCATCAACTATTAAAACTGTCTGCTCCCCGGGTTGTAGCTCTCTGGGTTGTATTTTGGTGTCATAGCATTTCGCAAAAGACAGCCAGCCACACCTGACCTCAGGGTGGGATTCTGCTTGGAAAAAAACATGCCCACTTTGAGGCAATTGAACAACTGCTTTCTTCATATCAGTAGGCAAAAGTGAAGCATTTTACTCTGGCACAGTACATATGCCAACTAGAACAGGCAAACTTGTCACTCATATAACTGGGATTCCGACCTGCAATCAAAAGAAGCAATGGCCACAAAATCAACTCCTTAGTTTGTCCCTGATACACAAGAATGATACACGTGAGCTAATAGCTATAGCAATAACTAGTCATGGGGAATTCCATGGGAAGTAATTCAATTCCTGATTTCCTAGAGCTTGTCCACCATCAAAAAGGCACAAGTCAGGAATATTCCCCATGCTCCAGAATGAATGCAGGTCCAAAAACACTCAAGCAGCTCAACCTCATTCAGGGCAAAGCAATCTACTTGATTGGAGTCCCTTCCACTGTCTCCACTCCCTCTATCATAGCAGTGTTTTGCAGCAAATCATAGTACCTTCCAAATCCATGACTGCTACCACCTCAAAGAACTGCAGATGCAACAGAACACCACCTACTGCAAATTCCTCATAAAACTGTGCATCACCCTGAAATGGAACTGTATTGCCATTCCCTCACTGTCACAGGTTCAACATTTTTGTAACTACTTTCCTGGCTGCACTGTCGGTAGATTACGTGAACTACCCACTCAGATGATACCAGGAGGAATTGTTGGGAGAGAAAAGTAAGATCTCATGGAAAAGAGTCTGAAAGGTAGGTCCTCATAGAGCTCATTCCTATAACTTGTAAGTAGTTGCAGAGTTGCAATAAGCTACACCTTCTTTACTTCATAAGACTTTTCTTGTTGCACCAGAAGATGAATACCCTTACACATATTAGACCATGTCAGACCCTAAAGAACCCATATACTTAGAATATATAATGGCTGCATACACCACACTTACACCACATGAAATGCAGTAGTTCATGAAGGAGGCATGCCATCACCTTCTCACAGGTAATGAAGAATGTGCAATAATTGTCTTGCCAGTGATCCCCACATCCTGTGAATGAAGGCATGAAAGACATTAACTTGTAACATGAATCATTAACACTGGCTGGAAACAAGGCGCATTCATGAGTAAGGACCTGTTCTCTACAAACATAAGAAATATGTTCAAACCCAATAATTTGTTCAATATATTCAGGTGCTTGAAAAGCCATTACTTTCTGCATGGCAATGCCTTAGCCAATTATCTAATAAGTTTGAGATTCTTGCTGTCTGTGTGGAAGAGACTATGGGCTGTAGGGAGGAAGAGCAAACTGACCATAGCACCGTGGTACAGGGAATTATTCAAGAGATGGGAGAAAAGAGAAATGTAGTTGTAATCAGGGATAGTAGAGTCGGGGAATAGACACAGGGATAACAAGGCGTAGAGCTGGATGAACACAGCAGCCCAAGCCACATCAGAGGAGCAGGAAGGCTGACGTTTTGGGCCTAGACCCTTCTTCAGAAAGGACACAGTTCTCTGTGGCCAGGATTGAGTCCTGAAGGCTGTGTTACCCATCTGATTATTGGGTTCAGGATATGTCATCTGGGCTGCAGAGGGACTTAAGAGTGGGAGGGGACAGATCCACTTGTCACGATCCATCTTGGCCCCAACGATATAGGTAGAAAGAGGAAAAAGGTTCTACTGATGGAATATGAGCAGCTAGGGGCTAAATTTAAAGGCAGAACCAAAAAGATAATAATCTCCAGATTACTACCTGAAATTAATTGGCTCAACAAGTTTAAAGAGTTCAAAAGAAAATTGAGAACTGTGGGTGCTGGAAATCAGAAACAAACACAAAAATTGCTGGAAAAACCCAACAGGTCTGCCAGCATCTGTGGAGAGAAGAAGCATCAGACAAACTAATGGGGCTAATGGCAAATAAGCTCACTGACCCTGATGGCTTGCATCTTAGGAACCTAAAAGAGATAGCTACTGAAATAATGGATGCGCCGGTTGTCATTTTCCATAATTCCTTGGATTTTGAAGAAGTACCAGGGGATTGGAAAATTGCCAACGTCACACCCCTATTCAAAAAGAAAAGAAAACAAAAAGTGAGTAACTATTGACCAATTGCCTGGACATCTATTGTTGGAAACTTTTTGGATTCAATTATTAAGGAGGTCATAGAAGAACGTTTGGAAAGTGATAAACTAATCAACAGAGTCAGCTTGGTTTCATGGAAGGAAATTGCGTCTGACTAATTCATTAGAGTTTTTCAAGGAAGTCTCAACCAGAGAGGATAGAGGGGGACCAGTAGATGTATTTGCATTTGGACTTCCAGAAGGCATTTGACAAAGGCACCTCACAAAAGGTTAAGTCATAAAATAAGAGCCCACAGTTCTGGAGGTAGTATAATGGCACGGATAGAGAATTGACAAATGGACAGGAAACAGCGAACGGGGATACAAATTTTTCAGGTTGACAACCCATGACCAGTGGGGTTCCACAGGGAGCAATGCAGAGGCCACAACTGTTTACAATATATATTAATGACTTGAAGAAGGAAGCAAATGTACTTATAGGCAAATTTTCAGAAGAAATAAAATAGGTGGAAAGACAAGTTGTGGCAGGGACCCAAACAGTTTACACAGAGATATCAATACATTAAAGAAGTGGGCAATAAGTTGGCAAATGGAGTATAATGTGCAAAAATGTGAAGCTGTGGACTTTGGAAGTGAGAACAAAACAATAGAGGATTATTGAAATAGAGAAAAACTACAGAAAGTTGCAAGACAAAGGGACTTGGAGGGACTTGAGCATGAAACACAGAAAACTAGCTCACAGATAAAGTGGGCAATCAGGAACACAAGTGGAATGTTGGCCCTTATTTCAAGGAGTTTGGAGTATATGAGCAGGGAAGTCTCACTGCAATTGCACAAGGTGCTGGTGATACCTCACCTGGAGTATTCTGGGCAGATTTGTTCCCCTTATTAAGTAAGAATAGCATTTCATTGGAGGCAGTTCAAAGAAGGTTCACTAGGATCATCCCCCCCACCCACATGGAAAGATTGTTTTATGAGCAAAGGCTAAATAGATTGGGACTCTACTCACCGAAAATTACAAGAATAAGAGGTGATCTCATTGAAACAAATAGGATACTTAAGGGGCTTAACAGGAGAAATGCTAAAAGGATGTTTCCCCTAATGGGAGAATCTCGGACTAAATAGCATAGTCTCCGAATTAGGGGTTATCAGTTTAAGACTGAAATGGGGAAGAATTTCTTCTCTCAGGGTCATACAATCATAGAGTTATACAGTATGGAAATGGACTCTTCAGTCCAACTCTTCCACACCAAACAGATATTCGAAATTAATCTAGGTGTAGAGCTGGATGAACACAGCAGGCCAAGCAGCATCAGAGGAG
>JAHRHZ010000026.1:32903847-32914007 GCA_024137785.1 Ginglymostoma cirratum
TTTCTGAAGAAGGGTCTAGGCCCGAAACGTCAAGCTTTCCTGCTCCTATGATGCTGCTTGGCCTGCTGTGTTCATCCAGCCCCACACCTTATTATAACGAATCGGGCAGTTTGGACGTCAGGTTAGTGAAGGTAGAACCACTGACAGTGCAGCAATCCTCAATACTTCGCAGACATGCGCTTATAATTAATATGGAGATATCCTGGTTCTTTTGCTGTGCATGCATTTTCCGACGGTAAGGTGGTAACCCGTTCATTGGAATTCTTGACAAAATTGTAAAAGAATACATTGGGTCCTAAGTTTTATTTTACAGTGAGTGATAATAGAGTGCAAATGCATTAAGATAATCTCCACACACAGAAAAAGAGTTTAAACCCCTCCCATTGATTTTCAACTGCATTGCAATTGATCGGTCACTAACCATCAACATTCACAGAATCACCATTGACTACAAACTCATTTGCAATAGTCAGATAAATGCCATGAAAATTGAATAGACCAGAGTTACAGGAATAAGCACCCCCATACACCCCCACTCCCTTACAATACACAATTCAGGAGTATCACAGAATCCCTACAGTATAAAAGCAGGCCATTCAGCCTATCAAGTCCACACTGATCCTTTAAAGGGCATCACACCCAGACCCACCCCCTACTCTATCCCTGTATTTCCCATGGCTAATCCACCTAACATGTACATCCATCGACACTACGGGACAATTTAGCATGGCCAATCTACCCTAACCTGCACATCTTTGGACTGTGAGAGGAAACCAGAGCACCCGAAGGAAATCCAAGCAGACACGGGGAGAACGTGCAATTCCACAAAGACAATCATCCGAGGGTGGAATCAGACGCAGGTCCCTGGAACAGAGAGGCAGCAGTGCTAACCACTGAGCCACTGTGCACATACTCTCTAATAGGTGAAATATGCACAGCTCTACCAGCACTTGCTGTCCTGGACAGACCATGCTGCTTGTCTGCGCTCCATATATTGGAGTAAATGCCTATTCATGATCAGTGTACAATGATAGCAGTGTGTGTATTTGCAAGATACAGTGCAGCAAATTGTCAATGCATAGTGTAACAACAACTCGCAAGCCCTTGGGTTCCACCAATCAGAAGAATAAGGGCAATAGATGCATGGTAACATCTTCACTTCCTGTTTATAGCAGTATAAGAGTTTAGTCTAACGCCAACCTCGCCAGGGCAGACAGGGACAGGTTAGAACTGCTGGTCTAACCAGTGACACCCACATACTGAAGAACAGTTTAAAAACAGGTCGCAATAAATCAACACGTATCCTTAGTTAAACCTCATTGAAAATATTATCAACGTTTTTTGGATACCTACCGTTAAGAATAATCATTATCAATAACAGTTTGTATTGATGAAACATGTTTACCCTTGAAAAATAGAGACAGTGATTGTTGATCCACTACCAGAGCTCTGAGGCGGCACAGTGGTTAGCACTGCTGCCTCACAGTGCCAGGAACCCGGGTTTGATTCCATCCTCGGCCGGCTGTCTGTGCGGAGTTTGCACATTCTCCCCATATTTGTGTGGGTTTCCTCCAGGTGCTCCGGTTTCCTCCCACAGTCCAAAGATGTGCAAGCTCGGTGGTTTGGTCATCCCAAATTGCCCATGTGTAGATTAGGGGGGATGGGTTCTGTGTGGGAAGCTCTGAGGGTTGGTGCAGACTTGTTGGGCAGAAGGGCCTGTCCCCACACTGTAGGGATTATAAGGATAAAGTATGAGGATGGGGAACAATAGTGGTGTGGGATGGGAAAGAAGGAGTTGGCATGTCATGTGCAGCTGTACAGGACATTGGTTAGGCCACTTTTGGAATACCGTGTGAAATTCTGGTCAGCCTGCTATAGGAAGGATGTTGTGAAACTTGAAAGGGTTCAGAAAAGATTTACAAAGATGTTGCCAGGGCTGGAGAGTTTGAGCTATAGCAAGAAGCTGAATAGGCTGGGTCTGCTTTCCCTGGAGAGTTGGGGGCTGAGGGGTGACGTCATAGAGGTTTATAAATCATGAGGGGCATGGATAAGGTAAATAGACAAGGTCTTTTCCCTAGGGTGGGCAAGTCAAAAACTAGAAGAATTTGTTTAAGCTGAGGGGAAAGATATAAAAGGGACCTAAGGGGCAACTTTTTCACACAGGACCTGGTGCGTGTATGGAATGAGCTGCCAGAGGAAGTGATGGAGGCTGGTACAATCACAACATTTAAAAAGCATCTGGATAGGTATATGAATAGGAAGGATTTAGAGGGATATGGGCCAAATGCTGGGAAAAGGGACTAGATTTATCTAGGATATCTAGTCGGTGTGGATGAGTTGGACTGAAGAGCCTGTTTCCATGCTGCACGTCTCAATGGTTCTATGACTTTAAGTCCTTGAAACTGGGAATGACAATTTGGAAGTTCAATGGGAATGATAAATGAAGCAGCAATAGGCATTGTACTCAAACATTGGAGATTGAGGAACTCTGACGGTTTTGCTAGTTCTGAACAATGGGAGTCAAGACAGGTACAGAGGGTGGCTGTGGATAATTCAAGACAAATTCAAGTTTAGGACACAGCAAAAGAGTAATGGTGGTTTTGGACACAGGATGTAAAGTACTGAAGAGGAAAGAAATGAAAATGGTATTGATGAGCTACAAAAATAAGAAGGAGGAAAAAGGGCACAGCAACCTGAGAGAGGTTGAGAGAAAATAAAGAGGTAATTGTACAATGGGCTTGTGGATGTGGCAATGTAAATGGACACAGTGGGAATAGGAAGTGTGTGAGAGGGATGACATGGCCTGATCACAAATGGTGGACAGAGAGTATACAATGTAAAGCAGACCAAATTAAAGGTCTTAGTTCCTGTGTTGAATGAAGTTGTAGACAGTGAGGAGTCAGCATGGAGCACCCATGAGCTAATATCCATGTTCAGGGTCAAAAGGACAGGATAAGTTAGAAATTGGGGGGCTGTCAGGTGAAAGAGCAAAAGGGGATCAAGAAATTAACCACAATCTAGCAGACATCAAACGCCAGAATCCACAAATTTGTTGGTAGTGTGCAGTAGTGAATAAAATGGAACAGGTAAGGAGCAATGTATGTAAAACCTTAGGATAAAGACTAATGAAGGCCAATTTTTTGGAGATATTGAACAGTAAATCACAGATCAGGGCAAATGTGGGAACTAGTCAGAGGAGCAGCTAATGAGTGGCAGATCTACAGGAAACTGGAAGAAACCAAATATACGTAAAAACATCTAGTTTGCCCATCGAAGTTGTCCAGCCATTCAACAAGCCATTCAACTGACCTGCCAGGCCTCAATTCGTCTTTCATGCCAGCTCAGCACAGCCATCAACTCAACAATATTTCAAAAATCAATCTACCTCTTCCTTAAATATTTTCAGTATTCTAGCTTCCTCAACTTTTTGAGGTAGACAGACATTCACTAACTTCTGAGTGAAGAAATTCCTTCGCATCTCAGGGTTAGGTGAGTGTCGTCTCATTCTATATCCCCTCGTTCATGATTCCCCTACAAGTGGAAACATCTTCTCAACATCTACTCTGTCAAGCCTCTCAGAATCTTATGCATTTCAATAACATCAGCCCTCATTCTTCTAAACTCTAATGAATAAAGGCTATAACTGATTAACTGTTCTTGATAAGTTAACCCCTTTGTTCTAGGAATCAGCCTCGTGCATCTCTTTGAACTGCTCCTAATGCCGATATATCCTTCTTTTTAGTACAGCGACTGAAAGCGCACACAGGAGACCAGCTATTACCTCACAACACCAGAGTTGCTGTAAGAACATGGAATTGGGGTTGAGAAGAAGCAAAGTGAATAATACTTTACATCCCACTTGATGAACCTGATTCATGAATGCAGGCCATAGAGTCACAGAGATGTACGGCATGGAAACAGATCCATCTTGTCCATGCTGACCAGATATTCTACATTAATCTAATCCCATTTGCCAGCATTTAGCCAATATCCAACTAAACCCTTCCTGTTCATATATCCATCCAGGTGCCTTTTAAATGTTGGAATTGTACCCACCTTGACAAACTCCTGTGGCAGCTCATTGCAAATACGCATCACCCTCAGCTGGAAAAAGATGTCCCTGGCCTCTTTTAAATCTTTCCCTTCTCACCTTAAACCTATGCCCTTTAGTTCTGGATTCCCCTGTCCTCAACAAAACACTTTGGCTATTCACTCTATTCATGCCCCTCATGATTTTATAAACCTCTGTAGGGTCACCCCTCATCCAGGGAAAATAGCCCCAGCCTGTTCAGCCTCTCCATATAGTTCAAACCCTCCAATCCTGGCAACATCCTTGTAAATCTTTGCTGAACCCTTTCAAATTTCACAACATCCTTCCTGTAGCAGGGAGGCAAGAACTGAATGCACCATTCCAGAAGTGGCCTAACCAATGTCCACAGCATGATGTCCCAATGCACTGACCAAACATCAGGTCAGGAAAGGTTTCAGGTTACTCTGCTTACCTTACCTCACATTGAAAACAACTGAGCTTATCAAACATTTTGGATTAAGCAAATACAAAATCAGCAGTAAAATTCCATCAAATTTTATCGTCATTTATCAGCAATTAAGGTCCTAAAAATGTGAATCCTTCACTGATCTCAAATCATGTTGGAATGAAGACTCCAGATTAATTCTGGCACTGCCACTGAGTTTAAAATATCATAGATGTTTCTTTTTAAATCCTCAACTTCAATAATAGGAGAAAACCTATTCCAGAAGGAACAATGAGGAATATTGGCCTCATAATTTCACGGCGAGACTGACAGCTGAGATTGGAATCAAAATGTTAGAGTCATGTAATGTGAGTCCAATTGTTACATTGGACTGAATTTTACATCAAATTAGGAAGACAAATCCAACAAAGAGGCATTTTCTTCCTTATTTTGTTGGGCAGTGCCTGTGATTTATGCAGCGTTAAGATGTCACCTTATTTCAGTTCTGACTGGCTGATCTGGGAAGAGATCATTATGTAACATGTATCATATAAGAGATTTTTCATCATTTAATTAAAATATATCTGTCTCCATGTTTTTGTAGTCCCTAGGTTGCAGAGTATACACAGTCCTCAGGAAACGGGAACTAGGACATGCCTGGGCCTCAATAAATTATTGCGCAGCAATTACATAGATGAATTTCTCTTGCTTGATACATTTACCAATGCCCACTGACATAGTTTAATCTGCTTCTTTATTGATCTCCCATTTTGTGATGAATGGGCACAGCAAGTAGAGGAGATGAAAATGAATTGAAATTTTGGAGAGATGTCTATGAATACGATTGATTCGATATCCATGCTTTACTGTATCGCGCAAAGACAATCTTATTTCCAGTGTGTTTGCCTTAACTATTTCTTCAGCATTAATTATCCCCTCACAGTTTTGATTACCACTCATGACTCTTCTATACAGTGTTTTCATAATGTCCATATAGTTTTTGAACCTACCTTACAATACCACTGACTAATATCTCTTCCATGTCAGTTCTGAAGAAGAGACATAGGGCTCAAAATGTTAACTCTGTCTCTAATTCTAGAGATGCTGGCAAACCTACTGAGTTTTTGCAGCATTTTCTGTCTCTGCTTCTCTTTCACTTTACAAGTTCTATCCCATCCAGAATTAGAATTTCATTGTTAATCCAACATTTATAGAGTCAGACCCTTCAGTCCAACTCATCCACGCTGACCAGCTATTCTATATGAATCTAGTCCCATTTGCCTCCAATTGACCCATATCTAACTAAACCTTTCTGATTCATGTACCCATCAAAAGCCTTTTAAATGTTGTAATTGTACCAGTCTCTACCACTTCCTCTGGCAGCTTATTCCATACACCCACCACCCTCTGTGTGAAAAAGTTGCCCCTAAGGCCCCTTTTAAATCTTTCCCCTCCCGTGGGAAAACCTATGCCCTCTAGTTTTGGACTCCCCTACACTGGGGAAAAGGCCTTGACTATTCACCCTATCCATGCCTTTCATACCCCCCTGGGATATCACTGAGAGAAAAAAGTTGCCAGAATTCCGTTTATCATCATCAAGTATGCTAACCCAATGTCACAGTACTTTAGAGCCTCCATATCATTTAGTGAGCCAAGTGACTCGACATGTTGAACAGCATTTGGAGTTGTATTTTTGATGTAGATAGTTGAAGGCAACAAAAGGTAGCCGGAAATGGCAGACCAAACCCCACAAAAAAACAGAACCACAAGGGGTCAGACAATTTCACTCAACCATGATGCAACTGATCCATTCCACAGTTTGGATCTGACACTAGTCTGATCAGAGGTCACAACTGACAGAGTGATTACAAGAGCCATTTAACTGAGGCTGTGCTGCTGTAGGTGATTTGAATTTGAGTTGTTCTGAACTGTGTGTGTTCTGAGTGTTTCCAGTTACCAGTACAATGAATAATCACAGCCTGAGCACATTTTGTGAGTTTTGTCAGATAATCGTTCAACCCAACATTTTCTGAAGGAAAAAATAAACAAAAACAACTCCCTGACCTGCACGTTTGGAGGTCTGGGGAGGTGGCAGAGGGATATTTTGCATGTGTAGGAGAAAGGAGGCTCAAAAAAATGAGATGAATGTGGCTCAAGAAAAAAATGAAGTGACTCCTGCGCCACAGAAAAATAAATTATTTGACACAAGTTATAAAATCATGAGGGGCATGGATAGGGTGAATAGTCAAAGTCTTTTCCCCAGCATAGGGGAGTCCAAAACTAGACGGCATAGGTTTAAGGTGAGAGAAGAAAGATTTAAAAGGGACCTAAGGGGCAACATTTTCACACAGAAAGTAGTGCATGTTTGGAATGAGCTGCCAGAGGAAGTAGTGGAGGCTGGTACAATCACAACATTTAAAAGGCATCTAAATGGGTACATGAATAAAAAGATGAAGTAACTGCACAGAGACCAGTATCCCATCACCAAATCACCCTTTATTTACACGTGCACAATACATGAACTCTGACCAGCTAACTCAGAACCAATCCCTAGAGTGAGGAGACTGGCTGACATATCAGTCAGCCAGGGCTCCCTGATTGGTCCCAGGTTAACAGCCCCAATCAGGGAAAGCATACTCAATGAGATCCACCTGCCCAACCTCGTTCCAATCATTACAGAACGGTTTAAGAGGGATATTGCCCAAATGCTGGCAAATTGGGCTATACTAATTTAGGATATCTGATCAGCATGGACGAGTTGGACCAAAGGGTCTGTTTCTGTGCTGTACAATTCTCTGACTCTATGACTCTATAAGTGGTAAAGATCGGCTTCCGTCTCACAAACGTGTTTCTCAATAACTACACTATTATCAGGACCACAACCTTAACACTTCAAATCCAACATCTGATTTTCATGCACCTCACACTATTGTAATTTTCACAGACACTACTCACACAACAAATTCATCTTGCAACTACTCGAACACATGAGGCATCACACACATATGAACACACCTCATTTGCAATTAGTGCTCTTTCTCTTCCAGGTCAGGATAACACAAAACAGACCTAACTAAAGAAGGGGAACCACAAAACCAGGAAACTGGTGACCCTGAAGCAACGGTGAGAGGGAAGTGTCAAATGTCGGGGTCTGCGAATATATAGAATGCTATACAGTTTGCTGCAACTTAACAGATCACCAAATGTCAATACCCAGGATGCTCTGCGAGGCCAAAATACTTTTCAAAGTGAAACAAATCAGCTGAACTGCAAGCAGTTTTTCACAGATAAGAAAGAGGTTGAGTTGAAATGAACTATCGGACTTCTACAAGATACAAAGACCATTGCATGATCAGCTGTGAGCCCCAGGAATTAATGAACTGATAAGAAATGACAAATGTTGGACTAGACAGCCATTATGCACAGCTTATTAGGAGACTTGGTGAACAATTCTAATCATAACTTGTGTTGATGAGCCGATCATGGAGAACAGCATAGGATTTAATAAGGGAATAAAATGTAAACACCCAATTTATCAAACATAGAGGATACGTGCAAAAACTCTTGTGGTTCTTAGAAGCTGGATAACAGAGGTGTGGGCTTTTACTCCATGGTTTAGACAAAGAATTAAGCATTTTGTATTAACAGGTGGCTTTGTAGGTCAATATAACACCCAGAGCCATCCAGTTAAATGATATAAAATATGGTCTAAAAAGACGCTCAGAGCTACAGTCCAGAAAATTTGATCATTTGCCAATTAATAAATTACAGTGAGTTGACGCTGTGATGACCACTTGTATTTGTATGTGTGATTTCTTTTCCTACTGTACATGGTTGCTCGAGCTGAAAGTATAGGGCATGTTTATGTGTAATCTGAGATTACTGTGCGAATTGCAAATTTTAAAAGACATTTGGATAAGTACATGAATATGAAAGATTTGGAGGGATATGGGCCAAGTGCAGACAGATGAAACTTGTTTATGTTTATGTTCAGCATGGAGTGGTTGTACTAAAGGGTCTGTTTCTGTGTTGTATGATTCTATGACTCTGTAACTCTATGACAGTACAATGGATGCCACCTGCAGTATCTTGCTGTATTTTTAAGTGAAAGGAATTTATTCCAGAACGTTTGTGTTTCAAATTGTGTGTTCCATGTCCCCACACTCAGTGTTTGACAACGGAATATCTTAAAGGTATCACCTCCCCCCCCGCTACATATGACCCAGAATGTTGAAGGCATCTCAGACTGAGGGGGCATGACACAAGGCTCTCACAATAAACACTGGATTAATTGCTACAGATTCCGAGCAGACACCTACATTCCATGATTCTACCATATTTTCAAACCCCTTGATTTTTTTTCCCCTTCCATGGCCTCACAACCTTCCTACCTCTGTGATCTCCTCCAACACCATAACTCCGGCCTCTTGAGCACCCTCCACAATTGCTCCACAATTAGAAGCCATGCCTTCAGCTGCCAAACCCTAGGCTCTGGAATAACTTTCCTGAAAACAGAATGTGCGAAAGAAATTCAACTTATCTGGCAGCATCTGTGGATAGTGAACCAGGTCAAAGTACATTCAGTCTATTATAATTCTTCTTCAGGACTCCAAGCTCCAAAAAAGAATCACACAGGACTCAAAGTTTTATAGATGCTGTCTGAACTCTTGATCTCTCCACCTCCCTTTCCATTTTTAAGACACTCTTTAAAACCTGTCAAGCTTTTTGTCATCCTTATGTGACTTGGCGTCACATCTTGCTGTATAACAAGCCATCAGTGAATTGGGGATATATTAGTTATAGCTTCTATATAAATTTATAGTAACATAGAATATAGAAATGTGAGTAGGCCATTCAGCCCTTTGAGCCTGCACCAAAATTCAATCTGATCATGGCTGATCAACCAACTCAGTACCCAGTTTCAGCTTTCTCCCCATAGTCTTTGACCCCTTTAGCCCAAAGAACTATATTTAACTTTTTCTTGAAAATTTCCAATATGTTGGCCTCAGCAACATATGTTGGCAGAGAATTTTACAGGCTCACTGCTCTCTGGATGAAGAAATTTCTTCACAGCTCAGTCCAAAACAGCCAAAATCTGTGACCTCTGAACTTTGACTCCTAGTCATCAGGAACATCCTTCCTGCATCTGCCCTGTCTAGTTTGTTTGAATTTTATTGACTTATATCAGATCTCCCCTCATTTTTCTAAAGCCCAGTGAACATAGCCCCAACCAATTCAGTTTCTCTTCACATGTCACTCCTGCTATCCCAGGATTGAGTCTGGTAAACCTTTGTGGTATTCCGTCTTTAATCAGAGCATCCTTCCACAGATAAGGAGACAAAAGGTGCACACAACATTCAAGGTGTCATCTCAATGAGGCCCTGCACAATGGCAGCATCCTGCTCGTGGACACAAATCCAGTCAATAAGAAGGCCAACGTAGCATTTGCCTTCTTCACTGCCTGCTGCTCTGCTGCAATTCAACTTCTTGTAATTGTTGGAAGTTGAGCCGTAAGTAACATTCTCTCACACACTCACTCACAAGGTGGAGGTGGAGTTAGGCTTTTGAGCCTGTGGCACGTCTGCTCCATCCACTTTTCTTTCTGGTACTTTTCCTTTTCCTCTTTGTTTCTTGTTTTTCCCTTTAATTTTACTTACCCCTTGGTGAAGAATTTGGTCATGGATA
>JAHRHZ010000026.1:32914017-32948958 GCA_024137785.1 Ginglymostoma cirratum
AACTAGATCTAAAACTAGAACCAGAACTAGATTTTATTGTCACATGTACTCAAGTATAGGAATGTATGAGTGAAAAGTGTACAAAGTTGCCATTCTCCAATGCTATCTTGGTGACAAAACCAAAAAGTTAAAAAAAAGAAAGAAACAGCAGAAATAAAAGAAAGTTAAAAGGTAAGAAAAATGTCCAGATCTTAATCTTAAAGAACAAAGAACAAAGAACAAAGAAAACTTACCGCCCAGGAACAGGCCCTTCGGCCCTCCAAGCCTGCGCCGATCCAAATCCACTGTCTAAACCTATCGCCCAATTCCTAAGGATCTGTATCCCTCTGCTCCCCACCTACTCATGCATCTGTCCAGACGCACCTTAAATGAATCTACCGTGCCTGCCTCTACTACCTCTGCTGGCAACGCGTTCCAGGCACCTACCACTTAAATTCTAAGTCTTTTCTCCATAATGTTGGTTGGAACCACCAATGCAGGCACTTGGGCCTAGACATAAATTAGTTAATCATGCTTTTCATTTAGTATCTTATTTAAGCAGCTCATAAAAAGGACTTTATGGCAGTGGTAATACTCCTACCACTGACCTAGGAGGCCTCAGTTCAAGTTCCCCCTGCTCTGGAGGAGTATAAGCACATTCCTGAACAGATTAATTTTATTTAAACAAAAAAAAAAGCTGTTCATAAATTATGCTCATTTAAGTGAGTAAGCGAAATGAACAAGGTAGTTTAGGCAAGTTCTTTGGTAGGTGATTTGTTCCATGATGAACCATTCTTTGGAGTCAGCAACTCGGAAACCAGCTGTAGGCACCTTATTACTTTCTCAATGGCATTTTGACTTAGTTGGTCACAGTTTTGCTATTGTGGACTTCATTTTGAGATATATAATTTAGGGTGGAGCTGGAAGTAGTTGTAACACTATAACTCCTGTACCATTGCTACTGCATCCATATTGGCACAGAAACACTTCCCCTAGTTTTATGAAACAAAGTTACCCGAACTGCCAGCAAAGTGGTAGCCAGTATCTTTAATTGGGATAAAGAACCAGCTATTTAGTCAACAGAGGCTTAATCATCCTTAAGATGTTGTTCCCAGCACATGCATAAACTCATTTCCCCAGATGGTATTTTGTACTAAAATGGAACTACTTGACATTGTAGTTTACAGCCCGATCTGAGTGACATTGAAGAGCATGTAATTACCAAACCACATTGCATGACAGTGGGGAAAGTTGTCCTCTAAGTCTAGCTAATACAAGAAACTTGTATTCTTACACGTGGATGTTAATGACTGCTACTCAATACCTTTATTGAAAATTAATTATGATTGGCAGGTCATATCAAACATCATATCCGTTTTGGCTTTTGGGGTCTCTTGTGAAACAGTGGTAGTGTCCCTACCTCTGAGCCAGGATGTCCAGGTTCAAATCCTTCTTGGTCCAGAGGAACGTTATAATATGTCAAACTTCCCTGGTCGAGTAATCATTAAGATCAGTGCTTTCACATCTGTGGACCAGGTTCAATTTCAAGTCAGTGAATGTCAAGTTCTAAGGGCTCTTGAGACACAATGTTAGTGCGCCTGCCCTTGAGCCAGAATGCCTCAGTGCAAACCCCACTTGCTCCAATTCGGTATTATTGCATGTCTGAACAAGCTGGTTAAATACTGATGATATCTAACCAGCCTGCAAAACTCAACATTGTCCAAAATTTAGATAGGATTCTGCAATTGAACAACTTTTGCTGGATAATCCCAAGTGCGCAAAAACTTACAACTTGGGTCATTATCCGAAAAGGAGGAACATACAGGCTTACATAGAGAATGCAGAGAAGCGACACAAGGTAAGCTGTGCTTTTGAAGACCCAGCACAGACAGGATTAGGTTAAAAAACCTTCTGAGCTGTCATCCATTTATTGTAAAACTACAGATGGCTCAACAGTTTGAATTCAGTCCTGACCAAAACATGTAACCAGCCACACATCCCATAATTCATCCTGTTCACACAATGTTTCTTCCATCCAAAAACCAGAGAGTGAAACTCCCGTGCTCATGAGTAAGTGATGATTGGTTTACACTGGTTCAAAAACAATTTGATGAGCAAAATAATATATTTGAAGATCTTGTGATACTTTAGGCAACAAATATCCAGAGATTACCATAATTGATCAAATAGAAGCTTTACCCTATCTGAGGAGGTTTTCTGAAGTCAGACTCAGGAATACCTACATGACAATCCATTCAACTTTTGCATGTCAATGAACCATCAGCCATTTTAGCATCTACCATCATCCTTCTCACTTGGAGCTGATTGTTAATTAATTGTTGAACTGTAATTTGAGCAAACGATGAAAACAATTGCTGTTGTTATGACAGGTAATGTTTTTACTGTGTAAGCCTGATGCCAAACTAAAGTTTGGCTTTAGCTTTTGAGCAAAAAATTTACAGTGTTGGACCTTTAAACTAAAGTTTTTACACTGAGGTAACCTATTCAATAGCAGTTTGAAACTATTTCCTTTTGTCAGGAGAAGCTGTTTTACACATCCAGCTTCATTCAGGATTTCTGCAAACCTGAAACCAAAAGACTTTCTAAACTATGGGTGTTTCCCATTACTAACGAAAAATACACCATTAAGATCTTTCTAACTGAAGCTTGTTTGCTCTGTCCGCTCATAAAAACTCTCCAGATATAAACAAATTCTCACTAGCCTCTAAGAAATCTTTTCCTCACACTTTTGTTTTAAATAAGCCATGCCATCAGAGACTCTTACAATTTAGTTATTAAATACCTTTATGGCCACAAAGCAAAACCCATATGCCACTCTTTCAAAATCCAAACTCTTTACATAGATACACCTTACTTCACAATGCACATGGAAATTACAAAATAGTTCATAAATAAAAGTTTTAGGGCGGTAAGAAGATGTTTTAATATTTTTTTAAATTTGCTGCAAAAATAAGCTGATAATTGTCAAAACATGTTACCAAATACTCCACAAACCAATCCAAGATATTATTTCAAAGCTTGACCAGGAGACCAGTCATCATCTAGGCAAAGAATAAAATCATGATCAAAGACCTCATCGAGGCTGTGCCATTTTCAGAGTCACTAGAACCAAATGAAGAACCACAAGAAGTCCTCAAAAGGATCATTGTGTGTAGTTCTGAATGCTATTCTTCAGAAAGGCTGGAACACATTGGAAAGTGAGTGCAGAAGAGAATGGTTCCAGGCATGAGAGACTTCAGTTATGAGGAAGAATTGGAGAAGTTGGGACTTTTTCCTTGGAGAGAAGAAAATTAAGGGGATTTGATTGAAAAAAGAAGTTCAAAATCATGAGAGATCTGGACAGAGTAGACTGGGCGAAACTGTTGCCTCTGATACTCTAATACCATCCTCGAGAGCTTCGAATGAATCCAGCAGAGAAATGAAGGGTCTAGGCCCAAAACGTCAAGCTTTCCTGCTCCTATGATGCTGCTTGGCCTGCTGTGTTCATCCAGCCCCACAGCTTGTTACCTCGGATTCTCCAGCATCTGCAATACCTTTTATCTCTTTTGCCTCAGCTCATAATCAACCAGGCTGCAGTCAACCTGATGAACTGATTAACTTAAAGCACTCTGAACTGTTCTCAAATTTAAGATTTTGGCAATAAGCAGTTGGAATTGTGGTGAAATTGTGTCAGCTGTGATAGAAGAACAAATCAGTTTATTGATGCACTTTCATAGAAGGTAGCATATAGGCTAGAAAACAAAAAGTAAGGAAAAATTATTGCACATAGTCAAGGGATTTTGACAAGCGTCATTGAGAAAAAACATTGAAATGTTACAATTGAGCCACTAGCACGAGGATTAATTCTATATCTATCTTGATTTTATTCCATTCCTGTACATATCAAAGTTTTACACTTCCTTTCTTTCTCCCCATTGTTTCTTTGATTTTCATCCAAGTCGGTTTTTCTCCTGAGTGCTGATCCAATCCAGATTTTTCATCCAACATTAGCAGTGAAATGGTCTGAAATGGTCAGATGTGTGTGTGTGTGTGTGTGTGTGTGATCATGACAACCAATTAGTATTGATTGTTCTGCTGTGTTATTTTCAACAATATATTTCAAATGAATTCAGAACACTTACTCACCACAGGTGGGATAAACTAAGATGTGGTTGGCTTGCTATATCTCTCCAGCGTTAGCTTCAGTGCAAAGCTTAAGCTTTTGTACAAAGCCCATACAGTAGGTAGAGAAAAAATTCTGTATGGTTAAAGTGCTGGGAAAAGAATGAACCTGTACTTTGTCCCGTATTTAAGCCATTGGCTTTTCACGTTGAGTTCCGACCCGTCCTGACAAAGGGTAGTATGTTTTTGATAATGGTTTATCCTTTCATGTCTCCACGGTCACCAGCCCTTTCCACACTCAATTGCTTACCGCTTGCTCCTTTATGAGATCAGACTGCTTCATGCCAAAGGTCAGAGCTTCTGATGGCCTAGCATTAACAAATCCAGATTAACTTTGTTTTACCTCGAGAACTGTTGCTCATAAATCCTCATTCCGCATCTCTAAACTTCTCACTCATGCTGAACTTGTGGGACAGCCTAGGACCAGAATATGTGTTCTCAGAGTAAGGAGTTACCTATCTAAGACAGAGCAAATCAGGAGTTTTATCCCAATGAGGGTAGTGAAGCTATGGAATTCTTTATCACAGAGGGCTGTAGAGGCTGGGTTGGTGATTATTTTCAAGGCTGAGATAAATAGATTGTTAATAATTAAGGAATCCAGGTTTGTGGAGAAAATGCAGGAAAGTGGTGTTTTAACAGACTGCAAATTTTTACAGATTGTACGTCATGACTTCTTTGCCTGACCTACATGAGATTCTAATGTTAGTGGAGCTTTTCTGATGAATTAGATATTATTTAGGTGTAGCTTATAGGGAATGGGGAAGAGGAAAGACAATTTAATAAGGCTAGGAATCTGGGCTCACCAGATTCAGTGTATTCCCACAGAAGGAAGAATGCTTTTAGAAAGACTCTTTAAGAGTTTTTTGGAGTGGTCTCATTAATGAGGTCCCTCAATACCCAGGACAACTGAGTGAAGAAAGCAACACTCATGTGCTGCCTCCTTGCTGTTCAGCTTTAATTGGTGACCTGCAACTAGCATTGGAATTTGATTTTGCCCACTGCATATCTCCTGAAAATGCCGAGAAATCATTGGCTTCTACTTTTTCTTCAGGCAGGGATTAAGTAGTGGAAGGCTGTGATATGAAATATGTTCCTCCAACATCAATTTATCTCCTGAGAGACAGACCCAGTCAAGTTAAATTTTTCCACCAATATCTTTAACCTGTGTTCTTCCTGACATATTCATGAATTATTTGTCTTCTGCTAATCACCTGATATATAATTGGTCTCTGTGCTGCCCATATAGATATTTAAAAACATTTTTAAAATTGAGCAGGAGTAGGCCATTCAGCCCTCAAACCTACTCCACTATTCAACAAGATCATGGTTGATCTTCCAAAGGCCTTAATTCCTCTCTTGAACCAGCACAATGTAGCCGTCAACTCCTTGATATTTCAAAAATCCATCTACCTCCTCTTTAAATACTTTGTAATAAAGCCTTTACAGCTCTCTGGGGTAGAGAATTCCATACATCCACTACCCTATAGGCAGTGGAATTCTTTTGTATCACAGTTTTAAATGACTATCCCCTTATTTCTGTAGCTACGTCCTGTGTTTTGAGATTTTGTTACAAGTGGAAACATCCTATCAAGCCCCCTCATCATCTAACCTGTTTCATTAAGAGCACCATTCATACTTCTAAACTCTAATAAACAAAAGCATGACTTAGTTGGCCATTCTTGAGAAGCCAACACCTTCATCCTGCAAATCAGACTCATGAATCTCTTTTGAACAGCACCCAATGCTAGGTATAGCCCTTTTTTTTAAATACAGGGGCCGAAACCGTACATTGTGCTGCAGGTATGGCCTCACCAACATCTAACTGACAACACAAGAGTCATGTGGTGACCAAGAGAAAAATAATGCAGTGAAAATAAAAATGCTGGAGATCACAGCGGGTCAGCATCCATGAAGAGGGTACAAGATCACGTCTCGACTCTAGATGACTCTTCATCGGAGCACAAGGAAGAAGATGAAATATGACCTCAATAGGCATAAAGTATATCCAACCCATAACAAGTAAAAATAATTTTCTGGTTGAATTAGAATAATGGATATGGTAACAGGGCCTTGTTGATCTGATTGCTGTTGATGGTAGTCCCTTCAGAGTGACTTTGTGGTTCTCAAACATAGAAACTGATAAGAAAATGGAGCGTTTCACTCACAAGAAGAGGCTAGATAGGTGGAGACTATTTTTCTGTGGAGCATAGGAGGCTGAGGGGTGACCTCATAGAGATTTATAAAATCAAGAGGGGCATGGATGGGGTGAAAAGCAAAGATCTTTGTCCCTAGGGGAAGGGAATTCAAAACAAGACGGCATAGTTTTAAGGTGAGAGGAGAAAGATTTAAAAGGGACCTGAGGGGCAACTTTTTCACACAGAAGGTGGTACAAATGTGGGATGAGCTGCAAGTAAAAGTCATAGAGGTGTTTACAAATATAACATTTAAAAGATACTTGGACAGGTGCACGACGAGGAAAGGCTGAGAGGGATATGAGCCAAACACAGGCAAATGGGACAAGTTTAGGTTGGAAAACCTGATCGGCATTAACAAGTTGGACCAAAGAATCTGTTTCTATGCTGTACTCCATGACTGTCTCTGATGATAACTGAAGTACATTTGAAAACTACAGGTGCCAATAGAAAAACTCTAAAACAAAAGTTGGATGATTCTGATTACGTAGCTTAGTCACAAAAATTATGATGGCAATGGCTGCTGAATTTTGTTAGTTTGTTGAATATTATGTATTTTTCTTCTATATCTCAGTGCAATGCAGAGCTGGCATCAGTCTCTAAGTGTGTAGTTGTTTTATACCCAGTGTTTTGAAATATCTCTACAATCTAAATAAAAAAAGAAAGAACTGCGGATGCTGTAAATCAGGAACAAAAAAAAAGTTGCTGGAAAAGTTCAGCAGCTCTGGCAGCATCTGTGGAGGAGAAATCAGAGTTAACGTTTCCTCAGAATCTCTACAATCTGTCTGGGGAATTTGGTTTCTCCAAGTCTAACCTTCTCTCTATACTTTTAGTTTAACTGACACCAGTTGAAACTGCAACAATTGGACAGTAGCAGTACTCTGATCTGAGGCATATCCAGCTTTAATTTGTGCTTTTGAGGTGTTGGGATGAAGTCCAGCAGATGTGCAGCAGCATACAGAGGAAGCTGTGACGGGAGTGAGGCATTCAAAGCCGTACCAAGGCAAAAGTAGTTTCAGGCCTACCCTGTCCATGCTGTCTTGTCCTTACAATTCCATCCCCCCAAAGTGCTCCCATGTTGTGGAGAAACATAGCAGGAACTGCCGTTGCTGGAGAATCTGAGATAATAAGGTGTCGAGCTGGATGAACACAGCAGGCCAAGGAGCATCAGAGGAGCAGGAAGGCTGATGTTTCAGGCCTAGACCCTTCTTCAGAAAGTGTTCTGCCATGTTGTGCTCTGCAGTCTCTGTTTTCATGCCCTTATCAACACCCTGCTCCTCTCTGACGACTTTCCCAGGAAACCTTCCAATCGCCATTTTTTCCCCGCTGTTATCATACTTTTGAACAGACCTCTCAAATGTTAGTTCTGATCTCTCTCCCTGCACCATCTCTACTGCTGTAACACTTTATTCTGGATTCTGTTCTGCTACCCTGACGCACTTTGTATGGTACAACCTGGAGCATGCAAATCAACACTGTATCTCCGTACATGTGACAATAAGTCAATCAAACAATCCTGTGACACAGTGTTCCTTATTTTTCTCTCCGAACTGTTGATGCAATGTAAAAAATACCTGTACCACACGTACAGCTCAGCTTCTATGCTGTCTGAGTCATTACCCAGGCTTGACCAATCAAGCGCATAAGATTATTTACCAGACACAGAGCAATGAAAACATTGAACACTTCAATAATGGGCCTCATTACGTCTGACCTGGGAATATCTAGTGTCAACTCTGGGTAATCAAAATGTTTTCTGGTCCAAATGTAAATGAGGTGGAGGGGGTTGGTGAATAACATTTGAATAAAGAAAATGAATGAAAACAATTACAGGAGGAAGTGATACATCAACCTTCTTGAAACACTATAAGAGGTAAAGATGAAGATCGCGCTGTAATTCACTTTGTATCCAAGAGAACGGGATGAGTTTAGAAGCAATTTGCTAATGAAATCCTAACAGGAATGTTGAGACGTAACAAGTGAGAAGTATAGGATGTATGCATCTACCTTCAACAAATTACTTTTTCTGTGGTTCAGACATAGGCATGATGGTAAACAATGAGAGCGCACTTAAATATCTGAATTAAATATGAAACATTATAATGTGCAATGAAAACTTCCATTATACAATGGCTACGAAATACCCATAATTAATGTTCTAAGAAGATTAAAAGAGAAAACATAGAGCTTCCATCGAGTCACACCTGTGCACATTCTATCACATGCATTCAGAGCACAAAGCATTGCAGAGTCCCACCCATCTGTGACCGAGTTGTATAGAACATAGAACAGTGCAGCACAATACAGGCCCTTCGGCCCACGATGTTGTGCCTAACTTTTACCCTAATCCTAAGGTCTAGCTAACCTCCACCCCTACCTTATACTATCATCCATATGCCTATCTAATAGCCGTTTAAATGCCTGTAATGAGGCCGACTCCACTACCCTCTCTGGCAATGCATTCCACGCCCCTACCAGTCTCTGAGTAAAGAACCTAGCTCTGATGTCTCCCCTACATCTACCTCCACTCACTTTAAAACTATGCCCCCTCGTAATGGCTACTTCCACCCTAGGAAAAAGTCTTTGGCTGTCTACCCTATCTATACCTATGATCATTTTGTACACCGCTATCAAGACACCTCATCCTTCGTCGTTCTAAAGAGAAAAGCCCTAGCTGTCTCAAGCTTTCCTTGTAAGACCTTCCCTCCATTCCAGGCAACCTGGTAAATCTCCTCTGTGCCTTTTCCAACACCTCCACATCTTTCCTGTGATGAGGTGACCAGAACTGGACACAATAGCCCAGATGTGGCTAAACCAGGCTTTTGTATAGCTGGAGCACAACTTCACGGCTCTTGAACTCGATCCCTCTATTAATGAAAGCTAACACACCATACGCCTTCTTAACAACTCTATCCACCTGGGTGGCAGCTTTCAGGGAACTATGAACATGAACCCCAAGATCCCTCTGCTCCTCCACACTGCCAAGAATCTTTCCGTTAACCCTGTATTCTGCTTTCAAGTTTTTCCTTCCAAAATGAATCACCTCACACTTTTCAGGGTTAAAGTCCATCTGCCACTTCTCAGCCCAGCTCTGCATTCTATCAGTGTCCCTTTATAACCTAGAACAGCCCTCTGCACTGTCCACAATGCGACCACCTTCATATCATCCGTGAACTTACTAATCCACCCTTCCACTCCTTCATCCAAATCATTTACAAAAATCACAAATAGAAGAGGACCAGGACAGATCCTTATGGTACACCACTCGTAACTGAGCACCATGTTAAATATTTTCATTCCACTTCCACCCTTTGTCTTCTAAGGGTCAGCCAATTCTGAATCCAATCTGCCACATTTCCCCCTATCCCATGCCTCCTTACCTTCTGCATAAGCCTACCATAGGGAGCCTTATCAAACGTCTTACTTAAATCCATGTATACCACAACCATTGCTCTACCTTCATCCACATGTTTGGTCACCTCTTCAAAGAATTCAATAAGGTTTGTGGGGCATGATGTACCCCTCACAAATCCATGCTGACTATCACGAATCAAACTGTGCCTTTCCAAGTGATCATAAATCCTATCTCTCAGAGCCCTTTCCAATAATTTGCCCACCTTTGATGTAAGACTAACTGGCCTGTAATTTCCTGGGTTATCCCTATTCCCTTTTTTGAACAAGGGAATGACGTTTCCCTCTCTTGAATCTTCTGGCACTATACCCGTGGACAGTGAGGACGAAAAGATCATTGTCAAAGGCCCTGCGATCTGTTCCCTCACTTCCCATAGAATCCTTGGATAAATCCCATCAGTCCCGGAGGACTAATCTATCTTCAACTTCCTCAAAATTCCTAGCACATATTCCTTACTAACATCGATCTCCTCAAGCCTACCAGCCTGTTTCACACTGTCCTCCTCTACAACTAGCTCCCTCTCAGTTGTGAATATCGAAGAAAAGTATTCATTAAGGACCTCTCCTATCTCTTTAGGCTCCGTGCACAAATTCCCTTTACAATCCTTGATCGGCCCTACCCCTTCTCTGGTCATTCTCTTATTCCTCACGTATGTATAAAAAGCCTTGGAGCTTTCCTTGATCCTATCTGCCACGGTCTTCTCATGCCCCCTTATAGCTCTCCTAAGCTCTTTCTTCAGCTCCTTCCCAGATTACTTGTATCCCTCTAGAGCCTTTTCCGTTCCTTGTTTCCTAAACCTTATATAAGTATCCTTCTTCCTCTTAACCAGTCGTTCGATCTCTCTTGAGAACCAAGGCTCCCTCACTCGACCGCATCTTCCCTGCCTGCTAGGGACAAATATATCGAGCACACACAGTATGCATTCCTTAAACAATCTCCACATTTCAATAGTGCTCTTCCCTGACAGCATCTGTTCCCATTTTATGTTACCCAGTTCTTGCCTAACAGAATTATAATTACCGTTCCCCCAATTATAAACCTTACCCTGCTGTGTGTACCTATCCTTTTCCATGACTATTGTGAAAGTAACAGAGTTATGATCGCTACCGCCAAAATGCTCTCCTACCAACAAGCCGGGTTCATTTCCAAGCACCAAATCCAAAGTGGCCTCTCCTCGTGTTGGTCTATCCACATACTGTGTCAGGAATCCTTCCTGAACACACTGGACAAAATCCGTTCCATCTAAACTATTACAACTAAAATGTTTCCAATCAATATTTGGAAAGTTGAAGTCACCCATGACTACAACCCTGTGACTTCTGCACCTTTCCAGTATCTGCCTCCCAATCTTCTCCTCCACTTCTCTGCAACTATTAGGGGGCCTGTAAAAAACCCCCAACAAAATGACTGCTCCTTTCTTGTTCTGGACCTCAACCCAAACTGACTCTGCAGACATATCATTCTCAAACTGCCTTTCAGTAGCTGCTATACTAGCCCTGACCAGCAATGCCACTCCCCCCACCTCTTTTTCCACTCTCCCTATTTCTTTCAAAGCATCTACATTGCGGAACTTCCAACAACCATTCCTCTCCCTGAGTTACACAAGTTTCTGTAATGGCCACAACATTGTAGTTCCAGTACTGACCCGTGCTCTAACTTCATCCGCCTTATTTCTGATACTTCTAGCATTGAAGTATACACACCTCAAACCATCTCGGTGTCCACAATTAAGCTCCATCGACCGCATTTCTTTATAAACAATCTCACTCCCTGTTGTGTCTGTTGGAAGGCTGAATACCTCCTCCTCTGAATTATAAATCTGGTTCCCCACCCCCTGCCAATCTAGTTTAAACCATCCTGTATAGCTCGAGCAAACCTCCCTCCCAGGGTGTTTGTGCCCTTCCGGTTCAGGTGCAACCTGTCCTTACTGTACAAGTCCCACCTTCCCCAGAATGTGCTCCAATTATCCACATAATGGAAGCCCTCCCTCCTACACCAGCCCTGTAGCCACGTGTTTAGCTACCCTCTCTCCCTATCTTTTACCCCGTTATCACGTGGCGTTGGTAGCAATCCAGAGATAACTATCCTGTTTGTCCTGGACTTCAGCTTCCAACCTCACTCCCTGTACTCGTTTTTCACATTCTCAGTCCTTTTTCTACCTGCGTCACTGGTACCGATGTGTACTATGACTGCTAATTGCTCACCCTCCCCCTTAAGGATCTTGAAGACATGATCCGAGACATCACGAACCCTGGCACCCAGGAGACAACATACCATCTATTCATTTCATTCGCGTCCACAGAACCACCTGTCTGTGCCTCTTAGTATTGAATCCCCCACTACAATTGCTCTCCTATTTTCCCCCCTTCCCTTCTGTGCCACAGGGCCAGGCTCAGTGCCAGAGACCTGTCCGCTATGGCCTTCCCCTGGTAGGTCGTCCCCCACAACAGTATCCAAAACAGCATATTTATTATTGAGGGGAAAAGCCACAGGGGATCCCTGCATTGTCTGCCTATCCCCTTTCCCCTTCCTGACTGTAACACCCAGCTACCTTTTCCCTGCCCGAATATATCAGTTCCTTACTGGCTCGCGTTCTGTCCACACACCTGCCGGTGAAAACAAGAGGGCCGCTGCTGCACGAGGGAAGTTTTTATACTGGAGAAAAAAAACAATCTTACCTTCCAGTCAACACTCTGGCTCACATTTAAGGTGCTCTATCTTGGCATTTAAGGTGCTCTAGTAAGCGAATGCATAAATATACTCTAAGTAAATGGTCATTCAATCATAAACAAAGTTGCTGGAGAAGCTCAGCAGCTCTGGCAGCATCTGTGAAGGAGAAAACAGAGTTAAAGTTTCGGGTCTGGTGACCCTTCCTCAGAACTCCTGAGGAAGTGTTCTGAGGAAGGGTCACCGGACCCGAAACGTTAACTCCGTTTTCTCTTTCACAGATGCTGCCAGGCCTGCTGAGCTCTTCCAGCAACGTTGTTTTTGCTCCTGATTGACAGCATCTGCATTTCTTTCCGTTTTTATTTGGTCATTCAATCATCATGGAATGCTAAAATCCTTTTGGCATCCCTCCGACAAGGGGTTGAGTACCCAGTAAGCAGCTAATGTTGAGTCCAGAATACATAGTCTTCCAAGGTCGTTTCATCTTTGACTGCCATTTTCTTTCCAACAATTGATTACCTTGGTTGGCGCTCTTCTTATAACATCAGTCAATTCCCTTCCTCGTCTGGAGAAACAAAGTTGTATTAAGAACTTCTCTATCTTTCCCTTTGTGAACATGAGGTCACATCACCGACGCCCACTGTGATTATAGTCTTAGATCATAAGAATTAATTTCTCAACTTTTTCAAATTAAATACAAAGCCATTGTTTATCTCCCTCAGATTATCTTTCAATAAATTCTATCATGGGATGATCACAGTCACAATTGTTTCTCTGGATGGCTCAAACAAGACATAAGCCTTTGACCGGTAAACTTACTACTCAGATGCCTCTTGTTTTGAGTAAAATCTTATATAGACTTCATTTAGAGACCTCTCCTTTACCTATGCAATACCTTTATTCTTTCCTTGTAGCATAAATTGTGTTTGCTGCTTTAAAACAGTTCAGCAGGTTTTTGTTTCTCCCCTTCAGCAATGTTTGCAGTTTGTCAAACGTTGAAGATCCAGCTTGAAAATTGTGTCATCAATGGTTTCACTTAATCAGAGAATAGTGCCACTGAATTTTGGCCAGTTTTGACTGCAGGTGATGGTCGAAAGCATTAAAGTCAATAGAAATGAAAATCAGGAGAGAGATTTATTTTACACAATTAAATTGACAGCACCTTTCAACCAAAGTCAAAATCATTGCATTTAGTTTTGTTTCAAACAGTTCATAGAAGAACGCATGCTGAGATCTGTACCCAAGAATCAGATAAACAGTTGTGATTAGACCACAGAAATGGAACTTGCTGATTTTGGATTCATTCAGCTCATTCAGAATAATGGGAAAAGTACCCTGAAGTTCATTGGTAGTGGGATTGAGTTCCGGAGCCGTGATGTCATGCTGCAACTGTACAAAACGCTAGTGCGGCCTCACTTGGAATATTGCGTACAGTTCTGGTCGCCCCATTACAGGAAGGATGTGGAAGCATTGGAAAAGGTGCAGAGGAGATTTACCAGGATGTTGCCTGGTCTGGAGCGAAGGCCTTATGAGGAAAGGCTGAGGGACTTGGGTCTGTTCTCATTGGAGAGAAGAAGGCTAAGAGGGGATTTAATAGGGACCTATAAAATGATCAGAGGATTAGATAGGGTGGACAGTGAAAGTCTTTTTCCTAGGATGATGACGTCGGCTAGTACGAGGGGGCATAGTTGCAAATTGAGGGGTGATAGATTTAAGACAGATGTCAGAGGCAGGTTCTTTACTCAGAGTGGTAAGGGCGTGGAATGCCCTGCCTGCCAATGTAGTTAACTCAACCACATTAGGGGCATTTAAACAGTCCTTGGATAAGCATATGGATGATGATGGGATAGTGTAGGGGGATGGGCTTAGATTAGTTCACAGGTCGGCGCAACATCGAGGGCCGAAGGGCCTGTTCTGCGCTGTATTGTTCTATGTTCTATGTTCTAAGTTGATTATAACTTTTCACTACCTTGTTTCACAACTTATCAGTGTAACTAGTTAGGTTTGCATGAAGAAACCTTTGCGTATCTGTGGAGATTTATGCAGTGAATTTACACCCGATAATTGAAAGACCAATTGTAATTCCAGTTTCAACAGGAAGGTTAGTTGGAGAAATGCACTAATACCATTAGTATTCTGTTTGGCTTGCCATAGTCAGGTGACCTTATCTACTGCTGACAGTGACTTTCAGTGCAGGCTGTTGGTACAATTATACACAGAGAGCTCCAATCAAAAGATCGAAGCTTACTTTTTGTTTGGCTAAATGTCACATTCATCAAGTCTTGTGGAGTGTTTGTCCCTGAGTCCTAGCAAGATATCTCA
The DNA here is from genome assembly GCA_024137785.1 of Ginglymostoma cirratum. Lineage (NCBI taxonomy): Eukaryota > Metazoa > Chordata > Chondrichthyes > Orectolobiformes > Ginglymostomatidae > Ginglymostoma > Ginglymostoma cirratum. The sequence goes on from JAHRHZ010000026.1 coordinate 32,928,772, forward strand.
CTGTGTCTTATTAAACTTACCTTATTACCTATCCAGACCTATGGAGACCCTTTCACCCTAACTAAGCCCCATTCTACCATCCACTGTTCCTGAAAATATTTGCCATTCACCAGCTAACTACCTACCTAAAAATTACTATCCTTGGTGTCCATGCAATAGTTAAAAGGCTGTTATGCACCTGGACAAGCATTGGCAATCTGGTGTCACCTCCACCAGCAACATAACAGCACAGTCGTCACAAAGATGTGCAGCAAGTTGTTTCTGATGTCGAGACACATTGCTTATATCCTTCGGGTCCCTCAGGTAGCATGAATGGTGTCACAATGGTAAAGCTGAAAAGGTGTGAATTTTCAGACCTGCAAGCAGCTACTGAAATAAACAGCAAAGACAAAGTGAAAAATCAAAAAAAAGTTTTCTGTTTTGAGTTAATGACTGAGTTAAAATAGCTCTGCGCTTTCCACTCTCTGCTTCTACAGAAATAAAAGAAACTATGGAACCGAATAGAATTTCTTTTACTGACTCTCAAATAGCAACAAAATTAATTTTAAACAAAACTGAGGTTTTCAATCCTACAGTCAGTGTAGAGATTGGGACCAGGTGGACCTTGTTGACGATGAGGTTCTTGATTGGGATTGTTAACCTGGGCCAATCAGCAAATCCCTGGCTGATCGAGATAACCAGAAGATGAGAATCTCCTTGGCTGAGGGCTGACTCTGAGCGAGCTGGCTGGCTTGCATTGACAACCAGACAGGAGAGGATTGGAAGATGTGCATTGATTTCCATATTCATGTTACTTGCAAATAGGATTTATTCAAAATCAGAGCTCAAGGTGATGGTGACAGGGGATGAGTCCTCCCCTGTGAAGCATCTTCAGGTTCTCTTGATGCACCCCTTTACTAATCATCATTCTACCAGTCACTAACTTCTTATCTTCTTTTAGACATGATGATACCAAACAGTCCTGTGGTGTAAAGTGATTTATCAGAATCATTCGCTGATATCTTTCCAGTAGCCATCCTTACTGCTCTTATTCTTTCTAGCTGAATAGAGGGAATCTATTGATCTGTGTGACCACACTAGTCTATCTATCCAAATTCTGTGAATTTGGACAAGTTTGGAATTTGGAAAAATGACCTCAGCAAGCTAGAACTGCTTTAAACGTACAAGATCCTGTTGTGAGACCACATCTCCTGAAAGAGAGAGAAAATGTACTCTCAAAAAAGCTACCAAACTATGCAGAAGCTCTAAGACTGTCACGCACCAGATTAAAGATTATAGGTGGGGGGGGGGGGCAGGATATAAATACTCTAGAGGCCTTTTCAGAAAAAGAAAGGATACATGCCTAGAATGGAGGGAGCAGAGTTCTAACTGCAAGTGGCTGAATAATTTTACGCGTAACTATTCAGCTAGAAAGAGTAAGAGCAGTAAGGATGGCTACTGGACAGATATCAGCCCATGATTCTGATAAATCACTTTAGACTATAGGACTGTTTGGTATCATCATGTCTGAAAGGAGATAAGTAATTAGTGACTGGTAGAATGATGATTAGTGAAAAGGTCCATCAAAAGAACCTGAAGACACTTCACCGGGTAGGAGTCACCCACTGTTTCCGTCACCAAAATGGCAGCCAAGAGCCAGCTGCTCCAGGGTCTGCCTCCGCCCACAGGGAGCCCTATGAGCTCATATTTCCCAAGGCCTCCTCTGGGAATTCCTAAACTCCACAGTAGGCCCTTCTTCCGTGGTGGAGAAGGGCTCCTGAGCCAGAGCTCCTCCCATCTTACCACATTTCTTTCTTCTTTTCTTGCTGTTTTACTCTCTTATTTTTCCTTCTTTTTAGTATATTTTTATCTCTCTACTCACCTTCTGGAGGGAGGAAGGTCATGGAGGCAGCAGAGGTGATGGCAGAGGCTGGGGGTCCAGAGTGGGGATTTTGCCACTCAGCTGTGAGGAGGTTGGTGTGCCTGGGCAGAACTCTTGGCGGTCGGCAGCATCGCAGAAGCAGCTGGGGGCCTGGAGCAGCACCAGAGAAGGACTCTGGCAGTGGGCGGCGAGATGGCAGAACGGAGGTGTGGGGTTCTGGAGATCAAGCCCAGTGTGGGAGACAGATCAAGCCCTTGTGGGGAAAGCCCAGCATGGAACAACTGCAGGCCTGTAGCAAAAAAAAGGTACTGCAATTTGGAACTTTTAATCTTATTTCTTATTTACTACATTACTTTGACAAGAATGGTAATGTTGAACTTTGAAATTATTTCTTCATTGATCTACTCTTTACCTATGATTTTGTACCGAGGCAGCTTCTATTTAGGAGGGCACCATGTGTGGTGACATTGTAAACTTTTCATTGTATTCCTGTATCCCTGGACTTGAGTACACATGACAATAAAATCTAATTCTAATTATATTTCTAAAGTGTAAGGACGACACTGGTGCTTTGTGTATCATCACAAGTTTTACAGCCCTGTGAAAAGTGGCTCAAGATGGTGATTCAAACATGAAACCCTAGAAAGTAAGGTTGAGGCTATTTGAGGGCACTATCCTCATGCCAAAAGGACCAAGAGAGCTGACAGCTCAATTCAATGGGAAGAGTAAAGGTCAGGAGAACCAGGTAGTAGACATTAAGCGACATCCATTCACTCCAGGTAAAGCTGGGACTATTTACTCTAAATGTCCTTGTAGAGATTTACAATGTTGCACAGTCCACACCAAGACATTGATTGTTGAGCAGATCCTGGAAAGTTACAAAGATATTTTTGCAAGTGCTGAATGTCCCCCTGGTGAATAACATTTCAAAGCGAATGACACTGTGAGACCAATGCAACATTGCTGTGGAGGTTTCCAGCTGAGCGTTCCATCCAGCTCAAGTCCAGCCTGAAAGACAAGACTGAAGAGCTGGAAATGAAGGGAGTAATGGATCGGTAGCACGGCAGCAGTGAAACATCCCAGAAAGCTGAGTGGATGCATAGTTCCAAAGAATCTCGATAAAGTTTTGAAGAGGTCTCACAATTTCATTCCAACCATTGAAGAAATCTTGCCACAATTTATAAAAGCAAAGGTTTTTACTACTGTCAATATGAAGAATGGTTACTGGTGAATGAAGATGGATAATAGCAAGTTTTCTGACATTCTGGATACCATTTAGTGAATAGTTGACCATACCTTTTTGATTTTTCAATGTGCCAAGGAAGTATCAAAACAGGCAGCATGAAACAGCCAGCATGGAAGGTATCATGGATATGGAGATACAATGGAAGAACCCATTGCAGACCACAATCAGAATCTAGTGTGGCTGCTAGAGACAGCTCACAAATGATGCCATTTCAATGTTGTAATTGTGCCTTCCTCCACCACTTCCTCGGGCAGCTCATTCCATACATGCACTACCATCTGTGAGAAAAAGTTACTCCTGATGTCCTTTTTAAATCTTTCCCCCCTCACTTTAAACCTATGCCCTCTAGTTTTGGACTGCCCATCTGAGGGAAAAGGGCCTTGGCTATTCACCCTATCCAAACCCCTCATGATTTTATAAACCTCTACATAGTCACCCCTCAGCCCCCAACACTGCAGGGAAAAAAATGCCCCAGCCTGTTCAGCCTCTCCCTATAGCTCAAACCCTCCAGTCCTGGCAACATTCTTGTAAATCTTTTCTGCATGCACACAAGTTTAACAACATCCTTCCTAAAGAAGGGTGACCAGGATAATATGAATTTTCTAAAGGTGGCCTCACCAATATCCTGTTATTGACAGAAATAAGGAAGAATTCCTCCTCTCCAAGCAGCGTGAATCTGTGGAATTCTTTACCATAAAGGGAGGTACAGGTTGGGCTGCGAAGAATATTTAAGGCTGAGATAGATTTTCCATCAGTAAAGTAGTCAAGGATTACGGGCAAAGGGCGGGAAAGTGACGTTGAGGATTGACATATCAGATATGATTTCACTGAATAGTGCAGCAAACTTGATGGGCTGAATGGCCTACTGAGTATGGTGTTTTGAACCTGTGAAGAAGCAGAGTTGGGGATACATAGCTGCATCACCATTGCTCCAACTTCACCCTTCGCTGGCATGTTTCAAAGGGCCAAAACTAACACCATAGGATGAATCGCTTCTGTGCTATAGTATTTAATAACTCTAGAACTCAATTATTATACAATTCAATTATTTATGATTGAATATAGTGTAAGCACTGGGACATGCATAATGCGAGTCCTAATAGGATGAAAATTAAGAGTTAAACCAGGCCACTCTATATGAGGAATAAATAATAATTACAGGACTAGACTAAATTATTTTTCTCCAGACAGATAAAATATGAGGAAAACATGCAGGGAATAGGCAAGAACAAAGTTAAAGAAAGACATTTTACTGTGGATTGACAAAACAAGAATTAAACTCTAAATTTTACTTGCTCATCTATAATAAAAGCAGCTATTGTGATAATGCTTTCATTAGAGTAATTAGCAGGTAATTTATGTTTATGGAAGATTGCAATGAAATTGGTTTTAGTTACTTCTAGCATGTGATGCTTTCATTTCCATATCAGAGGAGATAACAGAATTTGAAGTGATGAACGTTAATGGTGAGATTTTTTAAATATTCTATATTAAGCTGCCTTTGGATACACAAGACTGGAGTTTCTCTCGAGTCAATTTGAGTTCTGGTATTAATTGAGGAGATGGGAGGGGAAATTTGCTGATGATCTCAACCAGTGCATGCATTCTATTATGTGGCCACTCCTTTTCACATCACTACCACTAGACACACAAACATGTGAATAAGGAACAAACGTAGGCTACTCAGCTCCTTGAGCCTGCTCCACCATTCAATAAGATCAGGGATGATCTGATTTTAACATTGACTCTACCTTTCTGCATATCCTTGACAATCTTTCATCCCCTTGGTGATGGAAAGAGCCACAGGGTCATAGAGACATACAGGATGGAAACAGATTATTAGTCTAACTTGTCCATGCCAACCAGATATTCTAAATTAATCTTGTTCCATTTGCCAGCATTTGGCACATATCCTTCTAAACCCTTCCTATTAATTTACCCATGCAGATGCCTTTTAAATGTTGTAATTGTACCAGCTTCAAACACTTCCCCTGGCACTTCATTCCATACACCCACTACCCTCTACATGAAAGAAATTGCCCTTTAGGTCCCTTTTAAATCTTTCCCCTCTCACATTAAATCTATGCCATCTAGTTTTGGATGGACTCATCACTCAAATATTGATCGGCAACTGCCTCCTTGACCCAACAAGCAACTGATTATATAACTTATTTGTTTCTCAATGTCTGCTATTACTATCTCAGAAACACAGGATGACAGTTGAGCCAACACTTTATTCTATCCATCATCACTAGATTGACTGGGGGTAGGGGAGGGTTGCAATTTTAGCCAATCCAATAATGCAGTCAGTCATCAGCTCATCATTCCCACTGTCAAATCTAACTAGAAAATAGGGAGCTTGTACTGTCATTCAATTGGCACATGTCTGATCTGTACCTTGATGGTCTTGTGATTTTCTGTCTGTTAATGTACACCAAAGCATATTGGTTTATAATGAGTTAGATATCCAGAAGCTCATTAACAACTATCACTGTACATTAATGTGATGTATCTGACTTACATATACATGTGCTCGCTTAGATTACGATTATATTGCATCGAGAATTGACTGGATGATAGACTGCTGACAAATTGGCTAACAGACTAATTGAATGTATAATGAATAAGATGGAGACCTCTTTCTCGGTCATATGATGTGATGTCATCTAGCTGTCTTAAAGCTAGAGTATCTTTCTAAGATCTGTGCAATAATTCAACATACCTCAAACTCCATCTCCCTGACTTCATTCCTTACCCTTTACTCAAACAATTCAGATTGTTCACAGCCTTAAAATGTTCAATAGATCATGTTTCCATGACAATGAACCTGCCAAAATATTTTGTGTAATGGTATGTTGGAAATTCATTGGAATTGATGGCATGGGCAGATAGGGGAACACTCTCTGACACTTGCAATAGCATTGATAGCAAAGTGAACATGTTACGTAGGAATAATTACACCAAGATGAAGGCCCTCTGCTACACCCAGTCTGGGCAACGCAACATTGTCTTGCGGACAGTGTATGCACTCTTTGTCCCAACAAAATACCATGAGATATCCTGGAACCCCAGTTCAATCAGGTTAGAGGCTTTGACCTTCCACTCCAGCCCACCTAGCTAATCAAAACTAGTCCCAGAGTGTAATTGAGCTCCAAAATGCCTGTAGTATCTACATTTCATAAAAAGTGGTGTCCACTCTAATGAACACACTGCACATGTGGACAGCTTATTCTAGAAGTTCTCATTTCTCTGAAAAGAACCACATTCTGTCATTAAACCTATACTTGGCCTTGCACAATTAAAGCTGTGATTCCTGTTCCTCACTAACCTAGTAAAACAAAATAAACTGTGAAATAGAATACAACATAGTCCTTGATTACCTATAAATCTGGATCTGATTCCTTCTAAATCTGTGCTTCTTCAAACGTAGAGTTGCAATTCCTTTAAGCATATCTTATTGACTAGAACAGTTTAGATTCACATAGGAAGTTTGGTCACTTCACAGGGAATATTATAAATCAAGATATAATGAGCCACATAAGATGATACGTCAGATGACCAAAAGCCAGGATGAAGGCATAGGTTTTAACATGCACATTAAAAGGACAAATAGGAAGTAGAGAGGGGGAGGTGTTTATGTAGAGAATTCCAGAGCTTAGAGTTTAGGCATCTGAAGCTGCAGTCACCAGTTGTCAAGCTACTAATATTAGAGATGCTTACGAGATCAGAACTACACAAGTCCAACACCTCAGACGACTGTGAAGGTTGGAGGAGACAACTGGAATAGTGAGAAGCGAGGTAACTGAGGGATCTTAAAACAAGTGACATACTCCTAGATGAATGGGCCAGTGTAGGATAGCAGATATGGGGGTAATAGGTGAACAGGACCCAGTGTGATCTCAAGCCCTCTCAGAATGTTGTACATTTCAATACGATGTCACTGTGCTAAATTTGAGAGAATATAAGCACATTCCACTTAACCTGTCCTCACAGGATAATCTTCCCCTTTCAGGAATCAACAGAGTGAAAAATAACGAAGAACTGCAGATGAAATCAGAAGCAAAAACAAAAAATTGCCAGAAAAACTCAGCAGGTCTGGCAGCATCAATGGAGAGAAAGCAGAATTAGTGTTTCGGGTCCAGTGACCCTTCTTCAAAACTATCAACATAGTGAACATGTATCGCACCTACTCTGGGACAAGTTTGGTAAATAGACCAAATCTGTACATGGTACTTCAGCTCTGGTTTTAGTAAAGCCCTATATAATCTCAGCAAGAATTTCTCACTCATTCTGCGACATTCCCACAATCAAACCCAACACACACCACTTGCTTCCAAACTATTTGCTGTACCCACGTGACTAAAAGACCGAAAAATTTCAGAGGATTTAAAATTGCGTGCATATATCTCACAGGGCTATGAGTTGGAGGAGGTATCTGGAATAGGGAGAAGTGAGGTCATGGAGGGATCTGAAAACAAGTGACATACTCCTTGACCAGGAGCCAGTGGTAGTACAGCAGACATGGGGGTGATAGGTGAACTGGACTTGGTGTGATCCCAAGTCCTCTCAGGATGTTGCACAGTGAGACCCTTTGCAAGGTCTGCAGAGAAGAACAGATGAGTGTAGGTTGTACTCACCAATTCAATGCTGTATTGTGCTGCTTAAAATGCCTCTGAGTGACTTAATGTTGCATGATAGCAAACATGTCATCCCTTCATAAACACAGTCTGTATGGATTCACTTTGACTCCATGTTGATAGACCAGATAATGGGAGATTTTAACTGACTCAATATTCTGTTGCAAAGCCCAACAATAATAAGTGAATTTTGGGATAGGCTCTTCTGCACTAGGGCAGCATAGTCGTTATGATTGACCACTTGCGTTCTCCAATGATAGAACTTGGAGGGTTAGATTTATGATTTGGTATTGGGATTCTTCTAACATAATTCGAGGTGGTGCTAAAAGCCAATGAGCTTGTTAGACGTCTGGTCCTGAATAGGTTAGGAGCAAAACATCTGGCTGTATTCTTTATAAACTGAATTAACTCCAGAAGAGACAGAAGCCTGAACACTTGCATAAGCAAGTTCAGGAACAACTTCTTTCCGGGCATTATCAGATTGTTGAATAGACTCTAGCCTCAAATAATGTAACCTGTACGCCTCTAAGTCCTTTTGATCTGTATATCCTTTGCTTGCTGTGATCTACCTGTACCGCTCGTAAACAAAGCTTTTCAATGTATTTTGGTATACCTGACAATAAAATCAATCAATCAACTAATATCCATGCATATCCCTAGGGTTTCCTGAGACTTATCTTTTACCAACCAATGCCCATGGTCTTCAATTTAATCTCACTGTACCACCTTTTTAGAAGGGGAGCCTCTGAACTCCATTCTTGAGTAGCTTCTCCTCTGATAGAAGTGGAAGTCACAAGTAGACAAGGTAGTGAAGAATGCATTTGGCATACTTGCCTTCGTTGGTCAGTGCATTGAGCATAGGAATTGGCAGGCCATGTTGCAACTGTGCAGGACATTGGTAAGGCCACTTTTTGGGAACATTGCGTTCAGTTCAGTTCTCCCTGCTATAGGAAAGATGTTGTTAAACTTGAAAGGATTCAAAAGATTGCCTAGGATGTTGCCAGGGTTGGAGGGTTTGTGCTAAAGGGAGAGGCTGAATAGGTTGGGGCTATTTTTCCTGGAGCATCGGGGGCTGGGGGGTGACCTTATAGAGGTTTATAAAATCATGAGGGGCATGGATAGAGTAAACAGGCAAGATCTTTTTCCCAGGGCAGGGGAGTCCAAAACTAGAGGGCATAGGTTTAAGGTGAGAGGGGGGAGAATTAAAAAGGGCATGAAGGACAACTTTTTCATGCAGATGGTGGTGTGTGTATGGAATGAGCTGCCAGAGGAAGTGGTGGAGGCTAGTACAATTACAACATTTGAAAGACATCTGGATGGGTACATGGATAGGAAAGGTTTAGAGGGATATGGACCAAATGCTGGCAAAAGGGACTGGATTAATTTAGACTCTATGATAGAAGTTCAGTGAAAGATGTGAATGTACTATCATCAAGTTTGAGGATGACACAAAAATATGTAGGATATGGACAGATTAAGTGAGTGAGCAAAATCAGCAGTTGCAATATAATGTGGAAAAACATGAGGTTATGCACTTTGGCAGGAAGGATAGATAGGAGAATATTATTTAAATGGAGAAATGGCTGCAGACATTTGCAGCCAAAAGAGGTTCTGGTGCCATAGAATCATACAGCATAGAAGAGGGTCTTTTAGCCCATCAAGTCAGTACCATCGGAAAAGTTCAAAAGGGAGCAAAGAAGACAATTGTTGTCTTTATTTCAAAGCTGTTTGTAGAAAGAATACTGTGCTCAAATTGGCTTATGTTTTTCTCACATGACAAAACAAAGGGTAAAAGTGCTTTGACACAGCTTACGTTTGCAAAAGGTGCTATATGGAGACAAGCTACACACCTCAGGGTGGTGTACCAACTGTGTCGTGGAAGTGTCCTGCTGTAGAAAATTGAAGTAAATGCCAGCCTATTACCTATAAACAGCATACGCCAACACGAATGCAATAGATATTCTATTGCCCTTGAAAAACAGTCTCAATAAAGTCAGCTACAAGTGGTTCCATGGTTACAACAATGCAGAATAAATCCCGCAATTCCGTACTGTGTGCCATAGATTTCATTCCGTCAGACTTTAATCCACTGTTTATTGCCTTGTGATAGCCTTATAACTCAGACAAAGCAAGAGAATGAACATCTATTAAATGCCAAAAATGTAGCTTACAGTCAGCAGGTAGTTTTATTTATTTTCTGCCTTTTAAATCTGCTTGATTGGTTAAAAAAAATCATTAATTATCCTTGCTTTGTGAATACAAAGTAGATCCTATTTCTTTCAGGTGTTTTGTTTGCTTCTGTCAGGGATATATTTGGAACGGTTAAATGATCGGTAAGTCAAAGCTGTGTTTAGAAGTGATAAGGCAATGCTTTGTCTGATGTCCAGGGTAACTGCCAACATAAGCGAGATAAAACCTCAGCTTGCTTTCTAATTATGAAAGTAAATTGCCCTTGCAAGGAAGGGAGGGCAGTTTTCAGGATGTCCACTGTAGATGTATCGACTGATTATTTGCAACCAGTCAATAAGGATGAGCAGCCTCCAAGGGTTGCTGTCAATTGAGTTCATTCCTTCAGATCTAATGAAAGGTAAAATGATACAAATCGTACCTGAACTGAAGCAATTTCTTCTGCGGAGCTTCTTATGTTTAAACGTGTGTTACATCCCGATGATTCAAAGTTGTCTTGTTTATACCATGACCACAGTCTACTTGTTTAAGCGAATGGTCGAGAAGGACTTATGAACAGATCTCTCATATATTAGATTGATCTTTCACTGTACCTTCTCTGCAGCTGTAAGACTATATTCTACATTCTGTTATATCACTGTGACGTACTTATATAAGGCATGATTTGTCTGGATAGCACATAAAACAATACTTTTCACTGTATCCCGGTACTTGTGGCAATAATAAATCAAATCAACTGCACACCTCCAAACTTGGGTTCATGGAATAACTTTGAGTTGAAGTTCTGTCTTTATACCTCTGGCCAGCAGAAAGACCACACAAGCTAACATTGTAGAAAACTTAAAGCATTTCCAATTGATAGGGACAGAGTGAGCACAAGAAATCAGCAGTGGTGACTAGAACTGCCTGTGGCCTCTGTATTACTTCAACGGAAGTAGGAGGAGAAAATGCTTCTTGACACAATCTTCTGTAGTTCAAAAGATATGAATGCTATTATTTTTTATGCCAGTGGTTCTCTAACCTTTCAGAGATAGTAGGAGCTGAAGATGCTGGAGAATCTGAGATAACAAGGTGTAGAGCTGGATGAACACAGCAGGCCACGCAGCAGCAGAGGAGCAGGAAAGCTGATGTTTCAGGCCTAGACCCTTCTTGGGTCTAGGCCCATAAGACCATAAGACCATAAGACATAGGAGTGGAAGTAAGGCCATTCGGCCCATCGAGTCCACTCCGCCATTTAATTATGGATGATGGGCATTTCAACTCCACTTACCCGCACTCTCCCCGTAGCCCTTGATTCCTTGCAAAACGTCTGCTTTCCTGTTCTCTAACCTTTGTTAGTTGAAGAACCCCTTTGCAAATGGATTAGTAATCTTCCCATCAACAACAACAACTTAGATTTATCATTATCTAGATTTTAATGCATTGTATCTTCTCCTGTTTGGAAACCTATTTTCCAGGAACACCAATTATCTATAGATGTACCCGTGTGTCACTGCCATTATTTTAGTTCGGTACTTTGGAGCAGTAACACAGAACAGTATTTGGATGAGTAAAATGATTTTTATTTCCAGCTTTTTGATATTCTATCATTGTTTTATGTTTCAGATAGATGCTTGCAATGTTTCCTGATTCACCTACTTGTGGTTAAGCATTCTCACATCATTGTACAATCCAGAAAATTCCAAAATCCAAAAATGACTTTGTCCCAAGCATTCTGGACCAGAGAAAGTTACATTGTAAAAAACACGTTCCCAAAATTGAAGGTGTTGCACACAAAGGGTACTTTAATAATGATTTTCTTTTTTAAAAAACCCATTGATTTATTGCTACTTACATTCAGATTTCCTAGAATTACAGCGGTCTTCATGCTGCTCTCAGGGCTCATTCCTTCCTATTCTAGATAAGAAACACAGAGCTCTTTGCCTTCAACATCTGGCAGCCCTCACACTACTTGTGTGTGCCATTTCTACCCACTTACCTGATCTACCCACAAGACCAGTTCTGTGCAGTATAGCACTTCCACATTCTTTCACAGGACTATTGGTTACTATTGACTGCCATTCAATATGTTCTATATAACTGAATATTTACAAAATCATCAATCCAACCGTGAAATAGCCTGCGTGTTCTACTGGAAAAATCTGCTCTATGTTTAAATATATTGACAATATCAAAATGTTCACTTGTCATGCTCTTTGAAAACATTTTCTTCCAAACTCGTCAGTTTTAACAACCACATTCAGAGCACTATCCATCCATTTGCTTGTGGGCATGGGCACAGATTTATTCATAATTTGCTGCTAAATCAGAAGTCTCATCTGGGCAAGGCACAAGGCTAGTAAGCGTGGCAAATGAAAAGTGAGTGCTCTTGCTTCACGTTATTGGGATACAGTCAATGGACCATTACTCTGCCTCTTGCTATACACCATCTGAAAATGAAATGAAAGAATGACTTACATTTATACAGCACTTTTCATAACTTCGAGATGTTCCAAAGCACCAATTATGTAATCCATTATTGTTGAAATATAGCCTTTGCTGCTATGTAGGAGAGATGACAAATAGTTTGAGCAAAATTTGGGTTTCCAGTGTTCCCTCTCCGTGACATTTTGGGAGAACAAGAAGGAAAGGCAATACAAAGCGAAATATACAATTTGAAAGGGGGTTTAGGAACAGAGGAGCTCAGGAGGATCTGTGCACAATTTGTGGCATGTTGAGAAAGTGATCCATAAAGCATATGTCGTCTGGGGCTTTATAAATAAATGTACAAGAGTCCAATAAAAATACATTCACACAAAAAAAAGTATTAAGAATCATCAGGGATCTGGGAAGAAAACTCAAGTTGTTCCCATTGGTAGAAGGGTCGAGATTCAGATGATACTGATTTAAAGTGATTAGAGAGAGAACCAGAGATGACACAAGGAATAAAATCTTTCGATCTAGCGAGAGGTTAGGAATGTGAATCTATTGTGTGACAGTTTAGTGGAGGCAGATGCAAATGTGGTATTCAAAAGGGAATTGGATCATCATCTGAAGAGAAAAAAAATTGCAGGGTTATTGGAAAAAGCAAGGAGCAGGACCAGCTGAATTGTTGATGGAGCGAACTGTCACAGACACAATGGGCACAAAGGCATCCTTTTGTGTTCTAACCAAAGAATGGCTGTCATTGCCAGGAGTTGCTTGGAGTGGAACATCTATCAAAGCAGTTGAGAGTTCTCCGACACTCGCTACAGATTGTCTTACTGAAGGGAAATATATGAAGTCCAGTAAGTTGTATCAGTTTCCACAAGAGAAGATTTGAGCCTCAACAATATACTTCTGATCAAGTTAGTGGCCTGAACCCCTGAGGCAAAAGAGATTGTTTTGAATTGTGTTTTACAAATCAGTGCTTAGCTTTAGGAAATTGAGGGTATCACACTTGGGGTTCAGGATTGAGCCTGACATTGGATATATGCTATCCACCAATAAGATTGCTCAGAGTCATGGACGGCCAGATATTGAAGATGCTGGTAGTCACTTGGTCTCATTATAATGAGGGCACTTCTGGAAGGGCTTGTGTTGAAGAACTATGATCCTGCCAAAAGCACTGAAATTGTGAAGCACAGGAGATTCAGGATAATGCATTTTTTGCAACAGATCTTTAGATCAATTATATTCTTAAATATATTTGAAGCAGAGGATAACACAAGCAGTTTAACATTAGATTCGAATACTCTTAAACTATCTGTAAAACCATTCTAATTCTGTAGGGTGCTGGTAACCTGTGAACAATGCTTGACGTATAAAATTTATGAAATCCTATCACAAATATATTCTGCTTAAGTGTTGATTTCCTTTCTAGCAAATGAACGTGAAATAATTGCCACAGTGAAAGAAGCATTACTGAATTTTAATGGGTGCCAATTTTTCAATCTCAATAAATTAATAAAGTTGAGGAAGCTGCTCACTCTTCTATTTATCATACTTATAGTTTTATACTATTGAAATACCACCAAACACAATTTACCTGGATTATACAGATGGGAATAATTCTTTAGAAATTATTTTGCTGTTCAAACAGAATGCAACTACAACCAGTTTAACTATATAGTTGGAATAAGACCTGGCCAATAAAGATCTCCCTGAATTTCTCCATTGGGAAAGTGAACTGTCCAAACTGAAGTGCATTCATGGGATCATAGAATGGTTACAGCATAGAAAAAGACCATTCAGTCTCATTTGAACCTGTGCTAGCTCATCCCACTCTTAAATTCATTATCCTGCAAATTTTCTACCTTGAGGTGTTTATTCAGCTCCCGTTCTGAAAACCAAAGTTGGCTGCCTCCACCATCCCTCTCAGGCAGTACATTTCAGATTATAACTACTCACCACCTAAAAGGAAAGCTTTTTCTCAAGATACCTTGAGTTCTTCTGAGTTTTTCTTATCAGGTTGTTCACTTCAAAGCTCACGACTTCCACCAACAGTATGCAGACCAGGAATCACCCAGTGCCAATTTACAACCTGTCTTCAATTTGTTGATGTCAACAGGAGCACTGCAGTTGGCCTCAGCACCCTTGAGGCACAGAGGTGCTTCTCAGTGTTACTCACCACCGGAGGGATTATTCTTTGATATTAATTGAAGCACATTGAAAGGAAACAACAAAAAGGAGACAACAGAATTGATAACCTGTATGACTCAACGTTTAAATCATGAGCTAATTTGAAGCATTTTGCATCTACCTTTATCAAATCCAGATTTTCCCCCTTTTCACTATAAAGCTCACAGACAGAATATTGCTCCTGTGATTTGGTGTAAATTTCAACCTACATGGTTTTCTAATCAGAAGTTCAGACCAGGCCCAGAAAAATTATTCCAGTGCTTTTCAGCTAAAGCTTATCTTACATTACGTTGATATATATTTCAGTCTGACAGTGTAAATGGAGGGAAATGCAGGTAAGGAGTTTAACATTTCACAGAAGATCATAGAATCCCTACAGTGTGGAAACAGGCCCTTCGGCCCAACAAGTCCACACTGACCCTCAGAGCATCCCACCCAGACCCATCCCCCTATAGCCCACCTAACCTACACATCCCTGAACACTATGGGCAATTTCCCATGGTCAATCCACCTAAACTGCACATCTTTGGACTGTGGGAGGAAACCCAGGCAGACACGGGGAGAAGGTGCAAACTCCACATAGACAGTCACCCGAGGGTGGAATCAAACCTGGGTTGCTGGCGCTGTTAGGCAGCAGTGCTAACCATTGAGCAACCGTGCTGCCCTTTGTTCCCAGATGATCTCCCTCACAGAAACTTTTATCGGTACAGTTACCAGAGTATCAGATGATGGGGAGGAGAGGCTAGAGAAGAGTAATCTCACATTTATTCCCATTAAATACCTTTCAAGACAGCCAACAGAACAAAGGACAAAGGACAAAGAACAGTTCAGCACAGAAACAGGCCCTTCGGCCCATCAAGTCTGTATTGACACATGATACCTTTCTAAACCAAAAGTCTTTTGCCTCTAAGTGGGGCATATTCCTCTATTCCCTACCTATCCATATATTAGGAAGATAACTCTTAAATATTGCTGTTATATCTGCTTCTACTGATTCTTCTGGCAGAACATTCCAGGCATGTACGACCCTTTGTGTAAAAAAACTTGCTTCTCACATCTCTCTTAAACTTACCCTCTTTGATCTTAAACCTATGTCCCCAAGTAATTGGCATTTCTATCCATGCCTCTCACAATTGTGTAAACTTCTATCAGGTCGCACCTTAACTTCTGATGTTTAAGTGAAAACAAACCAAGTTTGTCCTATCTTTCCTCATAATTAATGACCTGCAAACCAGGCTGCATCCTGGTAAATCATTTCTATACCATCTCCAAAGCCTCCACGTTCTTCTGATAATGTGGCTACCGGAATGTCCACAATACTCCAAATGAGACCTAACTAAAGGTCTATACAGCTGAAACATAGCATCCCTACAGTGTGGGAGCAGGCTATTTGGCCCATCAAGTCCACACTGACCCTCTGAAGAGCATCCCATTCAGACTCATCCCCCTACTCACGTTTCCCATGGCTAATCCACCTAGCCTGCACATCCCTGGATTATATGGGCAACTTAACATGGCCAATCACCTAGCCTGCACATCTTTGGGCTGTGGGAGGAAACCGGAGCACCCAGTGGAAACCCATGCAGACCCAGTGACAACATACAAACTCCATACTGACAATCACCCTAGGGTGAAATCAGACCTGGGTCTCTGGAGCTGTGAAACAGCAGTGTTAGCCATTAAGCCACCATGCTGCCCTGTGAGCCATTGTGCCACCCTGACTTGCCAAGTGACAACAATATTTGCCAATGTTTATACTCTATGCCCTGATCGATAAAGGCAAGCATGCCATGTACCTTAATAAAAACTGAAAGAACTGCAGATGCTATAAGTCAGGAACAAAAACAGAAGTTGCTGGAAAAGTTCAGCAGGTCTGGCAACATCTGTGAAGGAAAAAAACAGAGTTAACATTTTGAGTCCGGTGACCTTTCCTCAGAACTGATCAGCAAGGAAGGGCCACCAGGCCCAAAACATTAAGTCTGATTTTTCCTTCACAAATGCTGCCATGCCATATGCCTTCTTGACCACCTTATCCACTTGCATATCCACTTTCAGGAAACTGCACCTGTACACCTAGATCCCTCTGCAGGTTGATACCACTAAAGATTCTGCCATTTCCTGTACTTCCCTCCTGCATTAGATCTTCAAAAATGCACCACTTTGCATTTGTCCGGATTAAACTCCACCTGCAATTTCTCCACCCAAGTCTGCATCCTACCTATATCCTGCCATATCCTCTAGTAATCCTCCTCACTGTCCGCATCTCCCTCAATCTTTGTGTTGTCAGCAAACTTACTGGTCAGGCCACTGACACTATCCTCCAAAGCATTTATACATATCTTACAAATAACAGGAGTCCCAGCACTGATCCTTGCAGAACACCGCAGGTCACAAATAAAAAAAACCTTCCACCGCTACTCTCTGTCTTCTATGACTAAGCCTGTTCTTTATGCATCTTACCAGCTCACTGTGAATCTTACGTGACTTACCTTTTGTATCAGCCTGCTATGAGGGACCATGTCAAAGGCCTTGCTAAAGCCCATATTGACAACATCTACCACCCTGCCTTCATCAATTATCTTTGTTACTTCCTCAAAAAACTCATTTGTGGACACAATCTTCCCTGCACAAAGCCATGCTGCCTATCACTAACAAGTCCATATTTTTGCAAAAGTGCGTCAATCATATCACTAAGAATATTCCCCAAACATTTCCCTATCACAGACATAATAGTCCCTGGCCTGTAATTTCCCAGATTATCCCTGTTTCCCTTTTTGAAGAAAGTAACAACATTGGCTCTTTTCCAGCCCTCTCCTGTGACTAAATAAGATACAAAGATTTTGTCCAAGGCCCCAGCAATTTCCTCACCAGCCTCCCTCAGCATTCTGGGATAGATCCTATCAGGTCCTGAGGACTTGTCTACCTTAATGCTTTTTAAAACATCCAACTCCTCTTCCTTTCTTATATTGAAATGCCCCACTGACATCAACATTCCATTCCAGAGACTCACCATCCACCGTATCCTTCTTCTTTGTGAATACCAATGCAAAGTATTTCTTAAGGACCTCGCCCATTTCCTCCAGCTCCATTCTTAAACTCCCTCCTTTGTTCTTGAGTGGACTTATTCTTTCCCTAGCTACCTTCTTGCTCCATATATATGCATTAAACACCCTGGGCTGTTCTTTAATTGTTTGCTAAAGACATTTCATGACACCTTTTAGCTCTCCTAATTCCTTGTTTGAGTTATTTCTTGTTATCTTTGTATTTGTTAAGGGTTCTGTTTGTCTTCAGTTTCCTAAACCTTATGAATTCTTCCTTTTCCATTTTTGGTTACCCAATTGTCTGTGTAGCCCTTAGCGGTGGTGTGACCAGCTTGCTAAATGTGCTTTCCTGACGTTCTCAACTTTACAGATGGTCCACAGCGAGTCCATCCACAGCTCCAGGCTGCAAATCAGAAAATGCAGCTGAACGCACTTTCTGCAGATGGAGTCAGGGTTATTGAACCTTCCTCAATGGGTTGAGGATTGTGGCAGCAAAGGGCTCACATTCTCCAAATAGGGTGAGATTAGAGTTTTACGGGGGCTTTCTCTCTCGTCAATTCACCAAGATAGCGCATCTATTTTTCTTTAGCCAACATGTTGGTCTGATTACTTCTGGTGGCCTTTCAGGTCTAATGCCCTCCCTTTAGTTTTCTGCTGGCATTTTCTGGCACTACAGCGTCACACCAACTGTCTGATCCAATTTACTGATGCTTATCCGATAGAGAAACCATAACGAGTATATAACAACCCCAGAAGGAATTTAGGACTTGAGTGATGGGAGCACACGTGAAACACTATAGACACAGATAAACACAGCCCATGACATCATTATTCTTATTAAGCAATGAAGGGATCCCCATAATGGTTGGAAAGGTCACCATTTAGTTAAACTCTATTTTCATTCAGGGTCATACATGTATTTATTCTTAACAGCTCCACTCTTAAATTTCTTGACATGAATAAGAAGTTAGATAGTAGTGTCTCCTGAAATGTCATCACACTTTGCAATTCCTTTTGTGTTGTGGTACTGATGACGTGACAATCTTCAAAAACTCACTCAAAAATGTAAAACATCTTTAAAGTCTCAGGTACCTTGCAAGTGAAATATGAAAGGTTATAGAACAGAAAGCTTAGAACTTAGAACAGTACAGCACAGAAATGGGCCTTTTGGCCCACAACGTTGCGCTGAACATGATGCCAAATTAAATAATTCCCTTCTGCCTGCCCTAGGTCCATATCCCTCCATTCCTTGCTTATTCATGTGCTTATCTAAAAGTCCCTTAAACAGCCCTGTTGTATCTGCCTCTATCATGGGCCTGGCAGCATGTTCCAGACGCCTTCCACTCTCTGTGAAAAAAAACTTACTCCTCACATCTCCTTTGAACTTTCCCCTCTCACCTTAAATGCATGTCCCTTAGTATGAGCTATTTCATCTATGGGAAAAGGTTGGATGGTTATGAAGTTATGAATGAACAGTAATAATGGAACCAGTGATGACGGGCTGGAGGATTGATGCTGTAGACCTTTGCCTCTTGTCCGTTAATCAGAGCATTGAACAGAAATTTCCTTGGCTAAGTCAATCACTGGATGGACCGAATAGCAATAAAATAGGAGTTCTCAGTCATCTAAAAATCCAATCAGTGTCTTGTTCAATATGAATTTTCAACAGAAGCTTTGATGACATTCCTACCCTATTAACCAAATGTTTGTTAATGCTCCTAATAAAATGGATAATATGAGCTGAACTAATTTCTCTCTGACTATCTCAATCTGTTGTCCTACAAGGCAGTTTGTATTAAAGGCTGTAGGACTAATTATCTAATTAATAAGAAGAAGCAAAGTCCCATTATCTTTCCTCACTTCATGACCAGACTTAAGCAGTCACCACAAACCTCCTCTCAATCATTCCACAGCAGCCTATTTGCTCAATATTTCAAGGTATGCTTTTAAGATACTGCCTGAGAATTGAACTGTCGTTGCAGTTCATCCACACATTACAGAGACTGTCCCATGTTCAATTCCATTGATCCCCAGGAAAATGAACTTCTACACCAAATACAGAAAATACATATAGACTAAAATGGGGAAAGGGGATGGCATCTATTCCCCAAAGGACATTAGTGAACCATTTGAAGTGTAACAACAATCTAATAGCTTTTATGGTTACTTCAGATTACCAGATGTATGCAATTCAATTTTCCAATTTGCAAGTGTGAGATTTGAGCTTACCGGAGTCAAAAGCCAATAGCTGCCAAAAATGTGTGTGGACATCACGTTGCATGACAAACTCAGTCCCATTGGTTCTACTGGAAGCTGTTTCATGCTGCCTGTTCACTTTTCTGATTGCTGTTTGTAGCCAACATGCTTTGGAGTGGCAGCATATATCAGCAGGAGGCAATGTTAATGCAAGGGCACCACTTAAAGCTAGCCTGCACTGTTCAAATTGTAACAACCTGCACCTCTTAAAACGGAGATAAAAGGTACTGCAGATGCTGGAGAATCCGAGATAACAAGCATGGGGCTGGATGAACACAGCAGGTCAAGCAGCATCATAGGAGCAGGAAAACTTGACGTTTCGGGCCTAAACCCTTCATCAGAAACCCTTCTGATGAAGGG
>JAHRHZ010000026.1:32949358-32986071 GCA_024137785.1 Ginglymostoma cirratum
CCCTTCATCAGAAACCCTTCTGATGAAGGGTTTAGGCCCGAAACGTCAAGTTTTCCTGCTCCTATGATGCTGCTTGACCTGCTGTGTTCATCCAGCCCCATGCCTCTTAAAACGGAGGCTTATTCAGGCTGAAAAAGTGCTGAAATGATTGCTGGAGAAGAATTTAGTCTTATTGTGCAACAGGATGCCTGGTAGAGGTGGTAAAGAGGAGGACAATTGTCGCCTACAAAAGGGGACCAACAGGATCTCCAGACATTGTGGGGTGGTGGACCAGAAAGGCATGCTGACTAATTCTTTGAAGTTTGCCTCATATGTAGACAGGGTGGTTGAGTACACTTGCATTCATTGCTTAGACCTTTGAGTATAGGAGTTTGGGCACAACGTTGAGGTTGTGCAGGACATTGGTGAGGCTTCTTCTGAAATACTGTGCCCAGTTCTGGTCACCCTGTTACAGGAAGGATATTATTAAACTGGAGAAGATTCAGAAGAGATTTACCAGGATGTTTCCAGGACTGGAGGGTTCAAGTTATAAGGCTGGCACCTTTTCCACTGGAGGGTAAGAGGTTGAGAAGTAACCTTATAGAGGTTTCTAAAATCATGAGGGGTATAGATAAGGTGAATGGCAAATGTCTCTTCCCTGGGCTGGGGAATTTCAAGAGAAGGGGGCATATTTTTAAGGTGAGAGTAGAAAGATTTAAAAAAACATGAGCGGCAACTTTTTTACACAGAGAGCGGGTTTGTGTATGGAATGAACTTCCAGAGGAAGTGGTAGGTGCAGGTACAGTTGGAACGTTTAAAAGATGTTTCAATATGTACATGAATAAGAAATATTTGGAAGGATATGGGCCAAGTCCAGGCAGGTGGGCCTAGTTTAGTTTGGGATTATTGTCAGCATGGAGGGGTTGGACTGAAGTTTCTGTTTCCATGCTGGATGATTCTATGACTAATGACAGGAGTCAAACCCCAATTACTTTAATGAAGTGTCTCTAAAATTTCAATGTTCTCACATTTGCAGTCAAGGATAGTGAATCTATCCTTAGAAATAAGGAGTCTCCTGTTTAACGTGGAAATGAGGAGAAATATTTTTCTTCTGTGAGGAAAATGAGTCTTTGGAACTTTCCTCCCCAGAGCGTCAGAAATATCCCACCAACTTCATCATGTTCAATAAACCATACCTTCATCACCAACTACCAACATTCACTGCCGATAGTGACCCATACCTCAAATTCATAACTTCACCCAAACTCATATGCTTAGTCCTGCTACAAGCTTCAGACTGACTTCCTGCAGTTTTCACACACTGCCAGACATTGCCCCACGCCTGTCTGAACACATTGCTCCGCCTCACTGACATACTTTGCTCTCTCTTGCAGGACGAGGCGGCACTGATCAGCGGCAACAAAATAGAGCCAGAAGGGAGCAGCCCAGCTTACCCCAATGGACCAGACTATTTCTTTTTGCCATCATTTGCGCAGCCTTTGCTAAAGGCTGGCCAAAAAGAACTGAGACTGTAGAAAGTGCTGGTATCCTGATGTCTGATCCCCATTGTCACATTTTACTTCATGTCACCCATCCATCTATTCAGATTAACTGGATTCACTTCTTGGCTGCCCACACTCCATAACTCTGCATTTGTATTATTTGAACTTCAGAAACCCAAAATGTTCACCTTCCCAAGATGTTATTGAAGAAAAATTATAAGCATATGAAATCGGAGCAGGAGTAGGCCATTCAGCCCTTCAAGACTGTTCTGTCATTTGGTAAAATTATGGCTGTAACCTCAAACTCATTTTCCTACCTTTTGGCCATTAGCCAGAATGTATCTAACTCAATCTTAAAAATGTTCAAAGACACAGCACCCATCACTCTGGAGAGGAAAGTTCCAAAGACTCACTTTCCTCACAGTAGAAAAAATATTTCTCCTCATTTCCACCTTAAACAGGAGACTCCTTATTTCTAAACTATGCTCCCTGGTTCTCTGATAAGGGAAGTCAATTGTCTAGTGGCACTATCACTAGATTATTGACCCAGATAAAGTCTTGGGGACCCAGGTTCAAATGCCATAGATGGTGGAATTTGAATTAAATAAAAGAAATCTGGGGTTAAGAGTCTAATAATGACTATAAAACCTTTGTCAATAATTGGGAAAAACCCATCTGGTTCACTGAAGGAAATTTGCCATCTTTACCTGATCTCACCCACATTTGACTCCAGATCTATAGCGATGCAGCTGACTCTCAACTGGGCAATTATCTATTTCAATATCAAGTTCCCTGAGGATACATCTTTACTTCTTTCAACATTCTATTGAATAAAGGCGGCCTATTCAAACACTTCCCATTGGAGAAGCCCTTCATCTCAGAATTCAGTTGAGTGAACCCTCTCTGAGCCTTTTCAGACAACATTACGTCCTTTATTAATGCGCACAATTTTCCAAATATGTTTTCATCTTCACCCTGTACAAATGTACCAAAACGTGCCAATTTATATATTCCATCCCTCTTGCTGAATCTGCTATCTCTTTTGTGATTCATCCACCAAAAGAGTCAGGTCCATCTGTACCTCAGAGTTCAGCAACGTGTGCCGTAGAAATAAATTGCTTTTTTAAATTCTTCCTTCTAAAGTACACACGTTCATATTTTCTCCATTATATCTATCTTCAAAGTATTTGCTCATTCATTTAATGTATCTACATACCTTTACCAACTCCTTAATATTCCCTTCGCAACTTACTCTCCTGCGTATCTTTGTGTCATCATCAAATTTAGCAACCATAAATTCACTCCCTTTATCCATGTTCTAGATATATATTGTGAAATAGTTCAGGGTGCTGCACTGCAACAGTCCAGCAGTTACATCTTACTCAACCAGAAATAATTCATTTATTGAGTGTTACATACTATCTTCTTAAATGTCTGTCAATACCTCTTTACTAATCTCTACTAACCTAAACATTAACCCTTTTTTCCAGAGACAACAAGGTGTACAGCTGGATGAACACAGCAGGCCAAGCAGCATCAGAGGAGCAGGAAGGCTGACGTTTCGGGTCTAGACCCTTCTTCAGAAATGGAGGAGGGAAGGGGATTCTGAAATAAATAGGGAGAAAGTGAGAGGTGGATAGAAGATGGATAAAGGTGAAGATAGGTGGAGAGGACTCAGACAGGTCAAGGAGGCGGGATTGGAGCCAGTAAAGGTGAGTGTAGGTGGAGAGTTCGGGAGGGGATAGGTCGGTCCAGGGAGGACGGACAGGTCAAGGAGGCTAGTAGGTAGGAGATGCAGGTGGGGCTTGAGGTGGGAGGAGGGGATAGGTGGGAGGACAGGTTCGGGAGGCGGGTACGAGCTGGGCTGGTTTTGGGATGCGGTAGGGGGAGGGGAGAATTTGAAGTTTGTGAGGCCCACATTGATACCATTGGGCTGCAGGGTTCCCAAGCGAAATATGAAATGCTGCTCCTGAAATCTTCGGGTGGCATCGTTGTGGCACTGCAGGAGGTCCAGGATGGGCATGTCGTCCAAGGAGTGGGCAGGGGAGTTGAAATGTTTCGCATATGGAAGGTGCAGTTGTTTGGTGCGAACCGAGCGTAGGTGTTCCACAAAGCTGTCCCCAAGCCTTCACTTGGTTTCCCCGATGTAGAGGAGGCCACATCTGGAACAGCAGATACAGTATACCACATTAGCATGTGTGCAGGTGAACATCTGTTTGATGTGGAAAGTCTTCTTGGAGCCTGGGATAGGGGTGAGGGGGGAGGTGTAGGGGCAAGTGTAGCACTTCCTGCAGTTGCAGGGAAAAGTGCCGGGGGTGGTGGGGTTGGAGGTGAGTGTGGAGTGGACAAGGGAGTCCTGGAGAGAGTGGTCCCTCCAGAAAGCAGATAAAGGTGGGGAGGGAAAAATGTCTTTGGTAGTGGGGTCAGATTGCAGATGGCGGAAGTGTCAGAGGATGATGCGTTGGATCCGGAGGTTGGTGGGGTGGTACATGAGGACGAGGAGGATTCTGCTTTGGTTATTATTGCGGGGAGGGAGTGTGAGGGATGAGTTGCGGGAAATGCGAGAGACACGGTCAAGGGCGTTCTCGACCACTGAGGGAGGAGATGTTGCGGTCCTTGAAAAACGAGGACCTTTATCCATCTTCTATCTGCATCCCACTTTCTCCCTATTTATTTCAGAATCCCCTTCCCTCCCCCATTTCTGAAGAAGGGTCTGGACCCGAAACGTCAGCTTTGCTGCTCCTCTGATGCTGCTTGGCCTGCTGTGTTCATCCAGCTCTACACCTTGTTGTCTCAGATTCTCCAGCATCGGCAGTTCCTATTATCTCTGCAACCCTTTTTTCCAGTTCACTTTAGATAAGGAGTAAACGATTTGTGGAGATACAACCCAAAGAGAGAGAACAGTCAGACAGACAATGGAGTGGATTACGATCAGCCTAGGAGAAGGCATTGTTACTTATTGGAACCATTGGTGGCTAACAATGGGTTGTGTGTAATAGCAGACTACATGATAACAAGGCGTGGGGTATGGGCTTTGGGGTAAGGAGACGGGAGAAGGTGCCTCAAGGCCTAAAATTGTTAACTTAATTTTAAGACCAGAAGGCTGTGGAGTTCCCAAGCAGAAAATGAAATGCAATTCTTCAAGTTTGGAACACTGCAGCAAGCCTGAGACAGAGATGTTGGCCAGGGAACATGGTGGTGTGTTGAAATGGCAGGCAACTAGAAGCTCAGGGTCTTTTTTTGCCGGCAGAATGTAGATTTTCTACAAAGCAGTCCCTTAGTCTACGCTTCATTCCCCAATGTAGAGGAGACTGCATTGTGAACAGCGAATGCAGTAGACTAGATTCTGGGAAGTGCAAGTAAAGTGCTGCTTCACCTGGAAGGTATGTTTGGGCCCTTGGGTACTGAGGGTGGAGGAGGTAAATGGGCAGGTGTTACACCTTCGAAAATTACAGGGGAAGGTGCCATGGGGTTGTGGGGCGGGGTGCTGGAAGTGAAGGGGGAGTGGACCAGGATGTCCCGGAGGGAACTGTGCTTGTAGAAGGCTAAGAAGGGAGGTGGTGGGGGGAAATATCTGTCTGATGGTGGCATCCCACTGGAGGTGGCAGAAATGGTTGCTAATGATCCTCTGGATGTGAATGCTGGTGGGGTGATAAGTGAGAACAAGGGGGACGCTATCATTGATATGAGAAGGGAAGAGGGCTGAAGAGTGGGAGATGGGTTGAGGAAGGTGGTGGGCATTTTGGAGACTCCCTTATCGAAGTTGGCATCATCAGAACAGGTGTAAGGGAAATGGAGGAACTGGGAGAATGGAATAAAGTCTTTACAGGAAGCAGGGCGGGAGGATGGATGGTTAAGGTAATTGTGGGAGTCAGTGGGTTTTTAATGGATATTGGCAGCCAGCCCATCCCCAGAAACAGAAGCAGAAATGTTGAAGAAGGGAAGGGAGGAGTCAGAGATGAACCAGGTGAAAGTGAGGGCAGGTTAGAAATTGGAAGCGAAATCAATGAATTTTTCTAATTCCAGAAGAGATGAGCACCGATCTTTGATATACTGGAGAAAGAGTTGTGGATGGTGGTCCGAATAGGAGAGGAACAAGGAATGTTTCACGTACCCCACAAATTGACGGGCACAACTGGGGCCCATGCAGGTACCCATGGCCACCTGCCTGACCTGAAGATGGCAAGAGGTGTTAAAAGAGAAGTTGTTCAGGATGAGGCTGGTGGTGCACAGACATGATTCAGGCCCTTTTTCAGGAAGAAGCAGAGAGCCCCAAGACCATTTTGATGGGGGATGGACATGTAAAGGAATTGCACGTCTGTGGTAAACATAAGGCGGCTGGAGCCTACAAACTAGAAATTCTGAAACTGACATAAAGTATCAGAGAAATCGTAGGCGTAAGTAGACAGGGACTGGATCAGGGGAGAAAAGACCAAGTTGCGGTAGAACATAGAGCATAGAGCATAGAGCATAGAACATTACAGCGCAGTACAGGCCTTCGGCCCTCGATATTGCGCCAACCTGTGAAACGAATCTGAAGCCCATCTAACCTACACTATTCCCTTATCATCCATATGTTTATCCAATGCCCTTAAAGTTGGCGAGTCTACTACTGTTGCAGGCAGGGCATTCCACGCCCTTACTACTCTCTGAGTAAATAACCTACCTCTGACATCTGTCCTATATCTATCACCCCTCAATTTAAAGCTATGTCCCCTCGTGCTAGCCGTCACCATCCAAGGAAAAAGGCTCTCACTGTCCACCCAATCTAATCCTCTGATCATCTTGTATGTCTCTATTAAGTCACCTCTTAACCTTCTTCCCTCTAACGAAAACAGCCTCAAGTCCCTCAGCCTTTCCTCATGGAGCAGGAGCAGGCAGAAACAATGGGTCTGCCCGGTCAGTCCTGTTTGTGGATTTTGGGAAGGACGTAGAAGTGAGCTGTGCAGTGTTCAGGGTACACAACAAAACAGAGTCTCTAAGCAGAGGCTTATCGTCAATTCGGTACCCATGAAGACAGCCTCAAACAGGACCTTGGGTTCGTGTCACACTACAGGTGACCCCACCTCACTATACACATACTCACACACACACACGCCTCCCCACACACATAACTGCTAGCTCTGATCTGGGAGAGAGAGACAGAGAGAGAGAGAGAGAGAGAGAGATAGACAGCCATCCCTGCAGCTACCAACAGAAGAGGGATCTCAAACAGCTACTCTCCCTGGGAACCATCTGCACAGCTATCTCACGTCATGAAACTTACTGACACAGGGAATTCTGTACCAGGGGAGCCAATGGCAACTGACCGCGACCAGCAGATCTGATGACCGACGACCTCCGAAAACCACCGACACGACTGACAAGGCCTCAGATACATCCTGAGGTGAAAACCGGCTCATAAAACCACCACAAAGTAATAAAATCCAAGTTCTCAAACCAGACTGAAGGCCTACACCATCCAAAGTCTTCAGCGAAGCACCGGCTACAACAAGCAGGAACAGCCGGCTGTATTTCAAAATTGTGTTTATCCCCAGTGCTGAGCCTATTTCCTCAAGACCCAAAGTATCCAACCAGCTAACAGGGAGGGGAAGGTGGGTTGGTGACAGTTCAAGGAACCCCAAGGTCAGGCAGTCTGATTGAAGAGTCCGTGTTTGAAACCACTGTTTAGTTTCTAATAGTAATTAGCCTCTGTTAAGTTAATAACTGTTAGTGTCGATTTCACTGTTTTATATTTGCCTTTTTATCTGTTGTATTTTATTCACCTTTGTTTCACTTCCCTGTTATTACATTTGCCTTCCTTTGTATTTCTTGTGATACACTCACCTTTACATTTAATTCTTTGCTCTGAAACACCTTCTTCGTTTCACATTCCTAAATTAAGTCCAGTGTCGGAACCAGGGATCTGGGGGTGATTCGAACCACCTAAAAAATCAGCAGATTACTGATCGCAAACCAGAATCCCTACAGCTACCACTTAAAACACAACTGTCAATATCGTGTAGATTCACCCATAGGGCAGTTAGGAACTGATCTCCATGATTTAAACCCAATGATAGTGAGAAAACATTTAGTAGAAAAGTGCAATTTAATTACTATTTCTTGAGTACTAATCTCTGGAGACAAATGTCCAATAGTCAGGTGACCTCAACACTTCCTGGTGGTTACAAGTCCTCAGCTCAATATCGTCACAATTTAACAATAATTAGACCATCTCATTTAGGAATGTGGGAAGAATGTTTAGTGTGAGAAATCAGATTACTGGGAAAAAGTGGATAAACCATGATTTGCCACTTCGATTATACAATACTTGACTTCGGAGAGTACCTAATTGTGAAATCGAACGAGTCACAACATTATTACCCTTGTTTTATTTCGGAACAAGCAACAGTATTTATTAAACTTGTGAGCCTAAGTTTTCTGATGATAATGAATTAAATGTGTCCATGGCTGATTCAATCAAAGTATTTCGTCCGCTATGTTGGAAACTAAGTATATTCTAACTACAGGAAGCCTCAAACTACTTGTTTGATGCAGATGGCATGGTAATGGATTTGATCACACAGCAAGCACATTAGCAATTCATTCATTTTACACCAATGAGTGAGAAAAACTATTTATATATCTCGGACCACAGGGCTATCCAAAATCTCTCAAAATGGTAATGTTGTGGGAAAATTTTGTTCTATCAAACTTTTAAAGGTGTTCATGTTTGTTTGTATTCTCATACACTCAACCCATCTCAAACTGACTACATATATGAAAAAACAGATATTTTCCAATCAACCTGTTCAGAGATGTATTCTACACCACTGGAACAGGTGGGGCATGAACGTCTGCCCAGACCTGGACGTTATTGAGGCCTGGAGGAACAGGGCAGGCCAGGCAGCATCAGAGGAGCAGGAAAGCTGACATTTTGGGTCGGGACCAAGCGTCAACTTTCCTGCTCCCCTGATGCTGCCTGGCCTGCTGTGTTCCTCCAGCTCCACACTGTGTTATCTCTGACTCTAGCATCGGCAGTCCTTACTACCTCTATTGTTGAAGTCTCATGCCTTTGGACATGGACTGCTTCAGTATCTGCAGTTACGAAAGTTATTGAACATTGTGCAAGCATCAGTGATCATGTTCCTTCTGATTGCATGATAGAGTGAAGGTTGTTGAATAAACAATTGAAGATGCTTTGGCCTAGGACACTACCCTGAGAAACTCCGACAGTGATGTCCTGGGACTGAGATAATGGACTGTCAATAAAAGCATCCAACTTTTTTTATGCTAGTTCTGATGCCATCCTTCACATGATCTTCTTTCAAAAAGTGGCCGGTTACGCAATTATGGTCACAGGAAACTATTTCTAGATCCATTGCTCAAGAATGATTAGGTTATGGCCACGTGGAGTTTTCCTCTCACCAGGGTCCATTGTCCAAAGTGTTTGAATCTGAAGGCTTAGGGATGGCCAAATGTTTTATGAATGGTTCATGGGATAGGCCATTCATAACCATTCACACAAATTGATTTTCTCCAGTGTCCTGTTTATAGGCGATCCAGTGCCTTACTAAAGGCTTTGCAATTTATCGGGTACAGCCATTTAAATGTTCACAGTTCTGAGGAAGGGTCACTCAACCCATAATGTTAACTTTGGTTTCTCTCCACAGATGCTGTCAGACCAGCTGAGCTTTTCCAGCAATTTCTCTTTTTGTTTCTGTTTTACAGCACCCGCAGTTCTTGCGGCTTTTAAATATTCAACCTTTTCGGAGCAGCTGTCATTTTGTTGTCCTTTGACCTTTTTCCAAACTTGTTATTTCAGCCCACTCAATAAATAAAGCCATTTCTGCTTTGGTTTAATGACAAATTATTTGAGAACGGAAAGTGTTTTCCATTCAGGGGAATTCATACCAGACTCAAAACATTAATTCTGTTTCTCTCTCTGCAGAAGTTGCCAATCTGCTGCGTTTTTCCAGCATTTTCGAGTTTCATTTCAGATCTCCAGCAGTACTTTGCTGTAATAGTTTTATAACTGGAATTTATTAAATAAAATAAGCCTTTTCAAAGGACTGTGAGTGCATGCATAAATGTGTATGTGTCTAGACTGCAGAATGTGGGAGTCGTTGGTTGAGGGACTGTCCTGTACAAGTAGGTCCATGGGAGCTCTTTCCATCTCAAGGAGTCATTGAACCAGACTCTGAATTAGAGAGAGTCCAACACATGTTAGGGGAGTTTCTAGGCCGTTTTATTCCGAATATAGTTACACCTCAGGGGAAAACACAGGAATAGGAGGCTGTCACTATAATGCGGTTGGGTAGCAGAAATACAGGAGAGATTGAAGAAGTACTGCAAACATTGGTTCTGCCCAACAATTACAACGTACATAGAATCCGTGCTGTGAAGAATAAAAATTGGGAGTGGGTGTGAGTTGTGGGGGGCGCCACAAGGCACTGTAGCTCAGAAGACTGTTTGGGGTTGGGGATGCTGGAAGCGCAAAATGGAAACACGGTGGTAACAATGGATGTTTTAGGTTAATCAATTCGTAGTGATTTCCCAAGCTGAGAATGTGAAAGCTACAAGTTGTGTTGCCCAGAACGGAGATATCTCACGGTGGCTGGAAGGGAAGTAGGAAAGGGAGTGGGTAAATCTAGCCGCACTCCACTTTGAAATTAAAGAGAAAAGGAGGAACAGGGAGGGAGTGCTGCTGAAAGACTGTCAGGACTTAGTCTCTAAGTTTAACAAAGGAACTTAAGGATAAGAACCTCTGACCGGTTCTCAAGTCAAGTCTCCACTCACAGAGAAACAGATGGATCAGAAGAATAGACGTCATGAAAAACGTGTCATGGCAAAAATGGATTCCTTTCTGTGAGGGCATGGAAAAGTGAGATGGCATCCACCTGGACTGGAATTGAAGCCTTGTTCATGAGAGAACATTAAATAGGGAGGTGGCTAAGGCTCTTAACTGGTCAGATGAGACAACACAGTGTGGAGCTGGAGGAACACAGCAGGCCAGGCAGCATAAGAGGAGCAAGAAAATTGACATTTCGAGTCAGGATCTAGGTTGGAATGGGTAAGAAGTATTGAGTGGCAGGGAAGGATCTATAAGAAACATAAGCCTCAATGGAAAAGAATAGGGCTGGGGAACATAACAAGAAGTAAAGGAGGACATAGGTGGCAAGGGAATAGATAACATTATGGAATACAAGATCTAAAAAGATGTTTAAGCATAAAGTGAGAGAAATCCTTTCAAGAAATGAGTTGAAACATCTGACCAGCAATGCACATTGTGTAATAAAACAGGAAAGCTGGAGGTAATTTTTGCACTGTGAGGAGCCAGGCATTTTAAGGATGACTGAGTCATGACTAATGGAAAATCAAGGCAGGGATGTAAACATTTCCTTGTCTAACCAACATAAGGGTGGCTGAAATCCTCCATGATTATTATTTTCCGTATTTTACTCAATTCTATAAATTGCCTGTACATGTTTTTCTTCACTTTCCTTCCACTATTTTCCATCTTATTAATGATTAGTATGATGGTCCCTTTGTATTCTGATATCTCTATTAATATGGATTCTATTTTCATCTTTCTAATAGCTGCAACCCTTTTCTCTACTGTTATTCCAAAAAAGCAGTAATTGCATAAAAATAATGATGGATAAATCCCTGGGACCTGATCAGGTTTATCCCAAGAGGTTCTGGAAAGTTAAGGAAGAAATTATGGGGCCCCTACCAGAGATATTTGCACCATCTACAGGCACAGGTGAGGTGCTGGAGGACTGGAGAGTGGCAAGTGTTGTGCCTTTATTTAAGAAAGGTTGTAAGGAGAAGCCAAGGAATTACAGACTGGTGAGTCTGACATCATTTCTGATGAAGGGTTTAGGCCCGAAACGTCAAGTTTTCCTGCTCCTATGATGCTGCTTGACCTGCTGTGTTCATCCAGCCCCATGCTTGTTATCTCGGATTCTCCAGCATCTGCAGTACCTTTTATCTCTTAAGTCTGACATCATTGGTGGGTAAGTTATCGGAGTGGATTCTGAGAGATAGGTTTTACATGCATTTGGAGAGCAGGGACTGATTTGGGATAGTCAGCATGGCTTTGTTCATGGCAAATCATGTCTCACAAACTTGATCAAGTTTTCAGAGGATGTAACGAGAAAGATTGATGACAGCAGAGCAGTAAATGTTGTCTGCATGGCCTTCAGTACATCCTTTGGCAAGGCTCCGCATGGTAGATTGATCAGTGAAGTTAAATCACATGGGATTCAGGGAGATCTTGTCGACTGGACACAAAATTGGCTTGACAGTAGGAGACAGGGGGTGGTGGTGGAGGGTTGTTTTTCAGACAGGATACCTGTGACCAGCAGTATTTCTCTGTGATCGGTGCTGGGCCTACCTGTTGTTTGTCATTTATATAAACGATTTGGATGAGAATTTAGGAGGCATTGCTAGTAAGTTTGTGGATGACACCAGAACAGGTGGTATAATCAATACTGAAGGAGGGTATCTAAGATTATAAAGAGATTTTGACCAATTGGGCTGATGGACTGAAGATTGGCTTTTGGAGTTTAATTTGGATAAATACAAGGTTTTGCATTTTGGTAAAGTGAACAGGGGCAGGGCTTCTACAGTTAATGGTAGGGCCTTGGGTAGTGTTGCCGAACAGAGAGACCTAGCAGTTCAGGTACATGGTTCTATGAAAGTTGTATCACAGGTAGACAAGGTGGTTAAGAAGGCATTTCGCACGCTGGCTTTTACTGCTCAGAGCAATGAATACGGGAGTTGAGATATCATGTTGAGGTTGTGCAGGATGTTGGTAAGGCCAACCTCTGAGTAAAAAAACTTGCTCCTCATGTCTCTTATAAATCTTCCTCCTCTCACCTTAGAAATATGCCCCCTAGTCTTGAAATCCCCCATTCTAGAGAAAGGACACTTGCCATTTACCTGATCTACCCCTCATTATTTTATAAACCTCTATAAGGTCACTCAATCTCCTACGCTCCAGTGAATGAAGTCCCGGCCTATCTAGCCTCTCCTTATAACTCAAACTCTCCATTTCTGGCAACATCCTGGTCAACTTCTTCTGAACTCTGGAGTCTGATTGGAGGACCTCCAGGCCCCCAACAAATAAGTAACAAATCCTGCCCCTTGCACTTCCTCAAGCAAGGCTTGTGACAGTGTCAGAAAATCCTGAAGCCTGTTCTGTGCCATAGTTCAGTGGTATCCTTATTCACAGTTTCTTCTCTTCTTCAGTAAATTCCAGTATCAGCTTCCTCTTTAAAAGCAGTGTAGGCTGGAATTTAGATGGTCAGATTAGCTTGAACCCACATTACTTTGGGACCACACAGACCCGCACCCACTCTTTGGTCCATTTAGTGCTGGCCACTTACTACAAAATGGCCAGCACAAATTAATTGTGCATTGTGATCCATGCACCCATTTTCAGTTCTCATCAAACTTTCCAGTTTGCTATGAAATGTGACAACAACAATCTTCATTGTGCACTTCATATCTTTTCAAACTCATGTCATGGTAAAACTAGTTTAATGCCACCCAAATTGTTCTGCGTTTCCTTACAACTCTGTTGTCTTCTGTGATAGAAATACTGCAAAAAAAAAAATACTCTGACACTTGCTTTTTGCCCCTGTCCAAGACATATGACCTAAAATAGTCTTTTTTTTACAGCTTTGCCATGGAAACTTACAAGACAACGATTAGCAACAATCTCCAAGCAGGCAGCAGAATGGATGACTGAAGTGAATTCGGCTGGACGATATCAAGCTTTCCCTCATTCTAGATTGGAAAGCTTGCTCCTGGCATGATGTTTCATGTGGTGTTCTGCTTGAGAACTGATGGACACTCAGCCAGCTGAGGCAAATGAGTTTATGTGTCAGGCATCCTACGGACTCACACTCTTGCTACCTGTTTCGGAGCTGTGGCTTAGCAATGTGAGCCAATGAACTCTCTCCATTAATTCCAGAAAGTGAATTATTTTTCTCTTAACATCATTTATTGAGGATCAAAAGGCAATACATAGTTTTGCTGCTAATAGACTATCAAGATAAAACGCTTGCAGTAACAACCCGATATAGAAGGCTCTGAATCAGTGCTGTCTATATCTCAAAGCACAACAAGGGTCTTTATTTGACCCCACTACAAAGGATATATTTCCCTCCCCACCATTATCTGCTTTCCAGAGGGACCACTCTCTCCACGATTCCCTTGTCTGCTCCACACTCCCCACTAGCCCCACCACACCCGGCACGCTTCCCTGCAACTGAAGGAAATGCTACACCTGCCCCCACACCTCCCCCCTCACCCCCATCCCAGGCCCCAAGAAAACCTTCCACATTAAACAGGTGTTCACCTGCGCATCTGCTAATGTGGTCTATTGTATGCGCTGTTCCAGATGTGGCCTCCTCTACATCGGAGAAACCAAGCGGAAGCTTGGAGACCGCTTTGTAGAGTACCTACGCTCGGTTCACGACAAACGACAACACCTCCCAGTCGTGAACCACTTCAACTCCCCCTCCAACTCCCTGGATGACATGTCCATCCTGGGCTTCCTCCAGCTTCACAACCTTGCCACCCGAAAACTGGAGGAGCAACACCTCATATTCCACCTTGGAACCCTACAACCCAATGGTCTCAATGTGGACTTTACGAGCTTCAAAATCTCCCCACCCCTGGCCTCATCCCAAGACCAGCCGCCCTCTCCCCCACCTCCTTGACCTGTCCATCTTCTCTCCCACCTATCCACTCTTTCCACCTCACTGACCAATCGGCACCCATACTTCCTAGCTACAATCACGTCTGCTAGTTTCATCCCTGCCTCCTTGACCTGTCCATCTTCCCTCCCACCTATCCGCCCCTCCCTCCTCACTGACCAACCCCCATCCCAACTCCCTACCTACGCTCACCTTTACTAGCTTCATTCCCACCTCCTTGATCTGTCATCTTCTCTCCACCTATCTGCTCCACTACCCACCTTCTATCGCCGTGCCCCCCGCCCATTTATTTCAGAGCCCCCTTCCCCTCCCCCATTTCTGAAGAAGGGTCCAGACCCAAAACGTCAGCTTTCCTGCTCCTCTAATGGTGCCTAGCCTGCTGTGCTCATCCAGCTCTACATCTTGTTATCACAGACTCCAGCATCGGCAGTTCCCGTTATCTCTAAGGGTCTTTATTATTTGTCTCATAACATTATCTTTCTGATCAGTCTGCAGGTATTTTCAGTGTCTTTTTCTTCCCCAGTTGGAGAACTTCATCAAGAGCTTTAACTTAAATCAAACAGGATTACCAGCTTCCAATTTAAACCTCCAAGATCTGAAGAACAGGTGTGAATCCTGACTCCCAAATTCTGGATCCAAACACGAAAGCGTCCGGATTTAATGCCTACCTTGGTGGGAAATGTAACAACTCGGCTCAACTGACTGTCAGAGATGCCTAATGTCAGTCTCCCAGCCTAGAATCATACAGTGATAGAGATGTGCAGCATGGTAAAAGGTCCTACAGTCCGTCACATTTGCGCCAATCAAAAACAACCATCTAAACATTCTGAGATAAGGGTCTAGGCCCGAAACGTCAGCTTTCCTGTTCCTCTGATGCTGCTTGGCCTGCTGTTTTCATCCAGCTCTACACCTTGTTGTCTCAGATTCTCCAGCATCTGCAGTTCCTGCCACATCTAAACATTCTAATGTCTTTTTCCAGCACTTGACCTTGTATGCCTTGGCATCACGAATGGATATCTAAAAACTTTTGAAATATCACAAGGGTTTCTGCCCACACCAAACTTACAGGCAGATATTCACCACCCTCTGGGTGGAAAAGCTTTTCCTCACACCTCCTCTATACCTTCTTCCCCTTTCCTTAAATCTGTGCCCACCCCCATCCCATCCCCTCACACCCATTTATCCCTCCATTAAGGAAAAAAGTTGCAAAAAACATTTCTGATTTAGTCAGAGAATGGGAAGGGGTTGAAGCTGCATTCTAGGTTAAACTGGCTGGATCTTGACGTGCTCACTAATGAGATAACTGGTAATCAATGTCCCCTACACACAGTGCAATTTAGGGTCGGGTCAGGATGTAAGTGGAGATTGCATCTCCATTCTGGCCTTCGGAAGGTCGGTCCAAGACTAAGTTCATCAGCAACCACTTGGCATTCGGGTTGGGGTAGGGGCAATATAGTTCAGGGGGACTTAATGGAGAGTGCAGCCTCGATATCAGGTATTGCGTTCAATCAAGGGATCTGTTATTGGAGAGGGTGCCTGCCACTGAAAGCCATATTCCCTATTCCCACCTTGCCTTCTCCTCCAATATTCCTTGCCACTTGTCTTGTAACCCTCCCCTCACAATTTCTCAATTTGTCTTCAATAACCTGAGATCTCGTGTCTCACTGTGACCCTAGGTCTCTGAAGGATGCCTTACAGCCAGAACGCAGGATAAAGCAGCCTGCTTCATCAGAATCCTAGCCACCACCTTCAACATTCATTCCTTCCACCAGTGGCACACAGTGGCAGCTGTGAGTGACTTTTACAAGATGCACTGTGGTAACTCATGAAGACTCCAGCAACAGCACCTTCGAAACCTGCAAACTCTACCATCCACAAGGATAAGGGCAGCAGATACATGGGCAGACCATATCTTACGCCTTTCTGACTTGGAACTAAATCACAATTCTTTCACCACCACTTGGTCAAAATTCTGGAATTGCCTCCCAAACAGTACTTTAGGGCATCTATATCCTGACAATTGTAGCAATTTCATAATTCTCAAATGACCAAGCAAGTTATTCAGTTCAATGGACATTAGGGATGGTGTAATAAATGCAAGTGTCGTCCACATCCTGAGAAAGCATTTTTTCTAAATGTTTGTTCCTTTCAATTTAACTTGTCTTTATTTAAGTTTAAGCTTCTTATGTTGACCTTACCAATGTCACTTAAACTTAAAATAAAATTCTATCAGAAAATCACTCTGCTGCCACACCTCTCATAACAGATTAATAATTAATCATTAACCCCAATCATCACTCAATGAAAGATCTAAAACCTTACCCTGATTTATTCCATGATGTGCTGTTCTAGGAAATGGTCTTGAATTTATTCCATGACATTATCCTTTGCATAACCTTTGCCAGTTTGATTGGTCAAGTTTCTAAGAGGATCAAAGATCCCCACAATTATTGCATTATTTTGTTTAAAGCTTGTATTAGTCTTAATTATTGTTCTGTCCAATGGTATTGCTACTTTTTGGGAGACTGTAAACTAATCCATCAGTGTTTCTGTCTGTTGCTATTCCTTATCTTTGCCCACATTGCTTCTGTTTTCTGATCTTCCAAGCCAAGATCCTGACTCATTACTGTCCTTATGTCATCTTTTATCAGGGTTACATTTCCATTAAATTG
This sequence comes from Ginglymostoma cirratum, assembly GCA_024137785.1. Taxonomy (NCBI): domain Eukaryota; kingdom Metazoa; phylum Chordata; class Chondrichthyes; order Orectolobiformes; family Ginglymostomatidae; genus Ginglymostoma; species Ginglymostoma cirratum. The sequence goes on from JAHRHZ010000026.1 coordinate 32,966,222, forward strand.
CCCCTTTCTTCTCAAAACATCAAGCACCCCGGAATACTTAGATCCCAATCTGGGTCTCCTTCCAACTACACCTGCGTAATGACTATTAAACCAAAGCCATTTAATTATATATGTAGAAATATATACTTTAAATAAAAGGAATGAGATAGTGAGCAAAGTGAATGCTGAGGGAAACTGGTTTCATAGAACTGAATGCAAACTCCAGCTAAATAAATAGAAGAATCCAGTTTGCAATTATCACAGGGAGTTTGTCCCATCTGAGAGAAGATCTATTACTATTGGTTGGGGAACAGAGGCCATTGGCCAGGGTTTTTCAAGATGATGATGACGGTAATCCAACCTTTTGAGGAAATCTACTTTTGACTGAATATCATCAATGTCCGGGAGGTTAAATGGTTGGAAAAACTTTGTTGATAGCATAGAATTACATAGAATTTACAGGACAGAATCAAGCCATTCAACTCAGCTAGTCTCAGCAGTATTCATACTCAACACAAATCTCCTCCCACTTTACTTACTTCACCTCACTAAATCAGCATATAATTCCAATCTTTGTTTTTCATGAAACTACCTAACATTGTCTTAAATGCATCACTACTATTTTCACCAAATAATTTCCGTGACAGCAAGTTCCACATTCTCACTGCTCCCTGAGTAAAGAAATTTCTCCTGAATTCCATATTGGGTTTATCAGTGCCTATGTATCTTTGTGACCTTAATTTCGGAACCCCACATTTTTTAACACATTCCCAATGCAAATGTTGAAATATGACAGAACTTTCAATTACAATGTATTCCAAATCATCAGTTTAAATCTTATCTTGTTAATAAAACTCCCTGTGTGCCTCCCACTCACTCCTGGTGTGTAAATTGGGGACATTTCAATTTGATCTTTGTTTAATAAACCTGAAAGTTGCACAATGGGTAATTATCAAGTTGAAATTGGTTTGCATTCATTGCTGTCATCATTGCAGAGGGTAATGGCACTTAATCGCGTCTACTCCCTGAGTAATTGGCAATGGAATTGTAGAATTGTTTGCAGTATAGTGTTACCTGAAAATGCAGCCAGTCCTGCTATTATATAGACTTCAATCAAACAGACTAAAATGAGCACATCACAGCTTGTGACCTCTTAGGGGATTTTGCATCTCCCACCATCAATCAAGTTTCTGACATCCCGGCACTAAATACGTTAGTAATGAAACTAACTGTTTGCAATGTCAATTTCCACAGCATCACCACTTGATGAGTTGGACTGACAGACTAATATGACATGCTGAATGCTCAGGAGCATGGAATATCATTAAGGAAATGAACATGAATCATTGCAGTTTATCGCATTTAGCAATATGCCAGAGCGTAAAAATGTACAAGGAAGAAAAACCATACTTATCTGAATTACGAGGCATTCCTAAAGATTATCATGAGTGATGTATTATGCGTGCCCAGTGAAGTCTCTCCTAATGTGTCTCGTCACTGCAGTCTTCCTCTCCCCGAGAGCTGCTGGTTGTAGATGGATTAGGAGCCAATATCATGCAGAGGCTGAACTGATGTTGTGAATTGGGCTAAAATGTTGTGGGCAATAATCTATGGTCCAATCTTCCAATATTTCATGAGCTCCTGTAAGGTTCAAGCAAAATGTCACCCACTACCCACCCAAAGCAGAAAACTCTGAAGATGAGCCATGAGTCAGGATGTCAGTGTGGCCAAGCCTATTAGGGCTGTGATCTCCTCCTGAAACACTCCCGAGTTGAATCAGCTCTGGTGGTGCACTAGTTAATTTTCCACAACAGTTTATTTAAACTACTGCGTTAACATAGCCATTAATTTAGCAGTAAACAAGGCAGAAATAAACTTTAAGCCAATTAATCATTGCTCTGTCAATTGAGATTAAAACACAATAGATTAGAACAAAAACACATGCTGGAAATATGCAGCAGACAGATAGCAATCAAAGAAGGAAAAAAGGTTGATTTGTGTTTGCATCAAGTGTATTGCATGATATTTTGATCTGTTTTGCTGCATATATGATTCCAGCGTTCGCTGTTTTCATTTTTGATGTCTGAATTCGAAGTTCCTCTTTTTCTTTATTTTGGATTGTGACACCACAAGGTTTGACTGACTGAGAATTACTTTTAGCAGAAACATATAGCTTGAGCCAAAAATGTGCTTAGTTCAAACAGGCAAAAATACCTAATCAAAAGACTTACAATCATAATTACGCACATTCATGAAATGGAGTTGCATTAGCTATCCTCTAGTCCCATTGATGTCTGTAGAATGCTGGAAAATGATCACCAATACATTGTTCCTCAAGTATTCTGGGATGCAAAGTATCAGGCCCTGGGGATTATTGGTTTTTAATCCCTTAAATTTCCCCAATACCATTTCTTCAATAATAAGGATGTCCTTCAGATTTCCCTTCATGCTTGACTCTCTGTCCCCTGGTATTTCCTGAAGGTTGTTTGTGCCCTACTTAGTAGTGACAAGATCCAAAGTATTTGTTCAACAGTCTGCCATCTTTTTGTTGTCCATTATGAATTCACCTTATTCCTGTAAGGGGCCTACATTTGTCTTCACCATTCCTATTCTCTTCACAAATCTATTAAAGCTTTTGCTGTCAGTTTTTATGTTTTCCACAAGCTTACTCTCATATTTTATTTTCTCCCTCTGAATTAAAACCTTCATTCTCTTCAGCTGAATTTTTAATTTCTCCTAATCCTCAAGTTTGCTGCTTTTCTGGCAAATTTATATGTCTCCTCTTTGGCTTTAGTAATATCCCTGATTTCCCTTGTTAGCCATGTTTGAGCCACCTTCCCTGTTTTGCTTTTACACCAGACAGGGATTGACAATTGTTGAAGTTCATCCATGTGTTCTTTAAATGCCTGCCATTGCCTATCCACCATCAACTCTTTGAGTATCCTTGGCCAGCTTATCCTAAGCAATGCATGCCTCATACCACCAAAGTTATTTTTCTTTAAGTTCAGGACCCTAGTCTCAGATTTAAGTCTCAGATCTCAGGTGTCGCTCTCCACCTTAATGAAGAATTCTACCATATTATGGTCTCTCTTCCCCAAAGGATCTCGCACCACAAGATTGCTAATTAATCCACTGTCATTACACGGTACCCAGTCTAGGATGGCCTGCTCTCTAGTTCGTTCATCGACACATTGGTCGAGGAAGCCATCCCTCATACACTCCAGGAAATCTTTCTCCATCGCATTGCGACCAGTTTAGTTAGTCCAATCAATATGCAGATTGAAGTCAACTGTAATAACTACTGTACCCTGATCACATGCATCTCTAATTTCCTGTCTGTACACAACTCCCACTAACATCTTTTCCCCTTTGGTGTTCTGCAGCTCCCCCCATACAGATTCCATATCATCCAGGCCAATGTCCTCCCTTACTATTGTGTTAATCTCCGACTCAACTAACAATGCTATTCCACCTCCCTTTCCTTTCCATTGATCTTTCCTGAAAATTGAATACCCCTGGATGTTGAGTTCCCATCGTTGGTCACCCTGGAGGCAGGTCTCTGTGATCCCAATTACATCATCTCCATTAATAATCGTCTGTACATTAATTTATCCACCTTATTACAAATGCTCCTCACATTGAGACACAGAGTCTTCAGGCTTGTTTTTTCTGACATTTCTTGCCCTTTTAGAATTATGATGTAATGTGACCTTTTTTGATTTTTATCTTCGGTTTCTCTGCCTTCCACTTTCACTTTTCCGCTTGCTGCCTTTTGTTTCTGTCCCCAGTTTGCTTTCCTCATACTTCCTGCACTGATTCCCATTCCCCTGCCATATTAGTTTAAGTACTGGCTCTCGATATGAAACTTAAAGGTAGACAAGACCCATTAAGAATTGTATATAATGGTGTATGATATTCCATTTTTAATTACACTTCACGATCAGTGGAGTAGAGATTGAATCCTGTTCTGCTCACCTCAACAGCGTGTCTCAGTCCAAACCTCAAAAGTAAACATCTACAGCACGAATGTTACACTTTCCTCTGTGATACATAGAGTCTTGCGGTCTCTCAGAAATCACAGGAAGAATGACCAAGGAGTACAGAACCAGGAGTGATAGTCTAACGATATTGGATAGGTCATTTAGGTCTGAGATGAGGAGAAATGTCTTCACCCAGAGTGTAGTGCACCTGTGGAATTCTCTCCCACAGAAAGTGGTTGAGGCCAAAACATTTAATGTTTTCAAAAAGAGAAAGATATACTTCTTAGGGCTAAAGGGGTTAAAAGGTATGGAACGAGAGTGGGAACAGGGTACTGAGTAGGAGGAAGGGCCAAATGGCCTATTCCTGCTCATAATTTTGGTTTTTCTTTGTTTGCCAATTTCTTGCCACAAGTGTTGATTCATGTCCTGAGTTATGATCTTGAACCACATCAGATCGTACGAATGTATTTTCATTTCTGAACTTACAGACCAACAGAGAGAGGAACGTTCTATTTCAGTCTTTTTGAATATAACCACAAGTCCCGAGGTTCAAATGACTTCAGGCTAATTGCTACTGCGAAGGGCAAGGTTGAGAAAGTGGCCTCTTCATGTTAACTTAAGCTGGTGTGGAAATTCAACCCACACCATTAAGATCACTCTGCATCACAAACCAGTCATCCATCACTAAACTCACTGCTAGCCGTTCCTCTCTAATGAGAGCAGCACCAGGATCCTCTGGGATTATGGTCATTCTACCTTTACAACTGTTAATGATGTCACTACATGAATTCTTAATACAGTCATTTTAAATTCCTTTCTTCCCTTAAATTGCTTTCAACAAAGGACTAATGCCCTGTTAAAGTAACTGAATTTCAATGTGATATTTATCATAATGACTTATTGCATTCCTAATTTATTACAACCAAGACAATGAAAATGAGCTATCTTTGAGTCCATGTGTGTGTGCGTAATTTTGCTGCCATTCCAGACTCAAACCTGATGCTCTATTTCCACTTCTTTCTTTTTTAAAAAACCCTATTTACCCTGATCTCCATTACCATTCTAGAGTCTTTTCTTCTAACATGATGCTCCTTTAATTTCTCAATGTTTAGATACTATTCACGCTAAATTCCCTACTGAACTTTCAGAACTCCTGGACTTTTTCTAGTCTCTTGCCACGATCCCATGCTTGACCAAATGTTAGTTAATCCTGCAATTTCTGATGATGCCTCTCTCGGTGCCTTCAAAAGGGCTCAGCGAGGCACTCTTTGTGAGCAAGAAATACAAAAGCCTTATTTTAATTTCATGTATCTTTCCCACACAGTGCAAATCATCCCAAACCCTTTCCCATCCACCTCACTGTTGTGACTGCTGACCAGAGGACTGCCGGGTGACCAGCTCTCACTACTCCTTTACAAAGCTCCCTCCATAATGACTATTCACTGATGAACAAGCATTCCAGGAAGATGTCATGGATAAGTGTGTCAAGAAAATGGCCTGAAAAGAATCCTAGCAGATATGTGATTCCATCCCTTACTGATGGCATCCAGAGAAACTACAAAGTCCAACACTCACCTCAGTAAAACAGTCCATGTTGCCCTTAATAAGTATCAGACCTTGACATGGAATTCCAATAGTGCTCGAAACAGGCCCTTCAGCCCAACCTGACCCTCCAAAGAGCACCCCACCCAGATACATCCCTCTACCATTTCCCTGTAATGCTACATTTCCCGTGGCTAACACACTTAACTTACACATCCCTGATCACTATGAGCAATTTACCATGACCAATCCAGCTAATCTGGGCATCTTTGGACTGTGGGAGGGATCCACAGAAGTCATCACATGGAACCCAGCAAAAATCCACACAGACATGGGGACGACGTTCAAATTTCGCACAGACAGTCACCAGAGGGTGGAACGCTTGATATACTGCTCTGGCATTTTCTCTTCCTTTGGTCATCTCACAATGTTCCACCTCCCTCACCTCTCATACAAAAACATGATTCTCCACTCTTCAGCTTTTACATGTGCACTGGGGCTGTTAATCTAGTTAATCTAGTCCAATCAGGGAGCCCTGGCTGACAGATATAAACAGGAGTGTCAGGGGTTCTGTGTCAGAGATAATAGGTACTGCAGATGCTGGAGAATCCGAGATAACAAGGTGTGGAGCTGGATGAACACAGCAGGCCAAGCAGCATCATAGGAGCAGAAAATTTTCTGATGAAGGGTCTAGGCCCGAAACGTCAAGCGTTCCTGCTCCTATGATGCTGCTTGGCCTGCTGTGTTCATCCAGCTCCACACCTTGTTGTGTCAGGGGTTCTGTTCACTCTGAGAGCTGGCTCTGAAGGAGCTGGATCAGTGCCAGGGACTCTCCACGTGTAAATAATAGGCGACTTGGTGACAGGATACCAGCCTCTGTGGAGTAATTTCAATAGGTGGAAGACAGACTGACCATTGCATATTCGTTTACCAAATTAAAAGCCCTCACTGCTACATTCTTCCTCACTGTCACACAGCTTCTTATCTTTGTGATTTCAATCTCTACCTCAACTCATTATGCTCCCTCTGGTCTGATTTTGTGGCAAATCGTATTCTCTATAAATACCTTCCTCCATGTGAACTCACCAACTCATATCCTTTGGCCCTTTGGCCATCTCACATGGTCTTGCTAGTCCCATTTAATCAATTACAGAAAAAGTTAACTCTGCTCACTTTCCTATATCACTGTCCACCCAAATCTGCTTTCCACACCTCAACCTCCTTCTGTCTCAGCTCCGATGAAAATATCTCCCCATTCACTTATAACTGCATTTCCAAAATCCCAAATGCCTAACCTTTGACCTCCCATTTGCCACAATGCTTTTTCAACTGCTGATTTGCTCAATCACACTTTCGCTCCCATTATTGATGCCTTAGTTTCCAGTAAAACTATTATTCTCTCTTGCTTTTGCTACTTATCCTACAAGGATCAAATTTCCACGCTGCATAGTCAAAACTTCAGACCTGAAAGGAGACAATGGCTTAGCCAATTACTAGATCTCAATAAACCATGCTGAACCCCATCAGGTCCTGCTTTCATTTGCTAAAACCATTCACCATTTTAGAGCAAACAAGATATAGAGCTGGATGAACACAGCAGGCTAGGCAGCATCAGAGGAGCAGGAAGGCTGACATTTCGGGCCTAGATCCTTCTTCAGAAATGGGGGAGGGGAAGGGGGTTCTGAAATAAATAGGGAGAGGGGGGGAGGCAGATAGGATGTGGATAGAGGAGAAGATAGGTAGAGAGGAGACAGACAAGTCAAAGAGGCGGGGATGGAGCCAGTAGAGGTGAGTGTAGGTGGGGAGGTAGGGAGGAGATAGGTCAGTCCAAGGAGGACGGACAGGTCAAGGGGGTGAGATGAGGTTAGTAGATAGGAGATGGGGGTGGGGCTTGAGGTGGGAGGAGGGGATAGGTGAGAGGAGGGACAGGTTAGGGAGGCGGGGACGAGCTGGGCTGGTTTCGGGATGCGGTAGAGGGAGGGGAGATTTTGAAGCTTGTGAAGTCCACATTGGGCTGCAGGGTTCCCAAGTGGAATATGAGTTGCTGTCGTCTGAGGAATGGGAGGGAGAGTTGAAATGGTTCGCGACTGGGAGGTGCAGTTGTTTGTTGCGAACTGAGTGCAGGTGTTCTGCAAAGCAGTCCCCAAGCCTCTGCTTGGTTTCCCAATGTAGAGGAGGCCACAACGGGTACAGCGGATGCAGTATGCCACATTAGCAGATGTGCAGGTGAACATCTGCTTGATGTGGAAAGTCTTCTCGGGGCCTGGGATGGAGGTGAGGGGGACGGTGTAGGGGCAGGTGTAGCACTTCCTGCAGTTGCAGGGAAAAGTGCCAGGTGTGGTGGGGCTGGAGGGGAGTGTGGAGCGGACAAGGGAGTCGCGGAGGGAGTGGTCCCTCCGGAAGGCAGATAAGGGTGGGGAGGGAAAAATGTCTTTAGTGGTGGGGTCGGATTGAAGATGGCGGAAGTGTCAGAGGGTGATGCGTTGGTGGGGTGGTACATGAGGATGAGGGGGATTCTGTTGTGGTTGTTATTTCAGGGACGGGGTGTGAGGGACGGGTTGCAGGAAATGCGGGAGACATGGTCGAGGGCGTTCTTGACCACTTCAAAATCTCCCCTCCCCCTACCGCATTCCAGAACCAGCCCAGCTCACCCCCGCCTCCCTAACCCGTCCTTCCTCCCACCTATCCCCTCCTCCCATCCCAAGCCCCACCCCCATCTCCTCTCTACTAACCTCATCTCACACCCTTGACCTGTCCGTCCTCCCTGGACTGACCTATCCCCTCCCTAACTCCCCACCTACACTCACCGCTACTGGATCCACCCCCGCTTCTTTGACCTGTCTGTCTCCTCCCCACCTATCTTCTCCTCTGTCCATCTTCTATCTGTCTCCCCCACTCTCCCTATTTATTGCAGAACCCCCCTCCCCTCCCCCATTTCTGAAGAAGGGTCTAGGCCCGAAACGTCAGCCTTCCTGCTCCTCTGATGCTGCTTAGCCTGCTGTGTTCATCCAGCTCTACACCTTGTTATCTCAGATTCTCCAGCATCTGCAGTTCCTGCTATCTCTGAAACCATTTTGGAGCATCCCGGAATTTAAAGACAATCCCTATTTAATTTCCATTGCAAACTAGCTTTTTCATCTTGTGTCCCGTCCACACCTAGTTTAAACAAGGAACTTATAGATTACTTTTTACCAAGACTTAGACCACAACCGTTCACTGCCTCTATCGCATTCCTACTTGGCCAGACCTCCTCCAAGCTCCTTTTCTCTTTGTCTTAGCCCAGAATTCACATAGTTCTCTACTTTCTCTCCTACCTGCCCCTATGCCCTTGACATTGTCTACAAGTGTAAACATCTTGCACCTTCTTCCAGTAAATCAAACCAGGTTTCACTGTCCCCATAGCTACTGTACCATCCAGGCTTGTCATCAAACAGGATGTGGAGCAGGTCACATAGCAAAGCAGATCCTCCATTTCATTTAAGCAAATGCACTTCAATGTAATTCAATGCAATTTCAAATTTCTCCCACCACCAGCATAGGTAGTAACCACTATTAATTCTCAACTGCCTGTTCAGTTTTTGGAACTTTATAGGAATACATAACAAAATGTTTGGCCAGAATATTTCAGCATAGCAAGTAGCTGCAATATGAAAATTTAAATCACTTATTAGTGTACTGAAATCTTCATGATGAGCATATATTAAATTTCCTCCCTCACTAAAGGAGAGACAAAAATGACTGAGGAGGGAAACATGTGAAGCCATGTTGGTACAGCTGAGTGATTCTCTCAAGTTGCTTCTGATATAATGCTTGGCAACAAGGGGTGGCATGGTGGCTCAGTGGTTAGCACTGCTACCTCACAGCACCAGGGACCCAGGTTCAATTCCACCCTCAGATGACTATCTGTGTGGAGTTTGCATATTCTCCCCCTGCCTGAGTGTGTTTCCTCCCATCATCCAAAGATGTACAGGCTAGGTGGATTGGCCATGCTAAATTGGCTGTAGTGTTCAGGGAGTGGGTGGGATGCTCTGAGGGTCAGTGTGGACTTGTTGGGCCAAAAGGCCTGTCCCCACACTGTAGGGATTCTATGAGGGGGGGGAAAAATAAAGACAGCTTTAACCTGCATTGAGTTTATCTGAGGGTGCTTGAGAATAATTTCATTTTCCATTACCATTCTGCGCCCAAACATAATTGACCAGTTCAAAGGTAAACATTAAAAGTGATTTGTAAGAGATTTCAAGGACTTGCAAAAGATTTAAAATGACAGTGCAGGTATGTCAACAAGCTGAACCATTAGTAAACCACAATCTGTATGTTCAAGAAAATGGGCTGGCATATTGGCTCAGTCTCTAGCAATGCTGCCTCACAGTCCCAGGGACCTGGGTTCAATTCTACCCTTGAGTGAGTGTCAGTGTAGTGTTTGCAAGCTCATCCTTTGTCTGTGTGGTTTTCCTCCCACAGCCCAAAGATCTGTAGGTTAGATGGATTGGCCATGGGAAGTGTGGGGACAAAGAAGGGGTAGGATGCTTCTTGGAGGGCCAATATGGGCTGAAGAGCCTGCTTCCACACTATATGGATTCTATGAAAGTGTATTTTGTACATTTTACAGTGATTAATATGACAGACAAAATGGACTGAATTTTATGGCCCCTCACCAAGGTATGTGATTATAGGGGGTATTCTTAAAATGCACTGTCCAGCCTTCCTGATACTTTCCTGCCCATCCCCACCTCCTATTTTACAATGGGCGCCAAGCAGATCATCTGCCCTTGAGCTAATTCGTGGACAATTAACAACCGCATTCCAGTTATGCTGGTATTTTGCCTCCAGGAAAGGAAACCAGGCAGAGAGTCCAGCAGTTTCGATTATGTGACCAACTGACAGGCAGGAAAGGTGGTGAAGTGCTCCTTTGGAAGGTCCATTAGAGACACTGTACTTGGTGCCTCCTCTAACAAGTCAGCCTTCCAAACATAGCCCCCAAACCCCCTCACAGAGATTTACTGCCAATCCTGTCAGAAACCCAAGACTTACCTTGAAGTCTGGGCCCCATCACTTCCTCTTCTCAAGGACAGGTTATAGTCTCAGTAATGGCCACAGCTCGGGCTTGTTGCTGCTTGGCCCACAGATTGACCAACAGCTCTTTCAGAAGGGCTTTCCTTCCAGATATATGGGACAAAGTCTCATCTTGAAATAATTAAGACTGCTTCCGGAGTGAAGAATAGGTGAAAAATCTAGATAAACATGTATAATCATTCCGCAAGGATCAATAGTCATAGAAGTAGAGCTGGCAGACTGGTTTGTAGGATGTATCAGAGATCCTGCTCCTATGATGCTGCTTGGCCTGCTGTGTTCATCCAGCTCCACACCTTGTTATCTTGGTTTGTAGGATGTAGTGACGTTGCGGCTCTGTTGTCGGACTAATACTCCAGTTGCATTTTCTACTATTCTTGAAGCACGAGTTCAAATCCCATCATGGAAGTTGGGAATCTAAATGTGAGAACGCTGTACTTTTTTTATTGTGTTGTGGAATGTGGGCATTACTGGCTGGCCAGCATTTCTCACCCATCCCGAGTGGCCCTTGAGAAGGTGGTGGTGACCTGCCTTCTTGAATAGCTGCAGTCTGTGTGCTTCAGGTGCATTCTGGAGGAGGTTCCAGGATTTTGACGCAGACACAGTGTTAGATTCCATACTTTTAATGAGAGTCCAAGTCATGGGGTGTATTCAGATGACCTTTATTGCAATTGACCCTTCAGTTACACCACAGCAAAAAGACACAAGAGAAAAGCTTCAGAATGCCTTAATTTATGCAGTTTACACTTCGAGTGCATACACCTCGCGGCCCCATCCTTTGATTTCTATTGGTCAGCAGAGCTGAGTTGTCCCTCTGTAATTGGCTCTCTGGTACAGTTTAAGCTTGCCTCAGTAAAATGACAAAGAAATGACAAAATAACAATAAAATGACAAAAGGCTTGTGGCCCTCTCCTAGTCCTTCATGATGTTTTCCAGACTCTTATCTCCCTTCTTGAGGCTTAACATTTGCCAGCTGCTCCATGTTAACTGCCAAGTAATTGGATACTTGCCTATTACTTCAGGACCTTTTCAGCTCCAATAAAGTTATGAGATTACACCTAATGTTAGAGTTCTTAGCTATCGAGTTGTGTCTTAATGTGTTCATTCAATCCACATTCCAATCTCTGCTGATCTCTGCATTCATTTTCTTTGTAATGACACAAAGTGTTGATTTTACTGTCTGAAACTGGTTTGAATCTTTTCCATTAATGCTTTTCTATAGCTAATTCAGAACTATAATTATAATTATTGATTAAACAACTAATTAGTGTGAGATGTTCTGATATGCTTCAGACGCATTAACTGCAACCTTGAGCTGCTATTGTTGTCAAATATGAAATGTTATTATCTATGTCTTTACAGAGCTGCTATCGTTCTACTTGTGAAAACTATATTAAAACAGAAATGTTAAATGTTGTTATCTATGTCTTATGCACATTCAGCAACCTTGAAATGTTACTGTCAGTCCTGTCAGCCATGGGCAGCTGTCAGCCATTTTGTGCTGCTCAGTTATGGACATCCCTCACAGATAGTGAAGGAACGGTGATATATTTCCAAGTCAGGATGGTGAGTGGGTTGGAGGGGAACTTGGAGGCGGTGGTGTTTCCATGTATCTACTGCCCTTATCCTTCTAGCTGGAGGTGGTTGTGGATTGGGAAGATGTTGTCTAAGGATATTCAGTGAATTTCTGCAGAGCATCTTGAAGCTAGTACACACTGCTACTACTGACCATCAGTGGTAGAGGGAGTGAATGCTTGTGGATGCAGTGCCAATCAAGTGGGCTGCTTTGTCCAAGACGGTTTCAAGCTTCTTGAGTGTTGTTGGAGCTGCACCCGTCCAGGCAAGTGAGGAGTGTTCATCACGTTCCTGACTTGTGCCTTATAGATGGTGGACATGCTTTGGTGAGTCAGGAGATAAGTTATTTGCTGCAGTATTCCCAGCTTAATAGGACAATATGAGAAAATATTGTCAAGACAGAAGATCAGCCAGGATCCAGTTCAACAGGAGAGCAAATTTGAGAGGCTGAATGACCCAATACCTCTATTACTTATGGTTCTAATGAGACCAAATCCAAAGAACTTATCTCCAAGCTTGACCTGAGTCAAGAAGTAGAGAGAAGTTCCATGTTATGGTGCCCAACTTGACTTTCCCAAAGAACCTTATTTGTTCAGGACACACCTATGTATACTTTAGCCACGGTAAATCATCCTATGCTTTGTTAACCTGAAGAGAAATCTGCTAGGATTGAGACCATAATAATAAAATTTGGGAGGCTTGATGTTTTGAGAAGTTGGAATTACCTGATACATACTAGAGGAACTAGGGTAAAACATTTTAAAATCATCTGGAATAACACAGTCAGAAAGATGTAAAAATGATCCAATAATCATATTAGTTTGAAGCAAAGCTAAACTTATCAAAGGCAGTGTGATCATTTAACTTTTAATAAACATCTAAGTATTTAGCTTTGCATTTAGCACCTACTACTGAGACATAGCAAGGAACAGCACCTCAACTTATATTCTTCTGACAGACCCTCAAAGTGAGGACAATTCTTAGCATATAGTTTGGAAAGAACTAGCATGGTGATTTTTTTTTTAATGTGAGGAAGGTGTTCTGGGTGACCAGGAAACTCCCATTCTTACAACTGGTCATTGGTCCAGGAAGGCTTTGCAGATTGACAATCATTGTCATTAACTCATCTTCCATATGCATCAAAAGTCTTGAAGTGAGACTGAACCCAGAGTTTTTGGTTCAGAAACACTCACACAACCAATTGTACCCCAAGACCTCATACTGCCTATTGTTGCATCTTACACACCAGCCTTGTACTGAATCAGAAAGATACCAGATTCTACATGATAGTGTAAACTGATCCCGGTCAAGATAGGCCAATACTTGGCATCTGCTTGAGTTAAGGGGAGGACCCGAGAGACTAATGCAGTATTAACACTACCAACTGTAATCAATGATACAACAGGAAAAGAAAATAAAGACCAGGTTCAAATCTATTACCATCACGACTTCTATGGATTATATTCTACTGTGTTTTATAGATCAGTCTCTGATGCTGATGAACACAAAACACCCAAGTCTGCCGAGTCTTCACCATCCCCCCAGACCTGTCCCTTACTGAGGACAGACAGTCAGTCCTCAGTAAAGGGCTCACCTTTATCCCTCTCTACCCACACATCAATGAATACTGGTCACGTTTAGATATAGAGCAGTTTTTCCGCCGCCTCCACCTCCGCACTTACTTCTTCAACCGTGAACCTAACCCTTCCTCTACTGATCCCTTTCTCCCACCTCCAACACACCCCCTCCACCTGGACACCACCGCACGGCCTCCTACCCTCCCTTGACCTCTTCATCTCCAACTGCCGTTGTGACATCATTCGCCTCAACCTCTCCACCCCTCTCACACTCTCCAACTTTTCCCCGGCAGAATGTGCAGCCCTCCGCTCCCTCCGCTCCAATCCCAACCTCACCATAAAACCCGTGGACAAGGGAGGCGCAGTTGCAGTATGGCGCACTGACCTCTACATCGCCGAGGCCAGACGCCAACTCTCCTACACCTCCTTCTACCTCACCCTTGATCATGACCCCACCCCCGAGCACCAAACCATCATCTCCCGAACCATACACAACCTCATCACTTCAGGTGACCTCTCACCCACAGCCTCCAACCTCATCATTCCCTAACCCCGCACCACCCGCTTCTATTTCCTCCCCAAAATCCACAAACCTGAATGCCCTGGTCGATCCATTGTCTCCACCTGCTCCTGCCCCACTGAACTTATCTCCACCTATCTGGACTCGATTTTCTCCCCCTTGGACCAGGAACTCCCTACCTACTTCTGTGACACCACCCACGCCCTCCACCTCCTTCAGAACTTCCAATTCCCCGGTCCCCAACACTTCATCTTTACCATGGATGTCCAGTTCCTATACACCTGCATTCCCCATACAGATGGCCTAAAGGCCCTCCGCTTCTTCCTGTCCCACAGGCCTGACCAGTCCCCCTACTGACACCCTCATCCGCTTAGCCAAAGTCATCCTCACCCTCAGCAACTTCTCTTTCAATTCCTCCCACTTCCTACAGACAAAGGGGGTGGTCATGGGTACCCGCATGGGCCCAAGCTATGCCTACCTCTTTGTACATTACATGGAACAATCTCTCTTCCGTACCTACACTGACCTTAACCCCACCTCTTCCTCCGTTACATTGATGACTGTATCGGCACCTCCTCGTGCTCCCACGAGGAGCTCGAACAGTTCATCCACTTCACCAACACCTTCCACCCCAACCTTAAGTTCACCTGGACCATCTCGAATACCTCTGTCTCCTTCCTGGACCTCTCTGTCTCCATCTCCAGCAACCACCTAGAAACCAATATCCATTTCAAGCCCACCGACTCCCACAGCCACGTAGAATACACCTCCTCCTACCCACTTTCCTGCAAAAAATGCCATCCCCTATTCCAAAGTCCTTCGCCTCCACCGCATCTGCTCCCAGGATGAGGCATTCCACTCCCGTACATCTCAGATTTCCCCGTTTTTCAAGACTGCAACTTCCCCCCCTCAGTCATCAAGAACGCCCTCGACCATGTCTCCCGAATTTCCAGCAACTCATCCCTCACACCCCGTCCCCGCAATAACAACCAAAACAGAATCCCCCTCATCCTCATGTACCACCCCACCAACCTCCGCATCCAACGCATCATCCTCCGACACTTCCGCCATCTGCAATCAGATCCCACCACGAAAGACATTTTTCCCTCCCCACCCTTATCTGCTTTCCGGAGGGACTACTCTCTCTGTGGCTCCACTGTCTGCTCCACACTCCCCTCCAGCCCCACCTCAACCAGCACTTTTCCCTGCAACCGCAGGAAGTGCTACACCTGCCCCTACACCGACCCCCTCACCCCCATCCCAGGCCCCAATAAGACTTTTCACATCAAGCAGACGTTCACTTGCACATCTGCTAATGTGGTATACTGCATTTGCTGTTCCCGTTGTGGCCTCATCTACATCAGGGAAACCAAGCGGAGGCTGAGGGACCGCTTTGCAGAACGCCTACGCTCGGTTCGCACTAAACAACTGCACCTCCCAGTCGTGAACCATTTCAATTCGTCCTCTCATTCCGCAGACGACATGTCCATCCTGGGCCTCCTGCAGTGCCACAACGATGTGACCCGAAGGTCGCAGGAACAGCAACTCATATTCCACTTGGGAACCCTGCAGCCCAATGGTATCAATGCGGACTTCCAAGCTTCAAAATCTCCCCTCCCCCAACCGCATCCCAAAACCAGCCCAGCTCATCCCCGCCTCCCTAACCTGTCCTTCCTCCCACCTATTCCCTCCTCCCACCTCAAGCCCCACCCCCATCTCCTATCTACTAACTGCATCCCGCCCCCTTGACCTGTCCGTCCTCCCTAGACTGACCTGTCTCCTCCCTACCTCTCCACCTACACTCACCTTTACTGGCTCCATTCCCGCCTCTTTGACCAGTCTGTCTCCTCTCCACCTATCTTCTCCTCTATCCATCTTCTATCCGCCTCCCCCTCTCTCCCTATTTATTTCAGAACCCCCTTCCCCTCCCTAAATTTCTGAAGAAGGGTCTAGGCCCGAAACGTCAGCCTTCCTGCTCCTCTGATGCTGCTTGGCCTGCTGTGTTCATCCAGCTCTACACCTCATTATCTCAATAAAGTAACTGTTTTGTTTTAAACACCAGATACCAGAGAATGCAGTCTAGCCTCTGGGATCTTCAATATAGGAAAAAAGTTACTGCAGATGCTGGAATCTATGCTGAAAACAAAAATTGCTGGAAATCACAGTGGATCAGACAGCATCCATAAGGAGAGAATGCTGTGATGAAGAATCATCTCGACTTGAAATGTTAGATGACTTTCTCTCCATGAATGCTATATGAAACGTTGTGCTTTCCAGCATTTTTTGTTTTCAGTATCTTCAATACAGGTATTTTCTAATTGACCTGATTAGAGACAGTATGACACACCTCTCGAACAGGAAGAATTTGAAACCAGGCCTCCTGGTTCAGAGCCAGGGACGCTGTGCCACAAAAGCCCTCAAGGGATCTTCAATGTGTGTTCTTGCAATT
The DNA here is from genome assembly GCA_024137785.1 of Ginglymostoma cirratum. Lineage (NCBI taxonomy): Eukaryota > Metazoa > Chordata > Chondrichthyes > Orectolobiformes > Ginglymostomatidae > Ginglymostoma > Ginglymostoma cirratum. Next base: position 32,982,914 of record JAHRHZ010000026.1, read on the forward strand.
GAGCTAAATGATTCACACACAATAAGAAAAGAAAGTTAAAACAGTTAAAACTGGAGATGAAATTATTGTTACAGCAGCAGTTGTGCCAGCTACACAGAGAAACATTGAATCTCCAAATATGGAAATGCCACCAGCTCAGAGGAATGAGCAAAGTCTGTGGCTGTGAGCAGTCGTGAGCAGTCAAACAGCTTGCCTGTAATCTGCCCAACAACTGGCTTTCACAGTTCAGTGGAACTGAGACTCATATGCGTCATCATTGACTGAAGGAATGAAATATTCCGTTTACGTGATAACTTGCGGACCTGAGCGTAGGTTTATTTTTCTACTGCTCTCCTCGTTTTAAGCAGCTGTGATTTTTTTGTTGAGATATAAACCATTGAGGTATATGAACTGTTGTCCACAATCTAAATTCATCCCTGCTTCATTCTACGTTGAGGAAGGTTCCAGTGAGGAATCAAACGCACAATGTTAATATATTTTTAAATGGTTCACAATTTGAAACCAAGGGCAGCTGAAGGTTCTTCTTTGACACAGCTAGATCAGAGAAACTAATGATGTGCCAGACTTCCATTTGTCAGCATTTTGACTCTTATGAGCTAATATAAAAAAAATGTTTTAATTGCTTTGTGATTTCAGAAACTGTTAGCCAGCCACTCTGTCTTACCTTAACATGCTTCCATTGTGATAAATGTTATCAATTTATATTCCCTAATTTCTAATGTGCTTTCAATTTACTTTATTAATATTTATTTTCCAGCTTCCTGAGGTTACCTGAAAGCCTCTGATTCGAGCTCATGTCAAAATTTTCTCTGCTGCCCTCCCACAGTCAAAGGAAGAAGTGTGCAGCAATTCGCTAACAATGAAATACAATGTCCTTATGTGAGAGGCAGAGTAGGGGATATAGAAGGAAAAAGGATTGAGTAGAAATTTAGCGGTGGAATTTTACCCAGGCACACAATTTGTGATAGTGGAAGTGGACGTGAGCAGCAACTCCCCTCTCTTAATTTTTGCCTCTGCTCCTGCAACTCCGAATAAAGTTTAAAGTAGCAATAAATAAAAACCAAAAGACCTGTGGATGCTGGAAATCAGAAACAAGAACAGGAATTTCAGGTAAAGCTCAGCAAGTCTGCGCACAGAAACCAGAGTTAACGTTTCAGATAGAGATGGTAGCTAGACAAAGTTGTTTGTATGCAGAAAATAGAGTGGAAGATGGGTTAAGGAGAAAACAATAGGTGGAGATAGAGCCCAAAGAGAGGGAAGAACAATTGGACAGACAAAGGACTGGATAAGAATCCGGCTAGGAGAATGGATAGCTACTGTGGGAACAATTAGTGGCTAACAATGGGTTGTGTGTATTAGCAGACCATGTTATTTCAGACTCCAGCATCGGCAGTTCCTACCGTCTCTGATAACAAGGCCTGATGTGTGGGGTTTGAGTTAAGGACAAGAGAGAAGGTGCCTCCAGCCCTAAAATTGTTGAACTTGACATTGAGTTGAGAAGGCTCTAGAGTTCCCAAGCAGAAAATGAGATGTTGTTCTCACAGCTTGTGGTGAGCTTTGCTGGAGCACTACAGCAAGCCTGAGGCAGAGATGTTGACCAGGGGACAGGATGAGGTGTTGAATTGGCAGGCAAATGGAAGCTCAGGGTCTTCTTTGAAGGCAGAACTTAGGTGTTCCGTGAAGCAGTCACCCAGCCTATGCTTTGTTTCCCCAATGAGACCACATTGGGAGCAGCAAGTGTAGTAGAACAGATTGAGTGAAGTGCAGGTTAAGTGCTGCTTCACCTCAGAAGGGAGGAAGGAAGCAGACAGGTGTTACAGCTTCTGTGGTATTCATAGACCAGGCCCAGAAAAATTATTCCAGTGCTTTTCAGCTAAAGATTACTTTGATATACATCTCAGTCTGAGAGTGTAAATGGAGGGAAATGCAAGTAAGGTGTTTAGAATTTCATAGAAGATCATAGAATCCCTACAGTGTGGAAACAAGCCCTTCAGCCCAACAAGTCCACACTGACCCTTGCAACCGCAGTAAGTGTGACACCTGCCCATTTTCCTAGGCTGATCATTATCCACTCCTTTGTCTGTCCAACTGTTCTTCTCTCTCTTTGGCATCTATCCCCACCTATTGTTTACTCCTTACCCCCTCCCCTTCCCTATCTTCTGCATAAAAAGCGACATTTTCCCGGCTACCATCAGTTCTGACAAAGGGTCACGGGACCCAAAACATTAATTCTGATTTCTCTCCACAGATGTTGCCAGACCTGCTGAGCCTCGCCAGCAAATTCTGTTTTTGTTTAAGGTGGCAGTGGAGTATATATGGGGAAATACGTGTGATCACATGGCAGGGGAAGCTTTCCAGAAATCTGCAGACAATGGAACATGTACAAGCAAGGTATCAAAGAGCCTATAGGACAAACATCGGGGTCTCTGCATCACTGCCACAACTTTGCTGCCTGAATCCGTTGCTATAATTACAAATGGAATTCAATCTGGATAAATGTGAGGTAATGCACTGGGAAGCACTGAGGATCAGAGGGACCTTGGTGTGCATGTACACTGGTCACTTAAAGCATTTGGATCGATGGATAAAGTATTAATGAATTAAATTGAATGATTTATTGATTATTGATTTATTATCACACGTATTCAATGTAAAAATACAGTGAAAGGTGCGTACCTTTGCCATACCTATATGGCGCCATTCACATTAACTTATCCAACTTTCCTTACCACTGCTGCAGTCTCGCTCCAGGCCCTCCAGCCCTCACACTGCCTCACTGGCCCCGCTCTCACCACCACTGCCTCACTGGCCCCGCTCTCACTGTCACTGCCTCACTGGCCCCGCTCTCACCGCCACTGCCTCACTGGCCCCGTTCTCACTGTCACTGCCTCACTGGCCCCACTCTCACCGCCACCGCCTCACCGGCTCCGCTCTCACCACCACTGCCTCACTGGCCCCGCTCTCACCGCCACTGCCTCACCGGCCCGCTCTCACTGCCACTGCCTCACCAGCCCACTCTCACCGCCACTGCTTCACCGGCCCCGCTCTCACCGCCACTGCTTCACCGGACCCGCTCTCACCGCCACTGCCTCACTGGCCCCGCTCTCACCGCACTGCCTCACTGGCCCCGCTCTCACCGCACTGCCTCACCGGTCCCG
>JAHRHZ010000026.1:32986081-33007440 GCA_024137785.1 Ginglymostoma cirratum
CCACTGCCTCACCGGCCCCACTCTCACCGCCACTGCCTCACCGGCCCCGCTCTCACCGCCACTGCCTCACCGGCCCCGCTCTCACCGCCACTGCCTCACTGGCCCCGCTCTCACTGTCACTGCCTCACCGGCTCGCTTTCCCCAGCCCACTCTTGAATCGTCACCATCGCTTCAACCCACGTTCGATCCAGCGTCGCTGAAGGACACGGCCGCTCATTCAGCTCCTGCCACATAGTTCCCAGGCATGACCCAGCTTCTTCCCAACTCATTAGGTAGGTAGTTAGAAGGGGTCGGTGGTGGGGATAGAATTTCTACAAAAGGAGAGAGAAGAAGGGAGAAAAGAAAGGACAGAGAAAGAAAGAGAAAGAGGACTGTTGAGCAGAGTGGAGTTCTGAATGGAGCAAGTTGCCATCTTACCAGAAGGCATTTAAGAAAGCATATGGTGTACTCACCTTTATTAGTTGAGGCATAGAGTTTAAGGACAGTGAGATTATGCTGTAACTGTATAAAATGTTGGTTAGGCCACAGTGAGAGTATTGCGGCAGCTCTGGAATCCACATCATAGGAGGAAAGTGATTGTATTGGAGAGGGTGCAGAGGAGATTTATCAGGATGTTGCTTGGGCTGAATAGTTTTAATTACGAAGAGAGATTGTATAGACTGGGTTTGTTTTCCTTGCAGTAGAGAAGACTGCGGGAAGATATGATTGAGATGTATAAAATTACGAGAGGCATAGATAAAGTCGATAGGAAGGAACTTTTTCTCTGGTTGAGGGGAGCGATCAGCAAAGGGGCAAAGACTTTAGGATACGAGCAGGAGTTTTAGAGGGAATGTGAGAAAATGTTTTTCACCTAAAGGGTGGTGGGAATCTGAAACGGTGATAGAAGCAAAAGCTCTCATTACATTCAAGAACTATTTAGATGTGCGGACAAATGGGATGAGTCAGCATGGACGAGTTGGGCCAAAGGGTCTGTTTCCGTGCTTTAAGGCTGTATGACTCTAATTATGAGTCAGATGTTCCTCGTGTGAGAACATGGAGATTTTGTGTTTCCAGAAACAGGCTTCATAAGTATTGAAGAAGTACAATAGTCAGGTCACATCGACTTTGGGTATTTCTACAGCAATAATGCTACAGGGGGTGAGTGCGCAAAATCGCCAAGATTACGCAAAATCTTGATCAACTAATTTGCTCTCCTTGTGTGATTTTCTTGGAAGTTTTTTCCAGTTGATTTCAAATTGGGGCGGCATGCTAAAGTACACCAGAAATGTAGATGACTGAGAATTTTACCAACTGAAAGCACGAACACAAACCTTGACACAAGAAGGTCTAGATCTTGGTGATGTTTTCAGGTAAAATGATCCATGTAGCCACAGAATAGAAAAGAGCAATACTTTGCAGACAGAGTGCACACTGTCTCCTAGCAGCATGCTAAGGGTCTCTGGCTGTGCCCTCTCTGTTATGGATTTATTTGGGGCAAAGGGAAATAAACAAGAGATAACATCAACTATTTATGATTTTTTTAAAATTAATTTTCACAAGGAAGCAGTGAACAGCTTGCATTTGCCACTTCACTGGGCAATGAAAACGCTGTTCACAGTCACGACTAACAAACAGACTCTTGCTGCTAGAGTGTGCAATTTTGTTTTAAATTGTTTGCAGCCACGTCTAAAATTTAATACAACGAGGATTTCAGAATGCAGTAACCATTCTCGCCAAGGAACCACTGGGACCTTCACTGATAAATGGAGATGAGAACTTGAAATTCATCACACCATCAGAAGAACCAGATACTTCTGAACAAACAAGCACAAACAGAAAGATGATCTACCTTTTTATTCTGTCTTGGAAGCCAGTATATGTTGCCCTTGATCTGAGGGGCTTGCAGAGTACAGTTAAGTGTCAGCCACATTGCTGTGTCTCTGGAATCACATGTAGACCACAGCAGATAAGGAAAGCAGATTTCCTTCCCTAAACCACATTAGTGAACCAGCTGGTTTGTTAATTTCCCTGTTCCCCTCACTCACTCTAACCCGTCTCTATCTGAACCTGTTGTACTCTGTTCTCGCTGTCTAGCCCTGAATAATCAGTTTTGAAGAAGAAATATAGTCAATAGTTAACTGTCCTCTCTCCACAAATGCTGCCAGACTTGGATTTTCAGCACATTATGTCTTTATTTCGGTTTTCCAGCATCTGCAGTATTTGGTTTTTATATAGATATCTGGCAAGTACACTGTTTTTCTATAACTGTTTTTCACTACCCTTCTGAGTCACCAGTTGATGTGATGGCATAAGATCTGAACAATGTGGGATACAGAGATAACTAGATCTACTTAACTTGGGACTCCAGAGGTACACAGTTCTTCCTATGTAGCAGGAAGCTGTACTTTCCATCGTAGATGTATTGGGATCGTTGGTTTGAAAAGTTGAGAGATCTCTTTACTCTGTCTTCTAAATGTACTGACTCAGCTCCAAACGCTAACCATTCTCCATGTACAACTCCAGGTAACAACAGTCAGCCCCATTTTGATCTCACTCAAGGGCCACAGGTAAAACTTTCCAATGGGATCAACATTGTCACAAGTAAAAAGTGGTCTGTGTCCTTTTTGTTTCTACATCAGAGCCCTGCATATAATGGCAACTCACCGAGCGCTGCCCTTTGTTGATCTTCCCTGGCAAATTCTGAGGGTTTCTGGTACAAATGGTTGATGTCCATATGAAGCCAATTCCATCTAATAACGGAAAGACTGGAGGAGCTAAGATCCTTTCACCATTAATACTAGGTTCTGGCTCACTAACCAACTTTACAATTATGACCCACCAAACGACTAGAATCCCAAACTATGGCTGAATTCTAGTTTTCCAACAGCTCCAGAGCTGCAGCTGTAACTATGACAGTAAGGGTCCCTTTTGATGTCACAAGACACCATGTGACTTTACAACTGTGGCAATTGTGACAGAGGGACAATACTGACATCAGACAATTGGTGGGCCCTTCATCTTCAGAGAGCATAGGGGCAAAATGAAGACAGGATGAATAAAGGAGGAAATGGACAAGTTATTCCCTCTGATGCCCATCCTCAAATACCTCATTGTGTATGGGCTGATCTTAGATGCCATGCTTGGAATGACTGCCACCAACGCTGAAATATTTCAGCAAGTCGAACATCACCCTAAGAGAAAGCAGCTCAGGCACAACTCTGCGGGAAGCAAGGTGATTGGCTCTGATGATGGCCCTGTAAAGGTCTACATCAAATTGCACGACATCAGTCCGCGGATTCTCTGTTCAACTTCACAGCTAAGGAACATGGAACTCATGGATCCCACTTTCACATGGAAAGGTCCAAAGGGGCGAGACCTTTCAAACAAACCTAACATAAAGATAACACAGACTGGTACCCTGACCATTGATAAATTCAGCAAGGAATTATCAGGGGTCTACATATGCACCATTTTCTTCTACAATCCAAGCACTAAAGCTTTGCAGTCTTTGAGTCTTAAGTATTTCTTGTATGCGTACCGTGACCCCAATTACACCTATGAATTTCAGGCCCAATACCATGCTGCTGACTGTCACAATTCGTACAACAGCCTCTTTCTAAAAAGGTTGCACACGGCTTTGAACCAGCTAGTGACGGACTTGGCCTACACGATCAGTATACATAAATCGGAATGCCACACGCTGAAGGTGCCCTTGGCGGGCATACAGTACGAGCTGTTCCTCACACTCAAAGTGCATCTGGATGTGGAAGCACTGGACGCCATCTGCGAGAAAGACCTGGCGGAGTGCGATCACAACCTGCGGCTCGAGAAAGTACGCCACCGGGTAGAAGCCTTCTTCAACAAGCAGGCAGACACCTACCGCCAGATCACCGGCCTGCTGCCATTCGTCTACTACATTGACGGCACATTGCAAGTGGTCAGGGTCGACCGCTGCAAGCCCGGCTACGGCAAGGACCACAAGAAGCACCCGAAATGTGCCGAGTGCTGCGTGGTGTGTAGCCCAGGGACGTACAGCAGTGGTTACGAGGTGACTTGTTTGCCCTGTGCTGATGCTATCCACTATGGAGAAACAGACTGTGAAACTGAGTGAGTGGTTTTCTCATACGCTTTTATGAATCATTAGCCCCGACCTTTGTCCCGTTGGCGTTGGTGATATTTCATTTTTTACTAATGTAAGAAGGTATCAGGAAAGAAGCCCCAGGTCATATATACAGAAAAGGTGGCATCCTGCATTTTCAATAAAATTAATCAATGCAAGTTGCCTGTTTCCATATGGTCTGTTGTAAGATTCTACTCATATTGGGTAGGAATGGGGTTGGAAGCTCAGAGGGGGTTTTTTGGGTGCTGACATGCATTTTAATAAAAGAAATTGATATGAATGAATGAATGTTTATTTTTGAAATGTATCTTATTCCTGACAAACAGTAATGCTTTGTTAATAAAAGTTTGGAATATAATGTTGCTTGCAGGGAGTTCTTTTCGCACTGCAATTACATGTTCAAAACTTCTTCAATGAGGGTGAAGGTTTTGCCTTCTGACACACTGGGTGGTTAAACCATAGTTTTATCGTCATCCAACCACCACAGTGAGAAATGCATTATAGTTTTCACCCATCCACGCCCATATTCCTCAGCTCAGTCTCACTCTGCTGAGGATTGACACATTTGGATGTATTTCAGGGATTCTATTACACAAGCCCAACTCCAAACCTCTACGTGTCTCCTCTGTAAGCTTTTTCATATGGTCTGATCAACTTGCTTACTTTATGGGACTCGTTTTACACTAATAATGAGGTATGGTTTATTATCATTGAAACACAAGATTGATCTTTATATACAACTTTATAAAACCAGCCTTGCCCTCTAATAGCCCTCGAACAGAGGGCAGCACAGTAGCTCAGTGGTTAGCACTGCTGCCTCACAGCGCCAGGAACCCGGGTTCAATTTCACCCTTGGGTAACTGTCTGCGTGGAGTTTGCATGTTCTCCCTGTGCCTGGGTGCTCCAGTTTCCTCCCACAGTCCAAAGATGTTCAGGTTAGGTGGATTGGCCATGGGAAATGCAGGGTTACAGGGATAGAGTAGGGGGATGGAGCTGGGTGGGATGTTATTTGGAGGGTCGGTGTGGACTCGATGGGCCAAATGGCCTGCTTCCATTCTATAGGGATTCTTTGATCCTGAATAACCTTACAGCTCTTAAATGTCTATGCCCACATGTTAGTTTAAAATCTGCTTTGGGAAAGCAAGATGCTAGAAAATGTATATTACCCTGTTTATAGCTGATCAAACTGGAGTTGAGGCTGTTCCTGCTTCTTGATGTTAATGTTCTCTGGGGTTGTGTGTGAGACCCCTCTGATTTGAATGGCTTCTTTTAACTAGTTATATTGGATATTGTAATTTCCCCTGCTGATTCAGCTGACCTAGGAGCTAAGTTGTCTCAAAAACAAAAGTTCTACTGAAACTATCATTTCTACTGAGATGTATTGTTCCACCCAAAACTTTGCTGCATCGTCTCATCAGCAACCCATTCAATAGTCAATCAAGGTGAATGGCTTGTGTATCTGTCTGGCTTGATTCAATTTCAGAAATCACATGACACAAATTTCTAGTGATTGAAAATGCCCTCAACCGCATCTCTTGCATTTCCCACACATCTGTTTTCAAAATCCTTCCCCCCAACAACAATAAAGACAGAATCCCCCGGTCCTCACATACCACGCCACTAACCTCTGCATCCAGTGTACCATTCTCCGCAACTTCCACCACCTACAATCCGAACCCTCAACCGAAGACATATTTCCCTCCCCACCCCGATCTGCCTTTTGTAGGGACTGCTCACTCTGCGACTCCCTCGTCTGCTTCACACTCCCCACTAACCCCACCACACCCAGCGCCTTTCCCTGCAACCGCAGGAAATACTACACCTGCCCCCACACCTCCCCTCTCACCTCCATTCAAGGCCCAAAACAAACCTTCTATATCAGACAGGGATTCACCTGTCTATTCGTCAACCTGGTCTACTGCATCACCGCTCCCGATGTGGCCTCCTCTACATCAGTGAGACCAAGCGTAGACTCGGAGACCATTTTGTACAGCATCTGCGTTCTGTACGTGACAAATTACAACACCTTCCAGTTGCCAACCATTTTAACTCCCCCTCCCACTCCCTGGGTGACATGTCCATCCTGGTCCTCCTCCAGTGACACAATGACATCACCTGCAAACTGGAGGAGCAGCACCTCATATTCCACTTCAGGAGCCTACAGCCCAATGACCTAAACATAGAATTCACCAGTTTTAGAATCTCCCCAGCCCCAGCCTCATCCAATGCCCAACCCTCCCTCTCATCACCGATCCCTTGACCTGACACAGCCTGTCCATCTTCTCTCCCACCTATCTGCCCCACCCATCCCACTGATCAATCCCCACCATGCCCTACCTGCATTTACATATCATAATCCCACCTACCTTCCCCTGCCCCACCTCTCCTCTCTCTATTTATTTCCAAGCTCCCTTCCCCCTCCCCATTTCTGAAGAAGGGTCCCGGCCCGAAACATCACCTTTCCTGCTCCTCTGATGCTGTTCTAAATCTAAATGCACAGACGTAATGGGCAGAGCTTTCAGTTGTGACATTTGTGTAAATCTGACGGAATTAGAAAGGATATTATTAAACTAGCGAGAACGTAAGAGTGCAGAAAAGATTTATTGGGATGCTACCTGGACTGGAGGTTTGAACTATAAGGGAGGCTGTGACTTTTTACCTTGGAGTACAGGAGACTGACGGGTGACCTTCTAGAGATCTATAAAATCATGAGAGTCGTGGATAAGGTCGATAGCCAACCGCTTTTCCCCTTGGAAGGGGAGGCTAAAACTCAAGGGCATAGGTTTAAAGTGGGAGGAGAGAGATACAAAGGGGTCCAGAGGGGCAATTATTTTTCACACAGAGGGTGGTGAGTGTCTGGAACAGGCTGACAGAAATTGTGGTGGAGGTGAGTACAATTTTGTCATTTAAGAAACATTTGGACAGGAATGGATGGGGTAGGTATGGAGGGATATGGACCAACTACAGGCAAATGGGACTAGCTAAATTGTAAAAACTGGGCGGCATGAACAAGTTTGGATGAAGGGCCTGTTTCCATGCTGTAAACTTCTATGACTCTAATTAGATACACTGTTGATACACTGTTTATTATTCAGCACTAATGACACTGGATAGCAATGCCAAAATATTAGGAGAACATGCTGTTCCATTTAAACATATCAAAGCTGACCTGCTCCTCAATTTTATCCTCCCACTTTTGATATCTTAACCCAACACAAATCTACCAATCTCAGTCTCGTAAGCTCCAACAAGCCCCCAGATTCCACAGCCTTTTGATGGATGGAGTTCCGAAATGCCAGTACAACATCTGAAAAACAGCTTCCTGATTGGTCTGGCTCAAGTATTAAAGTTAATTGAAACAGCAAATTATGGATCTTCGCAGCAGATCTGGCAGCATCTGTGCAGAGAAAAACAGACTTAACATTTCAGGTCTCTGACATTTCATCCAGTTTTATGTTTATGGCCTTTATTCCTGCTTCGACAGCAAAAGAAACAATTATTCCACCTCTACCTTATTGAACATTCAATCCTCAACATTTTAAATGCCTCAATCTTCTTTGTCCAAGGAGAAAAATATTTAAATGTTTTACAAATTACATAATGAAACAACTTGTAACTGTAAATTCAAAATTGTTATTTCATCTTACTCAGTTCCAAATAACAATATAAATTGTCAGTTAGAAAACTTGCGTCCTTTAGAGAAGAAATTCATCATGGAAAGTGCAAGGCACATGTTATTGTGTAGGCTGCTCACGTTTTCCCTTCCCTTATATTTTTGAATCAGCCTATTCAGAGATACTATTACATACCTCTGGAGAAGGTGGGACGTGAACTGGGGTCTCTGGGTCCAGAGGTAGGGAACACTACCACTGCACCACAAAAGAACCCATTTGACATCAATGGAAACAAACTGTTCGCACCTATCTCTTTCTCTGCCTAAATCAAAAAGAAGAGGATATTTCAACACCATTTTTATTTAGCTCCCTTCCCCCTCTCCCTCACCTTTGATGGTTTTCATTGCCATTAATGGGCTTTAAACAATTGGAGAACATAAGTGATTTACTGGGGTAGTTAATAGATTAAAACAACTGTAGGTGATTAGGTGATGAAAAATAAACGCTCAGTCGAGAATAAGAGGATTTCTGGATATAAGAAAACAAAGAAGTGGATGAAAGTTTATGTTACAGCAGAGGAAGAAGAACCAAAAATAGTGGATAGGATAAAAATTGAAAAAGAGAGGGTGCTAAATAGGTTGGGCATCACTCAAAAGGTAACTGTATGAAGTTCTATTGGGATGATGTAGCTTGGTTGGTAAAGAAAGATATTGCACAATAGCAGAAGCTCTGACCACAATGTTTGCCGTATTGTGAAATGGGGCTCCATGACTGCATTGCCTATTCAAAAGAAAGTGGAACAATAAGACTGGAAACTGCAGGTTAATCACTCATCAGTCTTAATGCCAGTGCTGGAAAAATTGAGAAAACACTACCAAGAACAAAATTAATTCTCGCTTGAAGGAGGGATTAATAAGAGAGTTTGTTCTTGGCATATCATGTGTCAATACCATAATAGAGTTCTTTAACTAAGTAACACAAATTGTTGATGAAGTTAAAGACACTTTACATCAAAGGACTTTGAAAAGAAACCACTTAACAAAACTGGTCAGAAAACACCAGCATGTGAAAATAAAGAGATGGCCATAACTTGGTTATGTAATCGATTAAGGATTGTGAGACAGAGTGATGATGAATGAATATTATTCTGACTTAAGAGAACTGAGCAATGGAGATGCCTCTGAAATCAACATTGGGATCACGTTTTACTTGTTTTCTATGAATGTCCTGGACTTGTGCATATTCCGCATATTGTACAAACCCTGTAATGTAGTAATGAAGAGGATAACAACAGACTTAAGACTGTCTGATAAAGTGCCGAGCAATAGAATTGCCAGCAAAGCCCATGAAATGAATCAGACAGCAGTAGCAAGGATGCAAAGTTGGCTGAGCGACAGGAAACAGAGAATTGTTTGTCAAACTAGTGGATGAGATACAGTTGGGTGTCAGCATTAGGAGCTCTGCTTTTTTTAAATCAATCTTAATTACTTAAACTTCAGTGGGCAAGGTACAATTTTGAAATTTGCAGGTAACACGAAACTTGAAAATCATGTGAATTATGAGAAAGATTTTGATAAACTGTTTTTTTTTATTTTTCTGCCTTTATAATCTATGTTTTAGTTTATTTTTCTGTTTCAGATGGAGAGTGGTGACACTTTACAACACTTTTCACTGTATTTTGTAACAACATATACGTGATAATAAATAAATCTAATCAAATGTTGGAATTGGTTGACATATGGCAGATAACAGTTAATACAAAGAAGTCTGAGGTGATACATTTTGGAAAGATGAATGAGGAAAGGCAATATAGATTTAACAGTACAATTCTAAAGGAGGGGTAAGACTAGATACCTTAGGGTATATAGGAATAAATCATGTTGGTTGAAGAAAGATTGAAAAATGGTTAAAGAGACATACGAGATCCAGGATTTTATCTATCAAGGCACAGAGAAGAAAAAGAAGGAAATCACAAGAAACCTTAATATAGCACTGATTTGGCCTCAACTTGCACCCAGTACTGGGCATTGCACTGAAGGAAGCATTTGAAGCTCAGGAAAGTTTTATTTCAAGGCAGTTTGAACATTAGAATATGGAAGTCTTACTGCAACTGTACAAGGTGCTGGTGAGACCACATCTGGAGTATTATGTACAGCTTTGGTTCCATTATTAAGGAAAGATATTATTTAACTGGAGGCATTTCAGAGAAGGCTCACTAAGAAGATCTGTGGTATGGAGGGAACAAAAACAAAAATTGCTGGACAAGCTCAGCAGGTTTGGCAGCATCTGTGGAGAGAAATCAGAGTTAATGTTTCTGATCGAGTCAGTTCTGGGGAAGGGTCCAGCAATTTCTGTTTTTGTCTCTGACCTACAGCATCTGCAGTTCTTTCGGTTTTTACCCAGTATGGAGGGATTGTCTTATGAGCAAAGGTTAAACAGGTTGGGACTCTACTCTTTGGAAATTAGAAGAATGAGAGGTGATCTCATTGAAACATATATGACACGTAAGGGGCTTGACAGGGTCAATAGTAAGAGTATTTCTCCCCTCATGGGAGAGTCTAAGACCAGAAAGCATTTAGGTTGGTTGGCTCGCCGAGTTGGTTTGTTGTTCCGCAGACGTTTTGTTACCGTGCATGGTAACATCCTCAGCGCACCACTCAGCTGCACTGGGGACATTACCAAGTACGGTAACGAAACATCTGCGGAACAACAACGCAGCTCGGCGAAACAACCAACCTCAACACTCACGACCCGAGCTACAGATCTACTCCAAAATCTTAGAGACCAGAAAGCATAATCTCAGAATAAAAGGGCACCAATTTAAACTGGAGATAATGATGAATTTCTTCTCTCAGAGAGTTGTGAATGAGCCATTGGAACTCCTTATCACAGAGAGCTGTGGGGGCAGAGTCCTTGTGTGCATTTAAAGCTGAGAGAGATAGATTCTTGATCAGTCGGAGAATCAAGGGTTCTGGGGAAAAAGTAAGAAAGCGGGCGTGAAGAATATCAGATCAACCATGATCCTATTGATTGGCAGGTCAGGGTCAAGAAGCCATACGGCCTACTCCTGTTCCTATATGTTAGGGGCTTACAAAAGATTTATCAGAATGATTCCAAAGATGTGGGGCATCAGTTCGTGAAGAGTTCGGAGAAACTGAGTTTGTCAGTATGCAATTTAGCTGAAGTGTTCAAGATTATGTGGATCCAGTCAACTTGGATAAAGAAAAATCTTTTCCATTAGTAGTAAAGACTAGAGGATGCGGAATTAAGATGAATGGCAATTGAACCTAAGGTGATGTCAAGAATAGCATTTTGGCATAGTTAGGATCACAAGTACATTGCCTGAGTGTACGGTGAAGGAAGGTTCAGTTGCGGCTTTCAAAAGGGAATTAGTTAACCACCTGAAAGGAGAACATTTGCAAGGCTGTTGATAAAAGCTGGGTGAAGGGACTTAGCTAAGTTGCTCTTGTAGATGGCAAGCATTGTCATGGTCGCCCAAATAGCCTCCCTCTGTCCCATAATCATTCTCCGATCACGTAGGTTTAACCATACTGATGCACTTTAATTTGGATGAGTGCTTTGGAAGTGACAGCAGGGTAATCTAGATGGTTGTAATTTGAATTGATTCACATCATGATTATTGTTGGATAAATATTTCCTTACTGTTAGATTATTAAATAAATCAGCTTAATATTCATTAATTATTTAAGCAAGACTTTCATTATTATTTACTGAAAGGAGAAAAAGAAATCAAGGGAGAAGGTAGCCAACCATAACAGTGCAAAGTTTAGGGTTCATGGAGGGATTCAGAACAAGTGGACTCAAAATAAAGATATAACGTTCCGCAAAAGGATATAGTTGACTTTTCCCTCTTTGCTAATGTCTTTTAGAAAATTACTGAATGTCATAAAGCACATTTGCTAAATCATCTCTAATACTGCTGTGACGATGACCAGCTTTTTAATTCACTGTGGCCTGGAATTACACACTTGTTGCTGTGGTAGGTGCTACTGCATCTTCAAACAATTCTCCTCATTTTTTTTCTCTCTCTGTTTTTAATTCGGGTTGGTTTTTCTCAACCCAATTCAGCATTGATTTAATTTATAGTGATTACTGATGATTGAGGATGGGGATATCTGAGATTCATTGTTAAATTATCCGCCACTATTCATTACTGATATGGCAGGAAATCAGAACTTTGAACTCTGTCATTGGTTGTGGGAATGTTTAGTTCTGCAAAATATGCTGCGTTTTACTATTTCAGCATCATTCATAAGACAGGGCACCACTGTCTCAGTCAAATTTTATTTCCCATCACTAAACATCTAGAGGTCACTTAAGAGTTAATCTCATTGCTGTTTGTCTGGAGTCACTCATAGGCCAGACCAGGTAAGGATGGCAGATTTCCTGCCCAAAACAGACCAGGTGGGTTTTTAACAGTAATCGATAGAGGTTACATAATCACCATTAGATTCTCCCAGATTGTTTTTTATAGAACTCAAATTTCATTAACTTCCATGATGGGATTTGAAACTATGTTCCCAGAACATTAGCCTGGGGGTCTGGATTACCAGTCTCATGACAGTTCCGGTGTGCCATCTCATCTCTCTGCGTAGTCTACTGTGACAGCATCATTTTTAGGTAAGTCTAGTTCTGCTTGTGACGTGCTTTGACACCTCTCATTGAATCATAATTGGCCAATGGACTCATGACAACGGAAGATATGGTAGGCTACAGAGTGAGGTTTAGCATAATTCAGCTGCTCATAGTCTCTCACGGATAATTAATTTTAAGTTGCATGATCTAGCCTGATCTATCCCATTTAATGTAGTTATTACGTCACAAATGTCAGAGGATAGATATTTTCTAATCAACCTGTCTAGCAATGTCATTACACACCTCTGGAACTGGTGGGACTCAAACGCAGGCCTCCTGGCTTAGAGGTACCGACACTACCACTGTGCCACATAACATTGCATGATGAGTGTATACTGATTGAGAAGGTGAGGTTAGAAACATGGGGTACTCCCACCAACAGTATCACCTACAATTCCAATTGTGGCAGCTGGATTGTTAAAGGGGAGGTTAGGGTCAAGCAGTTTGGTTCTCTCGTCATGTGCTACAAATCCAGTTTGCAATATATGTCCTTTAGAATTCAGCCAGCTCAGTCAGCAATGGTGCCACAGAGTCACTCGTAGTGATGAATATTGAAGTTCTTTAACCCGAATGCATTGTGCCCTTGTTGGTCTCAGGGTTTCTTCCAAGTGGTGTCACAAAATGGAAGAATTGGGGGTGGTGGCTAGGTCTTACCAATATTGTCATCTACAAATATATTTTTGGAAGATGAGGGAGGATCATAGGTGATAATTAGTATATGGTTTAATTTGCCCAAGTTTGACATGATGCCGTAGTCCTGTTGGGATTCCATGCTGAATGCAGCAGGGCATTCTGGCTGAACTGAATACCGCAGTGTTATCCCTTCTCCTGGCTCTGTCCTGCAGGTGGGACAGGAGATATTAGGGATAGCAATAGAAGGAAACAGAAAACAGTAGAAATACACAGCAGGTCAGGCAACATCTGAGAAGGAAAACGCAAATTTAACATTTCAGTTCATAGATTCTGCTGAGCATCTCTAGTATTTGCAGTGTTTTCTGTTGTATTTTTGCTGAAAGAGTAATAGAATGGTGAGGGACATTGGCCGTAAGGTATAATTTGGTACTTTGATTACGTGAGGCTGTTGCTTGACAGGTAAAATAGGAGGGACAATTCTAATATGGGCACAAGAGTAGAGAGGTATGACTTTATCTGTGCACAGTCATTGGAGGGTGTAGTACAAGTGGAGAAAACAGTAAAATATACAGCAACCTCACTTTATTAATAGGGGTGTAGAGTACACAAGTATTGAGGTGGTCTTGAACTTGCATACAGCATTTGTTAGACCTCAACTAGAGTATTGTGTCTAGTTCTGGGTGCCATATTATAGGAAGGTTATGAACGCATTGGAGAGAGAGAACAGAAAAGATTTACAAGACTGGTTCCAGGGATAAGAAACTTCAGTTCTGAGGATAGATTGGAGAAGTTGGGACTGATTTCCTTGGAGACCAGAAGGCCAAGGGGAGATCTGACAGAAATTTTCAAAGTCACAAGCAGGCCAGACAGAGGAGACAGGGAGAAACTATTCCCATTTGTAAAAGGAAAAAGAACGAGGGCAGAGATTTAAGGTGATGTGCAAAAGAAGCAGGGTGATATGAGAAACACCTTTTTAAGTCTGCCAGTTGTTAGGATATGGATTGCACTGCCTAGAAGTGCGATGGGTTCAATCATTGGATGATTTATTTTGGATTAAAATAATGTGTAAAAGTACAGGGAGAAAAAACAGTTTAGCACTAGGTAATGATGCTGATGTGAAGTGCCAGCGGAGGGACAATGGGCCACATGGCTGCTCACTGCCCTATAAGAGATCTATGACTTTATGAACTGGGCAAAGCGGGACATTGTTATTTGTGGTGAACATTGATAGATGCCTACCCACTCCCAGAGTTACCTTGACACTCTGCTTCCTGTAAAGGCTCTTTTCCATTCTCTCAGTTTCTGTATCCTGGTCACACCTTGTTTGCCAGTGCCAAATTCTACAGGGAGGCTTCCCAATGTCCTCCTCCTTCATCAACTGATAATTCCCCACCACTGCGGATGACAGAGCCCTCAGCTGTGTTCAAGCCATTTCCTGAACTTTGGCCCTCGCCCTCTCTCTTTCTCCCAGAATAGCAACAGGGACCCCCTTTTCCTTACCTACCGTCCCACCAACATCCACATCCAAAAGATCATTAGCCACCATTTCTGCTACCTCCAGCAGGATGCCACCGCAAGACACATATTCCCCTCCCCTCTCTTGTCAGCCTTCTGTAGAGACCATTCCCTCCAGGACACCCTGGTCCACTCCTCCTCCATTCCCCACACCTCCCCACAGCCCCATGGCACCTTCCCCTGCAATCAGAGAAGGTGTAACACTTGCCAGTTTACTTCCTCCTTCCTGGACACACCTTCCAGGTGGAGCAGTGATTTCACTGTACTTCAATCTAGTCTGCTGCACTTTCTGCTCACAACGTGGTCTCCTATACACTGGGGAGACAAAACAGAGACTGGGCGACGGCTTTGCGGAACACCTATGTTCTGTCTGCAAAAATGACCCTGAGCTTCCAATTGCCTGCTGTTTCAACATACCGCCTTGTTTTCTGGCCAATGTCTCTGTCTCAGGCCTGAGCACCTTCTCCCACGTCCCAACCCCAAACGGCCACACACCATGGGCTGCTACCACAACCATCCCACTAGTAGCTACTGATACCCCCAGGCTGACCTTTACCCGTTCCTTTGCCTGTTGAGAACTGTTGTTCTCCCTCTGGGCTTCAGCTCGATCTCTTGTTTACTCGTTCCCCCACCCACCATCCCATTTTCATCGTATATACCTACATTTATCTAGCTCCAAACAATTCCGCAGGAAGGGTCACTGAACCCAAAACATTAACTGTGCTTTCTTTCCACAAATGCTGCCAGACCTGCTGAGTTTTCCCAGCAATTTCTGTTTCGGTTTCTGATTCCCAGCTCTTTCCAACTTTTTTCGAAATCAGTAGATTTTGGGTAGTCTCAGCCATTTTTTTGTCTGATGACTTTTCTGTTGTGGTTTGACACAGCAGCTTTGCTAGGCCACTTTGGAGGGGTGTTAAGACTTAACCACAGTGCTGTGGGTCTGGAGTCACATATAATTTTGAATAAGGAATTCCCTTCCTAAAGGACATTAGAAAACCAGATAGATCAGCTAGAAATCATTACTGAGGCTTTTTATCTAGATTTATTAATTAATTGAATTTAGGTTGTTCCAATAACTAACTGGTGTATTTGACAAACTGATTCCTAATTTCATATTTGCAGTTTTACGATTTTTCTCTGCATTAAAAATAGTGAGATTTATTGGTACAATATTCTGTGGGCTGAACAACAACACCTTAGATTTTCTAAGTCTACAATCAGCAGGCAATTATAATTAAAATTAACGTAGACACAATAAATTGGATGCTTCCTTGTCTGACCCAGAGTCTAATTCACACAATCAATGATTTTCCATTGGGCATGGTGAAGAAATGTAGGGTCGGTCTTCACTCATTATATGCACAGCAATTAATGAATAATTAGCACATTTAAATTGTACACAGTGTTTTGCACCTTCTACATCAAGGGAATAATAATTATCATGAACATTAATAAGCACCTTCAGTGTTTTTTTTCTAAACAAAGTCCACACAGAAATGAATACAATCTTTTTTTCCTCTGACTAATTTCTTTATTAATATTCAAAGCAATTTCCAGCTTTGACATACAGTTAATAAATACCAAATAATGTCAAAATAAGTTCCCCTTAATTAGTTGGAAACATGGTTGATCCATTTCTAACTATCACTGGAACTAAATGTGATAGTGAAAAACTTACATAGTAGTCATTGACACATTTGTACACTTACTGAAAGTAAATTAGGAAAAATAGAACCAAGTAAAGTTTAACTAACAATGGCCCTCAAAAATAATCTGTAGAACAGGACCATAACATTATGAAGCTCCATCTACTACAACTCTAAGCCCTGACCTCCTGAGGTAATACTCTCTAATTGTGCCACTGGGTTTGGTCATTTAAATGCTTGGGCAGGTCATTTCTCAATACAGCAATTCAACGGTGGCTATATATCTTTCATTAACTTCAGATATCTGAGGGGTCGGAGTGTGATAGTGTCAATCTACTCTCTGGCATTGTCCAGTTCCCATCCTCCCAGAAGGGTCCTGGGTCCAGATTACATTGGTAGGAGAACACTGCACTGCTGCAAGCTTCTGCTGTTATCCTAGACAACGGTATGTCCTCACCAGCATCAATTAGGCTATTGGCAACAGAATACAGACTTTCCCTCGCATGAAAATATTTTTCAATAAGCAAGTTGTAATACTTATCACAGGAAATGACTACAAAGCTTTGTGCCCTACTCCTCACTTCCTAATTCAATTTTGTTCACCTCCAATTTTTAAAGGATACACAGCCACAAAAGAACATGTGTATTTTATAGATATATATAGTGCAAATATGTAACTGGAAGTTTTAGAAAAATAACATTTAAATTAATGAAAATTACAAATTCTCATCAGCACATTTAGATCTCCATGCATTCGTTGCTGTCTTCCGATTCTGTTTAAGATGCATTTCATTTGAAATGACCTACAGCGTAACAACATTCCTTTGAAATTACTTTATCCATCTGATTCCTGTATTATGACTGCTCACATTCACGCTCATGGAAGCATGGACTTTAAAAAAAAAAATCAATAGATAGAATTAATTTCTACCAATACCCTAACGGCCAGACTTCAAGACAAATTTTGAAACTCACATTACGACGGCCTTTTTGATCTGTTCCTCATTTTGAAAAAAAATAATGCCACACCTGAAACAATTCCAATGAGTATTGAAATGACTCAGTTTCAGACTTTAGGCTGCAATGTAAGACCATTAGACCACAAGACCACAAGACATAGGAGCAGAAATTAGGCTATTCAGCCCATCATGCTCTGCCATTCCATCATAGCTGACAATATGTGATCACATAATCAACCACAACAGGATGAAAAGCATTACAATTGCTTTAGAATTCAACGAACATTTAATTTCATTTACCATGTGAATTCTGGTAGTGATTGAAATGAATGTATCAGTCCAGAGAGACCAGAACACTTGTCTGCTTCCTCTGCTCCGTGTTAGCATTAAGCATTCCTGGGTCAACACATTAGATAAAGAATGAGACTTACTGAAGAACATTGACTGGTAGAACCAGTTTTGATCCCCATTTCTCAATTCCCATGTGAGCTATCTGTCCTTAACTAAATTCATTTACAGCCATATTTTCACATTGATGTATGCATCAGGAAATTGCACACCTCCAGTACACAGTTTTATGTCTGTCAGCATTAGTGCGTGCAGCATCAAGGATTGGGCGCAAATGTGAATTCTTGATTTGCTTTTTCCATACAGTCGAGTAACACTCCAAGCAGAAAGCCTCCCTCCACTGTAGGGTTTTGCAAAAGAAAGCTGGAATTTAATCGAATGAAAATAGCCAACAATGATCAACTAAAAGTGCACAAATAAACATGCAAAGCATCCGACAACGCACATACTCACTAAACCTTCCACTAAATACCCCTGTCCGCTCCCTGTCTTCACTAATATCATTTACTCCACTTATTGACAAGTGACTAATGAAAGTACACAAACTGGTTGTAAGTATCTGTTTGCACCACACTTATCCCCTCCAAGATACCCATCTATTTCCCTGGCATCCATTTCTGGAACCCATATGGAGTAACCTCCTTGAGCATGATTGAGCAACAGACATCCTTTAGATTAAGGAATGAGAAATGCAAGAAGTCACTAACAAGGTCCATGTAACAAATGCCATCTGACAGATGACAGGCCTTGGAGTACCTAGCAAGAGCGGTCCATACTGATCAGGTTGGGGACATACCAGGGCTGCTGTGCAGCCAATCTCCGCTGTTGGGGTGTCAGTAATGACCTTATGCAGTTGTGGAGAGTCACAGACAACACTGTGCATTACTGAATAGTCATGATGTGGAGGTGCTGGTGTTGGACTGGAGTGGACAAGGCCAGAAATCACACGACACCAGGTTATAGACCAACAGGTTTATTTGAAAACACAAGCTTTCGGAACCTCACCCCTTCTTCAGGTGTTAGTGAGAGAGGTAGTATTAGACACAGAATTTATAAGTAAAAAAATCAAAGGGTCACACCACTGATGAGGATGTATTAAATAAACCCAAGATGCTGTTAAATCTTTAATCAGTCAGAAGGTTTTAATTGATTTTTATGTACATGTAAATCCCTGAATTTATTTCAAGTCACTTCCCTGAGAGAGAGAACTAAAA
This sequence comes from Ginglymostoma cirratum, assembly GCA_024137785.1. Classification (NCBI taxonomy): domain Eukaryota; kingdom Metazoa; phylum Chordata; class Chondrichthyes; order Orectolobiformes; family Ginglymostomatidae; genus Ginglymostoma; species Ginglymostoma cirratum. The sequence continues at coordinate 33,004,766 of JAHRHZ010000026.1, forward strand.
GGTTTTATCAATGTAAAGAAGAGGTGACAATTTAGATCAGGCAATGCATGTTAGGTGTGAGGCCTTGTTTAGAATCTGTTTGTGTTTTGGTTTGGAGTCAGACTGGTTTTATTTCTAAAGTAGGAATTTATAAAATGCCACATTGACTGATTGACTGTCTATGACTTGCGTGCTTTTTGAACAAAATAGAATGTACCTGCAAACACAAATTCATCCCATAGATTTACATGTGTCTGTACATGTGTGTGTGGGGGTGAAGAGAGAGACAGAGAGCATTTTATAAATCTCTACTTTAGAAATAAAACCAGTCTGACTCCAAACTAAAACACAAACAGATTCTAAACAAGGCCTCGTACCTAACATGCATTGTGTGACCTAAAACGTCACCTCTTCTTTACACTGATAAAACCTTTAGTTCTCTCTCAGGGCAGCGACTTGAAAGAAATTTGGGAATTTACATATACATATTAATCAATTAAAACCTTCTAACTGATTAAAGATTTAACAGCATCTTGGGTTTGTTTAATACATCCTCATCAGTGGTGTGACCCTTTGATCTTTTCTTATAAATTCTGTGTCTGATGCCACCTCTCTTACTAACATCTAAAGAAAGAGATAGGCTCCAAAAGCTCATGTTTTCAAATAAACCTGTTGGACTATAACCTGGTGTTGTGTGATTTCTGACTGCATATTTCTTTAGCCAGTGTTACCTTCATTCTTCAAACACCCTTTATCCATCCCTTCTGCATGTGGGCTTGTTTTGAGGCCATGTACAATTGATTCTACAAGTACAAAGCCATTACAAAGCACATGGAAAATCTAGCATCTAATTCCATGGACCACAAATGTAAGTCCCCCCACAGACAGTATATCTTTAAGACACTTATCTGTGATATCATCATTCTATGTGGCGTGACAATATAAAACTCTATCTTCCCTGGTCTTGTTTACATTTGACTCCAGACCCACAGCAATGTGATTGATTCTTAACTTCCCTCTGGGCAATTAAGGATGGGCAATAAATGCTGACCTAGCCAGCGATCCCCTCATCCCATCAATGAATTTTTAAAACGTGGGAATTACCTTGAACTCAACAAATGAGCGGACTATCATTTTCCTCCAGGGATTAGTATTTACCTAAATAAAATCCTTCCTTCTTCCCTTCTGTTCTCCCACTTGCCAAATTAGTCAATCTTTAAATTAAGCTAAGGTGACAATTCATATCACTCCTCCACCCTCTCCCACCCACTCCCTCTGCCACTTAATAGACTCCAATGAAGGTACATGCTATGTAATTTTCCCAAATACCTATCTGTCAGACTGTAACAAGAAGCACATTATAATACAAGGGAGAAAGGAAATGCCTCCTGTCACAGGCTGTATCAATCTGCAGACAAGCACATTTTGAATAATTCTCAAATTGAAGCGTTACATTGCAGCGACAAGTAATAATGTTTGACACAAAGTGACAGAAAAAGCAGTTGCTGGGGAAAAATAATTTCAATCTTACAAGGAAACTGTGAATATTCCATCTTTTTTATGCTGCATTTGATATCCCATTGACCATTTTTTAAAATCACAATTTATTTGAAGTCTGTGAGGGAGAAAGATGTCGTACAGCATTGATTACGAACAGCTCATTTAAAAACAAATGGTGAAAATTGCATCAGTTTCGTTCATTCCATGAGGTTTGGGGGCAGCTGTGTAATATTGGGGGGTGAGGAATGGCAAACTGATGCCACAAAAGCTGAGATAACGAGATGTAGAGCTGAATGAACACAGCAGGCCAAGCAGCATTAGAGGAGCAGGAAGGCTGACGTTTCGGGCCTAGACCCTTCTTCAGAAATGGGGGAGGGGAAGGGGGTTCTGAACAAGGGTCTAGGCCTGAAACATCAGCCTTCCTGCTCCTCTGATATTGCCTGGCCTGCTGTGTTCATCCAGCTCTACACCCTGTTATCTTAGATTCTCCAGCATCTGCAGTTCCTGCTATCTCTACCACAAAAGCTGATGCTTGTTAAAATTTTTCTCGCAGTTGATACTGCAGTTCCTAATTTTTAGCCCTTTTTTCTCACTATCTCCTTTTTGTCTATCATTGCCTGGATGCAGTTTCAGAAATGCCAGAAGTGCTTCCAAACCTTGCTACTCACATTGGAGCCACAGTAATGAATGCGGTCAGTCTATCTTCCCATTCCTTTTGGAATATTGAAGAAGTGGAGCCTATGGTCTAGACATGACCATGGCTGAAGAAGTGTAAATGGGAAGATAAGTCAAGATTTCTAATTAGGTAATGCCAAACCTTCATTGTAAATATCTTAAGACTGTAAGAAGAGGAAATGATGGCGATGCGTAGGGGTTCCTCATTCTTTAGTAAGTGAAGTCATCATGGTCCTTGTCATTACAGAGAGACGACTGGTGGTAGTTTAACCTGTGGGTCAGCATGCCTCAAGCAAGGGGAGAGGTCGAGAAAGTGGGACCTTCATGCTTATCTTCGTAGGTATAGGAATTGACCCCATGTTGTTAGCATCATTCTATATTGCAAACCAGCTGTCTGGCCAACCAGGGTAACCTCATTTTTTAAAAAACCGAAAGAACTGCGGATGCTGTTAATCAGGAACAAAAACAGAAGTTGCTGGAAAAGCTCAGCAGGTCTGGCAGCATCTGTGAAGAAAAAAAAA
>JAHRHZ010000026.1:33007840-33031960 GCA_024137785.1 Ginglymostoma cirratum
TTTTCTTCACAGATGCTGCCAGACCTGCTGAGCTTTTCCAGCAACTTCTGTTTTTGAACCTCATTTTTAAGGTAGCCACTGTTGGGTTCCCTTTGTTGAATCAGCTCATTAAGGGTGCACAATAGAGCAATAAAGACGAGGAAGTACAGATAAAATTTGACAATTGTAAAATAGTCAAATGCTAGGAAGATGTTGATGGAGAACAACAAAAACCTTATCTGAGCAGTTTACTTTTTATTATATAAAATAACCTTTTGGGGGACCAGAGTGGCATTGAAAGTATTTCTTGAAAAATAGGAGCAATATGCTAATCTAGATTCACTTGGATTTTACAGTGCTGATTGGTCTGGCATGATAGGGGAAAACAGCTTTTGGAAAAGGGATAATTTGGGAATTGTATAGCAAATTAGAAAAGAAAATTAGGCCAAGAGTGCTGGTAAATAAAGGAGGTCAAATTTTGAAGCCAACGGAGGCTGTTGATCAGATTGCAGTGAGAACAAAGACAATGCATGCAAAGTGGAATCAAAGGGAAAAAGAGTTGATAGGTTTGGGTGTCAAACAGAAGAGGTGAATGATGTAGACAAAGAAGGAGACAGGAAAGTGCTCTGACGAGCCACTGAACTAGTAGAACATGGGTCAGAGATTAATCATCAACTAAAACATGGAATAAAATGAGACAAGATAGTATTGAATGTGGTCTTGATAGAAGGCTATGCATAAGATAGCAATAAGTTTAGTAATATACACAGTGCAAGGCCAGCTGGAGCCATAGATTTTAGTTTAGTTCAACTTAAACTCACCGGTCGAAGGATGTTTTTACATTATATTTGGTGTAATAAGCTTACAGGGTCAAGATATCATTTTGTACAAATGCTCAAGGCAAAAGAAGCCATTTTGTTATTCGATCATCCAAACACACTGCCTCATTGATATATGAACCAAATTGCTGTACAAATAGCAACCAGCCAGAAATAGATGATTGAATAAAGCTTTTATAATTGAAAAATAATTAATCGGGTAGTTATTAAGGCTGCCCTTTATACTAACCTTCTAGTGCATGAAGCTTTAAAGCATGGATTTTGCTGAAGGGCCAATATTTCATAATTGTCTGTGGGAAAAGGGAGCAGTCAGGCAGCACCAGGGACTAATCACCATTCCTTGTCCTCTGTTGCCTACAGCAGAAGTCTCTAATGAATAAGGGTTTGTATGATTTCAGATAAGGGAAACTTCATGAACCATCCTATTGTATCAATCCCTGAGGCAATGAGTGCAAATGGTCAAACCCAAAGAAATTAAACAAGTTACCACAAGAAACTAAATCGGCTAATAACAGCAGGTTTGAATCAGGATGAAGTAATACCAATTCAGGGTTAAAAATGAAGGTTTGAGAACCATCTTTACTGCAGTCTTGTCAGTGGGACTATCAACTGCATCATTATTGAGTGCTCCCTGGGAGAATCACTGTCACCAAGGGAACTAGAGGTCAATTTATACTCTCCCTTGATTGATCACCCAATTGAAGTTGTACCAGTCTGTCACGTATTTGATAAGCACAGCGTTTTTTTTTTACACTTTCTAATTTAACTTTGATATTGTCTTCGCCTTATGGTTAACTCTTTGAATTTAAATAGATTAACTGGTTAATTCAGAGTTAAATAACTAGTTACATGCATGTTGAAAATTTTCAAGGCCCTGTTGAGAACTTTGCGAGTGCTGAGTTATTTTTAAATGGGGTATGGGCAAGGTCAATATTTGTTCCCTAGCCATAATTGTACATTTAACTGAATGGCTGGCTAAGCCATTTCAAAGGGCTTTTTTTGTTACCTCTACATTCTCGCACCATGCCCATATCCCTCAATTCAATTTAGCAGCCAAAAATCTCCAAATCTCTCTTAAGTTTTAATACGCTCACCAGTGAGCACCCCAGATATTTGGGGTGCAGAATCTCAAAGATTCATGACCCTGTCAGTGAAGAATTCCTAATCCTGAAGCTTACTCTTCATTTTTGGCAATATTGTAAGCCTCCTTCTTTGAACAGTTATGACCTTTGTCTTTTGTTAAGGTTAAAAAGTGCCTGTCTCGATGGAACAGTTCCTACTTTCCCCAGTGTGGTGCCAGTTTCCCACAAATCAAAACCTCTGCCTTCTGCAGTACTCCTTAAGATTCACATCCGACCTTGAATCAAAAGGCCATGAGAAATAGGAAAAAGGGAGGCCATTTGGCCCCTTGAGCCTGTTCTGCCATTCAATAGGATCTTGGCTGATCTGACATTCCTCACATCCACTTTCCTGCATTTTCCCCGTAACTCTCAATTCTCTGACTGATCAGCTATTTAGCTATCTCAGCCTTAACTGTAGCCAAGGACTCTGCACCCACAGCTCTCTGTGACAAGGAGTTCCAAAGATTCTCAACTCTCTGAGAGAAGAAATTCCTCTTCACCTCATTCTTACATTGGTGCCCCTTTGTTCCGAGACTATGCCCTCTCCTCTACACTCACCCATGAAGGAAACATCCTCTCAGCATTTACCTTCTCAAGCCTCTTAAGAATCCTGTATGTTTCAATGAGACCACCTCTCTTTGTTGTAAGTTAGTAGTCCCAATATGTTTAGTCTTGACTCATAAGGCAATCCCTCCATACTAGGGATCATCCTAATGAACCTTCTCTGAGCTGCCTCTAATGAAATGGAGTGGTTTCAGCACTGATCCCAGTGGACTCACAAAGATCGTGGGTTGCCAATATGAAAAAGAACTTAACCCCACAGTCTCTGTTTCCTGCATATCAGCAAATTCTCTATCCATGCCAATATACTACCTCCATCACCATGGCATCTTATCTTAATACTTGACCCTTTGAGATGAACCTTGTTCAATACCTTCTGGAAGTCCAAATACAACACATCTACTGGTTCCCCTCTAACCACTCGGCTTGAAACTTCCTCAAAAAACCTCTGATACATTAGTCAGACATGATTTCCCTTTCATGAAACTGTGCTGACTCTGCTTAATTAGATTATGATTTTCCAAATGCTCTGCTATTACTTCCTTGATAATTGATTCCAACAATTTTCCAACAATAGATGGTAGGCAAGTTGGTCTGACCGTCCCAACGCCAATTGACATGATAATCAGGTAATAATTTATAGATGATAACTTTTGAGGTTCAGCTGTTTCATTTGGGACCAAATCCACAAAGTTTCTCAACAGAATATCATTCCTACCTCTACCCTTGCCATTTTTCTCATGTGGACTCTAACAGTCGGAATCCTCCTCCACCCAGTTAAAGCTCTTTTTCACCTGCAAAGTGATGTCTTGAAAGCTGCTACTGGGTTGGCAGTAGAACAGTTGGAACTCTTGGTTGAAGCTGTGAAGAAAAACATACCCACCAACAAACCCCATGCCCCCCACCCTACCCCGACTATACAGTCACTACCACATTCCTTTCTACACCTCTTTCTTGAGTGGCCTTCTGCACCATGATACAGTGATCCATTTGCAACTTCAGTTTGCACTGCTTGTTCTCAATCCTAGAGGTGCCTTGTGCCTCAGGTGGTCTGTTGATCAAAGGCAAGGATTGAGGTTCTTCCATTGTCACATCCTGGCTCCCCATATCTGCTTAACCCACAGAAACTCGTCTTTTCCGGACCACTGACCAACTCAAATGTTTGACTCAATCCAAGCTGTCTGACTAACTCTTGGAGTAACATAAAATTCCCTGATGATTCCAATTCAACAATTGCACGTTGATGTGCCTCGAACTGTAGCTGTGTATTATTTTATGATTCCCTGCTCTCCACAGACTCCCAATTACAGCACATGCCTTGCCACATTGGACAATATGGACAATGAAGGACTTGTACCAAAAGCTCCTCCAACCCACAAGGCCCCTAATACTCAGGCATGTCAGACTGAACATTATTTATTTAATTAATTGATTAGTAGAGTAGTTATTTTTCAATTGATTTTATTTTGCACAATGAATTAACCTAGTTTATTAAATTTTAATACAGAGAAGTAAAGCATGTTGTAATTTCATAGCTTAGAAATAAAAATGCACTGGCTACTTGACAAATAAAAAGTTTTCAAAAACAAAGTTGCTGGAAAAGCCCAGCAGGTCTGGCAGCATCCGTGAAGGAAAAAACAGAGTTAACGTTTCCGGTCATCGGAGGAAGGGTCACTGGACCCTAAACGTTAAAGTCTATTTTCTCCTTCACAGACGCTGCCAGACCTGCTGAGCTTTTCCAGCAACTTTGTTTTTGTTCCTGATTTACAGCATCCGCAGTTCTTTTGGTTTTTAAATAAAAAATTTTGTTGCTTTCGTAATCTTGTTAACAAAGCACACGGTTTTACAATCACTCGGTGATCTCGCACCTTAAATCTGTGCCTTCCTCATTATTCCTGTCAATGGAAGCAGTTTTTTTTCATATTCACTCTCAAAACTCTTCACAGTATTGAATATTTGTCAAAACATTACATTTTACCCCCTCTGATCTAATGAGATCATGTTCTTGTAAATCTCAACTGCATTCTGAAGTGTTCACAACTTTCATAAATTGTGATGCCCAAAGTTTGCAATAACGTGACTAGAAACAAGATTGTCTTCAGTATATAATCCTCTGGGCTCCATCTCCACTGATTGTTCACTCCCTTCCCCTTCTCACCGCTCAACTTCAGCATAAAGACCACCTTTTCAGTTCTGAAGGAATGTAACTGGACTAAAAATGCTGACACTGGTTTCGCTCCACAGATGCTGCCAGACCTGCTGAATTTCTTCAGCAAATTCTGTTTTTGTTTCAGATTTCCAGCATCCGCAGTTCTTTTCTTTTTGTTAAATACTGTTGCTTTTGTGCCATATGCCTATATTTTAAGCTCAAAGTTACTGGATGCTTTTTAGAACTTTTTGTTTTGAGTGTCAACTCAACCTGTCACCTTCACAATATGAACATCCAAATTTAAGGCATTAGACTTCCTTGCTTGTTTTACCATTCAAGAAAGGTCATGGCTGATCTGATTGTGACCTAAATTCCATTTTCTTGCCTAACCCCCATAATTCCTTGCTAGTCAAGAATCTCTCCATCTCTGCCTTGAAGATATTCAGTGACTCTACCTCAACCACTATCTAGGAAAGAGAGTTTCATAGGCTCATGATCCTTGACAGAGAAAAAAAAAGTCTCCTAATTTCCGTCTTAAGTTGGGGCCTCCTTATTTCTAAACTATGACCCTTGAAAGAAAGCATTTCCTCAGGATCTTTTATGTTTCAATAATATCACTTCTCATTCTTCTAAACCCCAGTGGATGCATCCTCAAACTTTCCAGACATTCCTCATAAGCATTGCAAATCCTAATCCAAGGAATCGGTCAAATGAACCCTTTCTGAACTGCTTCCAATGCATTTCTTTTTCAAAGAGGGAACCAACTCAGTACTTCTATATGTTCACTTTAGGGTCTCTGGTTCTGCATTCCCAATAAGATTTTGCCACTTAGTTTCTGTTACCTATTTTCACATTTCCTGTCAAAACAAAATCCTTTCACATTTCTCGATCTTAAATCACATCGGCAATCCATTCACCCATTTTAAGAATTAATGTCACCTGAAAATATACCCCTCATTGCTACTGCATGTTTTGAGTGTCAAACGATTCACAAACCTTGAATCCATATATATCGAAGCAGGAACAAGTCAATAACACAGATCAAAACAACAGTAATCCCATCACCAGTCCTGGGACACCCTCACACAATGCTTCCCATCTGAAAAGCAGCCACCTACCACTATTCTCTGCTTGCTGATACTTAGCCAATTTCCTATCATTGACATTTAACCCCATGGTTTTCAATTCTGCTAACGAGTCTATTCTCCAATGTTTCATCAAAGACCCTTTCGGAGGTCAATATAGACAACATTAACCTCAATACCTTTCATCAGCTCTCTCTGTCTTTTCATCAGAAATCAATCAAGTTAATCGAGCATGATTTATACTTAACAAATGCACATTGCTGGTTAAGTCTAGTATCATCATCTCTGAATACATCATATCCAATGGAATTAGGTTGACTGATCGAAAGCCACCATGTTTATCCTTCTGCTCTTTATCTGAACACAGGTGTAATATTTGCATTCCTCAGAACACAGTATTATCCCGGATGACAATGCCTGGGACTTTTGTGGTATTTGACATTTCTACCAGTGTGTTACTGGGTAAAGGCCGTTAAAGGCAGTTCACTGCCATCAATTTTCATTTTGTCATAGCTTTGTCTCGGGTCTGTCTAATGATTAGCGATAGAGGATACAACACTATGGAGAAATTTCAGAAGTGGCATACCCTTCAGATAGTAAGAAGGTTCATTCCATGATATCAATAGATATAATTACACTAGATCAGACATAATTCCCATGATGTAGGAGCAAATTACTGCAGTTGCTGGAATCTGTATTGAAAACAACAATTGCTGGAGATCACAGCGGGTCAGACAGCATCCACAGAGACAGAGCAAGCTACTGTTTCGAGCTTAGATGGCTCTTCATCAGAGCTGAAGTGAAGTGTGGAGGGGACAGCATTTATGCTAATAGTTTGGGCTGGGGGGTAGTGGGTGTGGGGTGTTGATGGAGAAAACGTGTTGGTAGTTCAGATTATGTGATCAGAATGTAAAAACGGCACAAATGGTGTGTCTAACTGCCAGACTGGAAAGGAACAACAGTCCTCACATTGATGGAGGGAGGGGAGAGAGGACAATGATAACAAGCTAAAAGAAAGGGAAGACATAGGAGCGGGTTCACAATTTAAAGGTGTTGAACTCAGTATTATGTCCAGAAGGCTGTAAAGTGCCTGGTCTGAAGATGAGTTGTTGTTCCTCCAGTTTGCGCTGTGATTCCAACTCCCCCACCCTGCCCCAAGCTATTATAGATTACCCATAGTGTTCAGGGATGTGTAGATTAGGTGGGTTATAGGGGGATGGGTCTGGGTGAAATGCTCTGAAGGTCAATGTGGACTTGTTGGGCTGAAGGGCCTGTTTCCACACTGTAGGGATTCGATGAATGGAGTGAGTTGGGTTTAGAACATTTGACCAAAAACTGAGGAGCTTGGAGTCAGGTGAGGAAAAAAATTAAAAATTTGCTAAGAATTGTTTAACCATCAACACTGGTGACTTTTACATTATGTGGAGATGCTGGTGTTGGACTGGGGTGGACAAAGTCAGAATTCACAAGACACCAGGTTGTAGTCAACACTTTTACTCGGAACCACAAGCTTTTGAACCGCTGCTCCTTCTTCTTTACCTGATGAAGGAACACACTCTGAAAGCTTGTGATTTCAAATAAACGGAATAAAAGATACAGCAAGATATAAAAATGGGCAACCAACTCACTATTCCACTTATGACTGCCACCAATATCATATTTCACACCAATATCTTCAGTATAGCCGAGGGAAATCTTCTTGGACTAAAGGTACTATTGAACACTCCCAGACTTGGAATTACTTAATGCTGACACTAGGTGCTTGAAATAGAAAGTGTTCTATTCCCCAGACTTCTCATGTCATGTCAATTTCTATGAAACTAATTTCTCAAAAATGAAAAGAGCAAATATGTGTAATGATATAATCATATCTTCTAAATTGTCCCCCCTTTTACAACATGTTAACATCATAGAAGATTTGCTTCGTGTCCATTGTGTCGGAGATTTAAGTCTCACATTTACAAGAAATAAATCAAGTTTTTGTCATACTATGCACAGAAGCCACCTTTCCTCAATGTTGATACAAATATAGGAACATTATACATAGAATTTTAAAAAATCAACTGCAGAAACAAAGAGACGGTACAAAATTGATGACACACAGCCATAGACGCATGTGCCCAGTTCAAATCTCGGACACAGTACACCGTTTTTATTCCTTATTAGGCTTCTCATCATTTCAGCTTGAGGAGACATTGTAATCACTGTTCCAGTACAACATCTGTATTTTCTGCCCAGTTCTTTCCTGCCCATTGACCCTGATAAAGGGGCTTCAAATTTCTCAGCACATCTTCTGTCTGATATATTGTATATTTTGCCAAATACTTTTTATTACCCTAGCTTCACCCAGTTATTATCTTAACCACTTACTCCACCACAAATCATTTATTTAATCCCTCAACAAATTAGAAAAATATATTGCATTTTTAAATATACTTTACATTGCTTCACACGAAGGTAATGAATATAAAAAGGAAATCAGAACCAACCTGATTTATAGCATCATTAACTAAAGTCTTTTTTTAAGTCAAAGAAGGACAAAATTTGGTTTTTGTAAAGGACACAACCAATTGCTGAATAGGACACAAGTTCTAATCGTAGGGCATATCTTTTACAAGGGCATTTGTGGCATTTACCTCAGTATGTTTCCTACTGTAAACGGACTTTCAGGCTGACATACAGTGAAGCCCAGAGATGTCAGAAATACTGCGGTCGCCCATCAAGGGGCTCCCCATTAACAAAAACAATTGAGTTGTGGTTCAAACTCAAAATGCTTGCCCATAAATTTAGAAATTGGCACAAATGAAATTGTGCTCAAATGATAGTGCTCACCCTCTTAAAAGGCTTTAAGTTAACTGAGAAACACTTTGTGACAGGAATCTATGGTCTACCAAGGGACTTAATCCATTCTTAGTTTGAATGTGCAGTTCAGAGACATTCCCTTAATTTACTTCTTGAATATTTCAACTGATTAACTGGTTTTAAGCATACTAGTCTGGACACAACACTGAAGATGGAGTTTTGTGAGCAGAGACTAAACATCTTGTACAAAATATTTAAAAATCTTAATCAAATTACTCCTCATAATTTTGGAACTCAAATTGCCCCAGAAACAAAGTTGCATTTGTACAGTGTCTTGCCAAATCCTCACCTTGCTTCAAAGTACTTAATAGCCAATGAATTACTTTTCTAAGTATCATCACTATTATTATGTTGCTAAACATTGCAATCAATGTACCCATAACAAAGCCTCACAAACAGTGCGCAGGAGAAAGGACTAGTTTGATGGTGCTAGTCAAGATACCGGATGAGGTTTCTGTCCATCTGCGAATAAGATGCAGATTCAGATAATAGATAATCCAAAAGATGATTGATCAGAACATTGTCAGTGAGATGAACTTCTCATGTTGACAGTGCATTCCAATACCTTGCTCTATTTCCCTATAATATCACAGTTGGTAACAAGATATCTCATGTGGGGGTTTGAATAACACTGTGATTCCCTGAAGGTGGACAGTGTTGCAGATTGCCACCAGCAATGACCCAGCTTTGTTTCCTCAACGTGGAAATGTATGTGGTGCTACAAATTTTAATGTTTCTTACTGAGCAAGTTTTCAGGTCTGGAATGCAATGCCCATGTGTACAGTGGAAGCGGGTTTAAATGAAGAATTCAAAAGTGAATTGGACTGATGAATACGCAGGATTACAGGTAGAAGGCAGGAGAATGGCAGCAGATGAATTGTTCATTTGGAGAACGGGTGTGCTATTGGGCTGAACAGTCTTCTTCTGCGCTGTAACATTGCTGTGATTCTGTAACTTTTCCCCCTTACTGTCTTAAAAAAACTTTGTCACTGAGTAATAAATCAGGGTTGCACTTTGATAGAACATACTTTCAATGGGAATGTGCGGCAAAGCCAGCATTTATTGCCCATTCTTAAGTACTCTTAAGGTAATGCTGAGCCACTTTCTTGAATATAGTCTGCATAGTCTGCTACGCCATTTCAGAGGGTAATTGGTAGTTAAACACATCATTCAGAGTCTGGAATCATGGAAGGCCAGGCTGTGTAAAGGTGGCAGATTTCTTTCTCTATAGAAATTGGTGAACATAGAATAGTTACAACACAGGAGGCCACTGGCTTGTCAAGTCTATGTCTGAAAGAACAATTCACTGAGTGCTGCTCTGTCTTTTCAGCTCCAGACCTGACTATTCTTTTTCTCTTCAGATAATGATCTAGTTTTGTTTTGAAAGCCACAACTGAATCAGCCCGCAGCAATTTCAGACAGCACACTTCAAATCCTAAACATTTGTGTCACCATTGGGTCTTTTGCCAATTATGCTCCAGCTCTTGATCCTTCTAGCAATGACAACAGTTTCTCTTTAACTACTCCATTCAGACCCCTCAAAGTTTTGTATTGCTTCATAAAATCTCCTCTCAACCTCCTCTTTTCAAGGAGAATAGCCCCAGATTCCTTAATCTATCTCTATAAATGATATTCTTCATTACTGAATCTTTGCTACAAACTCTCTAATCCTGCCTAATATATGGTACCCAGAACTAGACAGGTTACTCCAACTGGGGTGGACCAGTGTTTTAGAGCTATTTAACATAACTTCCCTGCTTTTTGAGCTCCCACCCTCTTGATAAATGCCAGGATCCTCCATGTTTTATCAATCCTTCTCTCAACCTATCTTGCCACCTTCAATAATTCATACACTAATGTCTCCAGGGCCCTTTGTTACCACTCCTTTGAAATGTAATCTCTTTTTACATCAGCTTTCTTGGTCTCCCTATCAAAATGTAACAATTCACACTATTCTGCATTTAACTTCATCTGCCATTTGTCTCTATTCCACCAACCTATCCATATACTTACATATGTTAAAAATTCAAATCCAACTTATCACCATCCTTCTCACAGCTCACAATACGTCCAAGTGTGTGTCATCCACAGATTTTGAAATTATACCCCGTACGCCAAAATTCAGATTTTTTATAGATATTTAGAAGAACTAGGGTCTTATCATTGGCTTCTGGGGAACTTTCTTACAGCCTAAAAAGCAAATGGAATCAACTGTTTCCTAATCAGCCCACTTTGTTTCTATGCTGTGATCCTTTTACTTCCTACCTGCCGTATGACAATCTTATCAAATGTCTTTAGGAACTCCATACGCACATGTCAACCATAGTATCCATATCGATCCTCTCCACTTCCTCCTCAAAAGCTCAAGCAAGTTAGTTTAACACAATTTGCTTTCATCAAGCCTATGCTGACTTTCCCTAGTAAATCCGCATTGGCCCAACTTTAACTAACTCCCAAATTACTATTGCTGCAAGTTTCTTCACCACCTCGGTTAAACTGATTGGTCTCAAGTTGCTGAGCTTATCCTTACACCACTTTCTAAACAAGGACATGACATTTGACAGTGGTCTTGCACTATCACTTTAGCTAAAGAGGATGGGAAAATTGTACAACTGTCTCCAAAGTTCTCTTCTTTCGTCCCTCCATATCCTTGGATGCATCTCAACTGGTCTGGTGGATTATGAACTTTTAAGTACAATCAGCTCTTTTACACCAGTTTTTTCACAAATCGAGTGTCTCAATTTTTTTTTGTAATTCATTCATCAGATGTTGGTATTGCTGACCAGGCCAGCATTTATAGCCCATCCCTAATTGCACAGAAGACTATTAAAAGTCCATCACATTGCTGAGAGTCTGGAATCACATGTATACTACATCGGGTCAGGACAGCAGAGAAGGAATAAAGGATATGAGTGAACCAGATTTTTTTTTTCTCCTGGCAATCAACAAAGAGTCCAGAATCATCAGGTTAATTCCAGATTTTTATTGAATTCGAATTCCACCATTTGCCTCGGTCGGATTCAAATCCATGTCCTCAGAACACTGCCTGGGTCTCTGGATCAACAGGCCAGCGATCACTGGGCCATCACCTCCCTCCTCTTTCACTGTGATCTGGGCATCATTTCCTTCTTTGGCAAAGACAATGTAAGTGCTCATTGGGACTACACTATATTCCAGCCTCCATCCATAAATCTTCTGTGAGGTCCCAGATCAGCTCCACTCCTCCTTTTACAGCACTTCTACTATTTCTAGATCAAGAGAAGATATTTGCATTTCTTCATGCTGGAGGACCACAGTTTGGATCACGTGGAGGCTCTGTCTGTCTATTTAGGTGGAAGCAAAGAATTATATGTGAAAGTGACATCTCACTCAAAGGCCATCTTCAGCTGATCAACCATATCAGTACTTTTGTGATTTTGCTTTGTGCAAATTAGTTGCTGAGTTTGCACCAAATAAGATTCATTCGACCATGAAGTGCTTCAAGACACCAAGAATGTGAAAAGCATTACATAAAAAAAAACTTTCCATATCCTTTGTACAGTAACACAGATGGTGTAACCACAGGTATTTAACCTAAATTTGATACCAGCTAATCCAAGTGTCTTGAATAGCTTCTTTTTACTCTGATCAGCTTTGGTTGTGTCCTACTCTGGGGCCATGGGTTTTGCCCAGATTTCTTACAAAGGAACAAAGATCACATTGTTGGAGCCCCATATTACATGGAACAGGTCTCATTTAATCTGAGAGCAGGTTAATATAGCTACCTCTGTAATTCATTTTCCCATCAATACAGCTCATGAGCAGCATTACAAATATGCTTTATGAATCAAATTGGTTCAGTCTTTTAAAAGAAAGTTCAACTGTATTCCTATATGCATCACAAATTTTTAGAAAATTCTTTCTTGAAAACATCTTTCGTCTTTGAGTCATATAATGCCTGAGCTTATCAAGCACAATGAATTTAAAAAACAGGAACTCTAATGGATCATGCCAAGACAGTTAGTTGAATGAACCAGTGATGCCCTTTAACCTTTGGCCAAGTGCCACTGACCTAATCCGTGCCTGACTGAAATGCCACTGTCTAGAATGGCACATCGTAGAGAGATGGTGTAAAGAGGCAACCTACCTTCCACCACACAGTAAATGCTAGATTTAGACATACCTTTGTAGTCAATACCCATTATGTGATGGGAAATTAACAAAACAAACCACAGGACTGATTGTTTCGTTTTTAATAAAATCCCTAAATAAAACCTTCATAGCCTTGAATTGTCTACCTTTCCTAGAAAACAGAAGTAAAGGTATTGAATTCTAGCTCAGTCAAGCCTGAAAAGACATGAAGTGCCAAAGCTGGTGAGAGTGCCTTATGCAGGTGGCAAATGAAAGCAAGAGACAGAGAGAGCCGAAGCCCAAAGGCCACGTTAGGGCTACCATAAGAACAGATTGACACTGTAGACTATGAAACTGAGTAGAATCAACACTGTAAACTGCTCCTGACTGTCTTCAGTCGTTTCACAAATGATGAAATTTTAACAATTCCAGTAGTCTTTGTTTTAGGTTAACCATTTTTAATGTGAAAAAATTTGCTTGGTTGCTCTGATTCAAACTACTACAAAATGGAAGTCGTCCAATATTGTTTATGACTACCACTTGGTTAAAAACAAAAAAGCTGAAAACTCTTCAGGTAAATTGCATTTACATCACAAATGCAAACAGATTAGAAACAGAAACATTTTTTATTCGATGTTGAACATTTAGAAAACCTACAGTGAAAATGGTTGTCATGTTTGCAATTGTTTACCCCTATATAAATAAGCACTCAGATTGGGTAGTGGGCAATTAGACAGTGGTGTATAAACATAGCTGAGTGCAATTTCACTTTTGGGGAGATTAAAAAGCAATCTACAACCCACTTCAAGCATAATATGTAAAGCTCAAGCTAGTTTCTACCCTGTTTCAGAACATATCATTAATGTGGTCATACTATCAAAGATTCACACTGTCATCAGTGGAATCACTTCAATTTCAATGCAACCTTTTTTGAACCAAATGGTCTGAGTCTCACTTGTTGATGATCAGAGGTTGAACAGATCCTAAGCTGATTACTGCAAGGATCATTTTCCAACTGTGTGATCCTGTTAGTGAGCCTCACTCTTTCCAACTTTGATATCCTCAACTGGTTTGCTTAGAACTGCCTAATCATTTGGAGTTGAACTATATTGCAGTTCAAAACATGACTCCCTTGTGAATCAACTGAGAATGTGTGGATTAATTGGAGTTATTACATTTTGACTGGGTTGGGTACTGTAATGTTACAGGATGTGGATCACAGCAAACTTCAACTCTCTAGGAAATACCCAGGTTGGGATTAGAGGTAACATAAATTCCTACACTGAATATTTGGCTATTAAATTATATCAATATCTTTCCCTCACTTAACACAGATTAAATGTACTAATGAAATCAGTGTTTGCCCAAGAAATGAACTAAGCTCTGAAGAACCATTAAGAATACTCGGTGTTTTAATTAAGTGGTTTCCCACAATGTGATGTAATCCCACCTGCCAAACTGAATCAGCCAATGAGAGTAAGATTCAAACCAGGAAACATTAAGCAACGAAGCAATATCCTGAAATACTGAGCTGACCATTGGAAGGGAACCAAATAGAAGGAGGCCATATTAAAGCCAACAGGAACAATATATTGTCCTTTATGTTTCAATGTCAAGGTACAAGTAACCAGGAAATCATTTGCCCAAGACTGTGCTTGATGTCCTCAGCAAAACTGGGAGAGTGAAGGACTGTTTGGACTTCAGGATTAGTTCTTAGTCTTAGCTTGCTGAACACAGTGAGTAAACAAAAACTGTCCTGGTTCAGGAAGGAGGATCTCAATCTCCAACATTAATGTCACTTTCCTGATTCCTAACCTGAGAATAAATGCGGGAACAGTCTGCATGCAGACTAGAATGCATTGATAGGAAACAGACATATGATTGTAAAGTG
This sequence comes from Ginglymostoma cirratum, assembly GCA_024137785.1. Classification (NCBI taxonomy): domain Eukaryota; kingdom Metazoa; phylum Chordata; class Chondrichthyes; order Orectolobiformes; family Ginglymostomatidae; genus Ginglymostoma; species Ginglymostoma cirratum. The sequence goes on from JAHRHZ010000026.1 coordinate 33,022,438, forward strand.
TACAAGGCATAAATGGAAATTACTAAGTGCACCACAAAAAAGTCTAGCCTTGGTTGTCTGGGAATAAATTTGGGAAGCTTGCGCCAATATATGTGATGACCTCCCAAAACATGCATTCTTAAACTGAGTATGCACATACTGTGGATAAACCTTCAATGTAGTTGACATTAATATTAATTACTCAGAATTATTTTCCCTACTTTTGATTAAACACAGAACATAAATTTAATTTAGCAGATAATTTTGATAATCTTTACCCCCCCAGAATGGATGTGTTTCCGTTGGAGATCTTTGTTGAAGGGAGTTCCACGTGTCTGGCAAACTAAGAGACTGGAGTGAAAATATTCAAAAATGTGCAAATGATTGGGGTCTGAATGGGAGCAATATTTCAAGATTCGTAGCCCCTCCACTAAGGCCATCTGTATTATCACTGGGGTCGGCTCCATGCGTCCATAATAACACCACTGTCAACTTGATCCAAGTCTCATTGATTCATTAATATAGCCAAAAAGGAAAAGGGGCAATCATTTCTCTGTTTCCTTTTTTGACCTTCAAATCCTGAGGGCCTATCGCTTGTGTTTCAATTGGACGATTTCTAAGATTTGTTGCCATGTACCAGATATAGTTTAGGTTTAGATGTGCTGCATTTCAAAGACCACAAGATTTATTGCTGATCAATCTGTAGCATCTGGGTTCATTTGTAAAGTCTACCTCATGGCTATTTTGCAATGATATAAAATTACCCAACAAAGGTGGCCTATCTAGGCACTTGCTAAGCAGGTCAGTTGAACCTCCAGGCAGCCAAAGCAAGAATGAAATGGACATTTCATTCCCTGAGGTCCCATGCTGCCTACACAACAGAAAAATGCTTGGCCAGAAGTTTACATTTCAAACACACACAACTCACAGGCTTAAAGAATTTGGGCACTTGAGTTATATGACTAAAGATGTTTTCATAGATGGTATTTGAACACACAATCCTGAATATTCAAAGGACTCCAACCGAATATTAAAAGAGAAGTTTTCAGTCCAAGTTGACATTTAAGTTCACAGTCTGGTGACACAGAATGCCTTTACCAGTTCCTCATCTATCAGAGTGAACGGTGCTTACCGAACCACAACGATCAAATGAAAACAGCCGATATAGAAAAGGGAACTCGACACTGCTGTTTGCATCCTGATCTTTTGTTCCTCCATCTGTTTTACAGGAATGCCATGTAGCCAGTTGCCTGAGCAACCCATTCTAAGATAACCCTGCTGGAATCATTTTATTAAAAAAAATAAAGACTGGGTCTCGGCTCCTTGTCCCTGGCCGTCCCACACACTGGCATCATCTTGTAAACACACTGCTTTCAAACAAGCAGTTTATGTTGGCAATTTGTCAAGAATGCAGCTTGCAGAGAAGACTTCGTCCCTGGCCACTGTCAAACCTGAACACCTCGTCCATGCATTTGTATAACCTGTGCTCGTAGAGTCTGAATGCTGCTCAGGATTTGTTTCTGGTGTTCAACACATGTAATCCCCAGGCTCATTACATCCCTGTGGAAGAAAATCAGAGAGAATTTAGTGTCTGCAGTCTGCTGCTATTCATTGTCAAGGTGGTGGCTAAGAGTGGAGGCAGGGCTGGTGACTGAATGAAAAGCACAGCTAAGTACAATAATCACACCGGCATAATCAGCTTGTACAAGCTCCCGTTTCTAGTGGCACTTCATCCATTAAATTACCTGCCACAACTTTTTATTAAAATCTCTCATAAATGACCAAAACTGAAATGATCGGAACATCCTGAAAGGCTGCTGTTTATAAGCTGCTCTGTGAGTGACAGCTTCGATTGAGATGGATGAAGTGACCCAGAAGATGAAGTTGGGGGAGGCTGGCGAGTCTCATCAGGGTCACACAGGTTTAACTGAGAAGCATTACATACCAATTGATCACATCGTTTATGCTTGCTATAAGCTCATGCTGCAATTCCTTTATATTTTTCACAAGTTCTGATTATTGTTTTTAAAAAGCCGATTTTTTTTTCCCCTTATCTAAAGTTTCTAGTTGTGGTATCTTATCCAAGACCACCAGTTGCCATGCCGATGTGGCCGAGGTAGCAAATAATGGTGGATTATTGAACAGTGAGAGGCGTCACATTGAACCAAGTCTTGTCCTTATCTGAGGCAACAAGTCACTTTGTATCAGAGCCACAGGTTTAATGATGTCTGATAACACTGGATATTTGTCTTTCCTCCATTGTGCATGGATCAGTGCATTGAAAGCAAATGTAAAACTGTCAGACAAACTAATTGCTCATCCACTTACTACTGCCTGATCTCTAGATCAGAAGTCACTAAGCATCCCCTCTAGTGACTAAGCTGTGGGAAGAATCACTTTCATATTCATAAGAATCACAAGGACTTTAAAATGTGGTGTCACATTTGACATGGGATGATTTGATCATGAATGAGGATGAGACGGGCAGGAGCTGTGGAGAAAAAGGAATCTCAGGGAAAAAATAAAATATGTTTCCTTCAATGTCTTCAGTCTGTGAAATTCAGGCCAGGGTGGCCAAACAATTTTCTCAAGAACAAACTAAAAGAACAATTGGGAATGCAGGTAGACGTACATTGAGACCTTCTTACAGACCATCCCTTAGACAAATGCCATTAGCATCACATCGAAAACAGAGTGTGCTTGAATGATCCCTGGGGCTTTCTCTGAGCAGCCACCACAACTCCACTGGCTGAAAGTCTGGAGAAATGGCTTTTGGGCCTAATAGTGAACTTGGTGCCAACTGTCTGAGGCCAGGCAACAGGGTAATTGGTGGCATAATGGTAATATCACTGGGCTAGTAATCCAGAACCGTAGGCTAATACTCTGAGAACATAGGTGAAGTTTGATGATTATAGAATCCCTATACTGTGGAAACAGGGCCTTTGGCCCAACAAGTCCACATCGACCCTCAGAATATCCCACCCAGACCTATCCCCGGACACTATGGGCAATTTAGCATGGCCAATCCACCTAGTTTGCACATCTTTGGATAGTGGGAGGAAACCAGAGCACCCGGAGGAAACCCACACAGATGTGGGGAGAATGTGCAAACTCCACACAGAAAGTTACTCAAGGGTGGAATCGAACCCAGGTCCCTGGTGCTGTGAGGCAGCAGTGCTAACCACTGAGGCACCGTGCCGTCCCCAGTTGAATTCAAGAAAAAAATCTGGAATAAAAGCCTAGACTAATGGTGACCATGTAACCATTATCAATTGTGATAAACCTATCTAGATCACTAATGTCCTTTACAAAGGAAATCTGCCATCTTTACCTGGTCTAACCTACGTGTGACTCCAGATCCATTGCAATGTGGTTGATTCTTAACTGCCCTCTGGACAATAAATAGCCAGTGATGTTGACATTACACGATAAAATGAAAAAAAAAGATCAAATTAGTGTGAGGGGGAGAGTGATTTTTTTGTTACTGAGCCCTTTGTGTTACGTAGGTGACGTTCCTGATTATGTCGTTTACGGTGAAGCAGTGGGTGGGAGATTTAAGAGGGGAAATTCCTCAGGAAAACCATTCTTGTGTGCAATGGTGTTGTTTGCTGTTTTCCCTTGTTTGGTGCCCAGCAGAGAGATCTGGTCAAGAGATTTTATTAATCAGAGCCAGGCCCATGAAGGTTAGGACCATTAAGGTTCAGTGAGGAAGACAGGTAGGAATCAAGTCTTTTTTTTCTTTATTCATTCACAGGATGAGGGCGTCGCTGCCCAGGCAGCATTTATTGCCCATCCCTAATTACCCAGAGGGAAGTTAAGAGTCAACCACATTGTCGTGGGTCTGGAGTCACATGTAGGCCAGACCAGGTAAGGATGGCAGTTTCCTTCCCTGAAGGACATTTGTGAACCAAGCGCATATGGAGAATTGTGGGGGTAACCAGCTGAGTTTGGAAGTATTGTTGCCCAGCTTGCCAAAGGCCATTCAAGGGTTATTAATTCTCTGGCTTCTACTTTATAACCCTTGGCTTTGGATAGGCAACTTACACTGATGGGAAGACTAAAACCAGAAGCAATGCACCTATGATAGTCATGAATATGACATAGAATTCAGGAAAAATGCCTTTACTTAGAAAGTGATGAGAATGTGGAATTTGGTCCCACATGGAGTAATGAGGCAGACAGCTATGTTTAACATGAAACCAAATAAATACAAGTGGGAGGAAGGAATAGAAGGACATGCTGATAGGATGAGATAAAGAGGGGTGCGAGGAGGCTTATGTGTAGCACAAACACCATCATAGACCAATTGATATTGCAGCCAAAGGTTTTTCAGTGGCCCGCTGTTGGATATTTGGCCTGACATTTTGCCACTTTTCAACATTTGTTAACTTGTGGGGAGAAGCCTTGAAGAAAGACAAGCTCTTGCCTCATATATTTCCTTTCATTTAGGAGATATATCCAAGGTGCCAGACTGCACGAGCTGTTTTCAAGAACCATTACTTCGATTTACTGGCCTCTGGAAGACAGCAGTAAAACATTTATTTCAGAAAGCAGATCCAGTTGATGATTACAGCTTCAGTTTGGGGCTGTCACGTACATGCGGTGCTGCCCTAGTGTCCTCAATTAGTCACATAATGTTCGATTTGCTCTGCCACTGACAGGCACAACACCTTGGGAATCCAGAGATCAGTTTTAATCTGTAATAGACGCTTCAGATCCTGCAGTTCTTTTTCTTACGTACAGAATCTTCAATACTCCCACACCCTACAGTCGATTAAAATGCCAACAGGCACTTCTTAACTGAAGCTGGTAGCATATCAGCCGAACAAGCATGAAAGAAACTAGAAATCTGACTCAAATACTGAACAAAAATTTGAGAAGGTCTTTTGCAAAAAGACTGCCATAGCTGCACTAAAACATTGCATTTTAAGAGAGGCTGTGCAATCGAAATTATGTGGATTCTCTCTCTGCCTAACAGAGATTGTTCGGATGAGATAAATCAGACAGCCCTGCTTTGAGACATCTTTTTAAAATAATTTCTTGCACATTCTTTATTCCTGTCAATAAATTAATAGCCCAGACTTAGATGCATGGAACAAAATTCCAAAATTTGCAGATGCTTCAAAAGCTGGCAGTATTTTGACCTATTCCAAAGGGAATTGGATAAGCAAACAAAGAGAATGAAATTGTAGAACTACAGGGAGAGGGCAGGCGAGTTCTATTAGCTGAATTCCTACATTGCAAAGAGCTAGCACAGTCACAAGTTGCTGAATGGCCTCCCTCAAGACTATAATCACTGTATGATTTTGTTTTAAATAATAACAAATATTATTGAGAAAATATGAATGAGGTGATCTCTTCACCCTCTAGCAGTCTTAAATATCGTCTGCTCATTCATTGGGAAACTACCCAAAACTGAAACCTTTCTTAGGTTCCAGCAGAATGTGAAAAGCAGGGGTTAATCACAGTGAGAATGGTGGTTAAAAACCTCTACCCACCCATGGTGCAAATTAAAAAGTGCAAAGAACATCTTAACTATGTACAGCAGCTTGAATGTTATTGTTCATGTCATTAAATCCACACAAGATATTAAAATATTCTAATCCATAAACACAAATAGAGAGACAAAGGCAGGCTGATGGTTATACTGTCCCTGGAGTTTGGTGAAGAGTCCTATAGTTGATGAGCTGACACTGATACTGGAGATTGCTTCAGAAGCTCCGTTCATATAATATCTCTGGTTTACTTGGCATAACAGCCATCCTGCCCACTCCCGTCATTTATGCCAGAAGGATCTGGTATATAAACCCAACCATGACTATGGGGACCTGGACACCTGGGCTTCACTCTGGCAGCCAGTTGAAGATCTGTGCCACCTGTATGTGTTGCTGGGTGTAGCCAACTTGATCGTCACTGGCAGTCAAGGTTATCTCTTCCTTCAGCTCTTCTGCCTCCTTCTGGTCTCAAGCTGCAAGGGTTACCTGCAGTGTACCTGCGGGTGGCACAGATCTTCAGGGGTTACCTGCAGTACCAGCCAATGCATTGGATCAAGTAGCTCAAATCAACCTGGACTACAAGGTTTTCTTCCTCCCGACCAAACACCGCTGCCCAATAGCACTGTACTTCCAGTGTTGCAATGGTCACTGAAAGTAAACAGCCTGCAGCTTATCTTGTGTGATAGGAAGAATCAATGGAATAGGAGTGTTTAAATAAGCATTTTATGTAATAAGCTATCTTATGATTGTAAAAGTGCCAACGATATTGGTTTTAACTAGTGACTCACTCGCGTATTAACATGCAGGATATGTATTGGTCTTACCAATCAGTTATTTTGTCAATCTAACATTCTCTTTTCTAAGATTTAGCATCACCAACATGGGAAAGAGAAGGTGAAAAAAGAATTAGAGCTGAAAAAAGTTACTGATTCCAAGTTCATGACTACATCCTGAGAGAACAAGCAAAATACTGAGATGAGTAAAGCCAAATTGCAACTAACCATTTACCTATTTCATTCACACAACTTTTACAGAGTCCCACGGCAGTTCCAAAGCACCCTGTATTGTAACTTTCAATGATGACAACATATTCTCAAGCTATTTTAGCTGCAAAAAACATTTGCAGCTTTCATCAATTTGTGTGCTGCAAAATATTGGCTGTTAAGATAATTGAACATACCACAGTGTTGCAACAAAATGTTTAAAACCTGACTGAAGTTTGAAGTAATTGATGTAGTATTTGTTACAAGTTAGATATCGTGATTGTTAGATTCATTTTTCTGATATCGCTGCTGAATCATGATCGAGATTTTCTGACCTGTGTTTTTTACGTGAATTTCCAGAATTGACTTTGCTAACAAAACAATCAGAAATTTCTGGAATTTTAGCTTCTCATTTCCCAACTCCATAAATCTTGTGTTGACATATTTTTTAAAATTATTCCATGGTCACCATCTTCCTCTAATCCAGTAACCTCTCATAGCCTTCTTTATCCTTTCCTTTACCTACAGTCTCTGATTCTGTCACACAGCCTAGCCAGTGAAACCAAAGCCTTACTTCAGCCACCAAGATCTCTCACATAATGGAGTTCACCTCTGAAACCCAGCACCACCATATCCTTCTATAACAAGCTTTTTCGAAGATACCTCTTTTGGCCAAGTTTTCGTTCAGCCCATTTGAACCGTTTTTCATTTCATCAGCTCTTCTTCCGTCTCTGTGAAACGTCTTCGGATTTTTCTCTATTCTTGGGAATGTTTTATCCAAATGCACATTTACAGAGTCAGAGAGTCACACAGCTAAGAAACAGACCCTTCGGCCCAACTCGTCCATGCCGACTAAGTTTCCCAAAATAAACTAGTCCCACTTGCCCGCATTTGGCCCATATCTCGCTAAACACTTCCTACTGATGTACCTGTCCAAATGTCTTTTAAATATTGTAACTGTACCTGCATCTACTTCTCATTTCATATATGCATCACACTCTGTGTGAAAAAGTTGCCTCTTAGATCCTTTTTAAACCCTTCCCCTCTCACTTTAAACCTATGCCCTTTAGTTTTGAACTTCCCCACCCTAGGGAAAAGACCTTTGCTGTTCACCTTACCCATGCCCCTCCTGATTTTATTAACCTCTCTAAGGTCACCCCTCGACTTCCTATGCTCCAGTGAAAAAAGTCCCAGCTTATCCAGCCTCATCTTGTAATTCAAACCCTCCAATTCTGGCAACATCCTGTTAATATTCCAACGTGTTAATCTAAAGTCTTTGAGTACAGGCCACTTTGTAGGGAACAGATGTGATTATCTGACATGCAGTGGTGGGGAGATGAGGTTCCCATTGTCAGTGGGCACTTAGAAATCTTTTCTGGAGCTGTTATATGCACAAAGCACATAATGAAGACGAAAGGAGGTTGTGAAAATCTTAGCAGTAAAGTAATGAGCAGACAGCTCATTCTGGGAGAAGGCAGACTACTGGTACAGAGTTGCTGATTCTTTCTGACCTGAGACAATACAGCGGTCACACCATGGTCACTCTGTAGTAGCATCAGTTTAGTGAGCATAAAATTCACACACAGGAGGGAGGGAAATTCTTGTTTGGTTCAGGTTATTGCAAACTGCGAGTAACATCTAACACATCCCTAGGCTATGTAACCAAGCTGACAGTGTTACAGGCACATTTCAAACTTCACTGCTGCAGAGTAGAGCAGTCATACTGTTTGTCAATGGTAGTCTATCTAACTTGTTAGGGATCTTCCTGAACCTAACACAGGATATTCTCCACGCAGATACAGAGTGTGGTAATCTCATTTCCATGTCTGCGCCACTGAAGAAAAGCATAGACCAATGACGATTTGTCTGAATTAAAGATCACTTACTGAACTGTCATTCTGGCAACTGACTCCAGATAGCAGTATCCAGCTGCAGTGAAATTGTCCTTGTATCTGCCCATCTCAATGGCATCCAACCACTCACCCACTGAGTCAAAGCATGGGAATGCTGGGAAGGTTTGGTCCATGAGGGGGATGTGCAGGTTCTGAGGTCTGCTGCTAAAAGACAGAAGAAAGAGATCACAGAGATTACAGCTCATAAAAGAGGCAGAGTCTTTGAAAGCTAACTAAATATCATGCAGAGGGTATTTTTGTTTTGCTGTCTGTGCCTTTTTATTAGTCCTCAGGATGGAGGTCGGTTAGCTTAGTTGGGGAGATAGCTGGTTTACAATGCAGAGTAACATCAACATTGGGGGTCCAATTCTCAGCACCAGCTCATGAAGCCCCTACTTCTCAAGCCCTCCCCTTGCCTGAGGTATGGTGATTCTCAGGTTAAACCACCATCAGTCGTCTCTCTGAGAGAGCAGCACCGCGGTTTGGTACGACTATGGCAACTTTACATTTATTCCTCATGACTATCAGTTGTTCAGCTGAGCACTGGACAGTCTGGTTTCTGAAGGGACATTTCAAACCTGTAAATGTGAAAGTTTGCATTTCTACTTTTGTGTCCCGTAAAGCAGAGAAGTTCACTGCTGGGCCTTTTACAACTCATTACCAGAAAAGTCAAATATCTCTGTGATTACCACAGTGCTTTCTTACACAAAACATCTCTGAAGTTCTGAAAAGCAATAAGAAGAGATATCGAGATTCAGATCGCTGAAGCAGTTACTGGGTGAATACTGCACTTTAGAATATGCTTTATTCTTATGTGTACTCAAGTACAGAAGTGAGGGACTACCGTGAAACGTCTACAATGTCACCTCTTATGGCGCCATCTCAGGTAAAAAGTGCCTAGGTACAAATTTTAGATACAAAAGAGGAATAATAAAAAGTAGTTGCATAAAATAAGACATGGTTACAAGAATAGACATTACAGTCATATAAATAAATTACACACAAACATTATATTGCAGTAGCTGAAAGCAGGGGCTTCCGCACATGGTCTGACAGCCCTTGCCAGACCCCATTCCAACAACTATCCTCACTCCGCTCCAAGCCTCCAGTCTGCACTGCACCGGCTCTCAACTGCTCCAAGGTAAATTTTCTTCAGGACCACTTCCCCTCGCTG